>OZ023267.1:89515511-89875511 GCA_964006375.1 Tillus elongatus
AGGTTTGATTCAGATATTCCCGTACCTCAATTCCAAAATGAGGGGGTGCCCCATCCTGCTGAAACCATATTTCTTCCGCTGGTAGATTTGGGTCGTTATTGTTCGGAAATAATCGACTTACGTCTGGAACAATTGATTCTTGCAAAAGTGTCAAATATCGAGCAGAGTTCAAATTACCGTGTATAAAATAAGGTCCTATGATATGTCCACCAATAATAGCACACCAAACATTTACTTTTTGCGGTCTTTGGGTGTGAATTTGTTCCATCCAATGTGGGTTTTCGTCTGACCAGTACCTACAGTTGTGTCGGTTGACTTGTCCATTCAAACAAAATGTAGATTCGTCGGAAAACAAAATGTGGTTGGCAAAGTTAAAATTTTGGCGTAACTTCTCCATAATAAGTTCACAGAACTCGATTCTGCGATCAAAATCGTCTTCACTCAGTTCTTGCAATAAATGAATTTTATATGGACGGAACTTTTCCCGCTTCGTAATCTTTTGAATTGAATATCGACTCATATTGTGATTTAAAGCCAATTGCTGTGCCGAAGTTTTCGGATTTTCCACCACATCCAATATTACATTCAAAGAATTTTCTTCATTTGTAACGGTTACTGGCCTTCCAGTTCTAGGTTTATCCTTGATACCGCCAGTTTCGTGAAAACGATGCAAAGTTTTCGAAACTGTGGATTTGGAGATCGATTCCCGCTCAGGATGCAACTCATTGAACATAATCACCACTTGAGCAAAACTTCGTGTTCTATCACCGTACCCTATCATCATTAAAATTTCGATACGTTCGGTTTCACTTAAACTTGCCATTTTGCACAAAAACTGTTGACACTAAATTACTAATGTTTCAAAACTGTTGACACTGAATGAATGTTTGACATTCGTTGTCCTGGAAACATTTTAAAACAAAAGAATAATACTGCGTTTCTTATGGGCATCTTATCTTATCTTGGGATTCCAAACAATGTTAAAAACATCGCAACCGGTTCTTTTCACACTCACAGATTGTTTTCAAGAGATATTCTACTTTTCATTTATTTTTGTTCTTCATCCAATAGATTTTAAAAACAGTAGCGTTTATTTTTATTTATTTTTCTACCCGGAAACGATTGAGTTTAGGTACATTATGCTTCTCATAAATGTTGCTCAAAATTAAGAGAAGGATTGAAATATCGAATAATATATAGGGTGTTCCATTAAAAAAAAAATAATATTGGTGTGCCACGCCTGTATGACCAACCCTGTATAAATAAAATTATCACCGCCTAGTAGACATTGAAGAACCCAAAAACTTTTGTATAAAACTTTTTTCGACACCTTGTATATTTTCCCGGATAATCGACCGTTTCCAGACTTATCAGCGACCCTGTATATATATATATATATATATATATATATATATATATATATATATATATATATAGTATTAAATTTTTGTGACGGTAATAGTATATTTATCAAAAAATTGTGGGAAAGCCGTCAGTTGTAGAATAAAACTCTTTATTATAGGCCGAGCTTTCGGAAAAATTTATTCCTTTCTCAAGGCTACAACATGGAAAGAAAAAAGTTTACAATTTACTTGGAAAAGATATCAAAGTTTAGAATACTTACATATAACATGAGTTCTACTAAACTAATTATGTAATAACAAACATGAAAAGAAAATCTTTTTATGAATTTGAGTGAAGTCGAAAAGTGCCACACTGACATATAAAGCTATATATTGTCTAATTGAATTTGTTTTTTGTTTTTGTCTAGGAAATATAAATAGGGGTAGTGATTTCTCAAATTATTATCTTTCTTTAAGTTTATTAAAGTTTCGTTAAAAGTAATTTCAAATTCTTCTAAACACATTCTTTTATTACTTAAGGTTTCACAGTGTAAAATAGAAACATTACTAAAATTTATATTATGGCCAGTGTCGAGATTATGTTCTGACAGAGCGCAAGTTCTTTTTTGTAAAGGTATGTCGCTTTTGGCTGTGTTAACCTATATTTAAGGACTCTGCTTGTTTGGCCAATGTATCTTAAACTACAATTATTACATGCAATACAATATACCACTACAGACACTTTGGAAATTTCATCGTTACTTTTGAGTTTACTGAAAATGTTATTAATTGTTTTTGAATATCGAAACGTTATTTTAAAATTGGTTTCATCTTTAAATATAAACTTTAACCCATTGGAAATACTTTTAATGTATGGGATTGATATGTAAAAAAAGTTAGATGTTTCCGAACTCGAAATTATATGGGTGTTATGTCTGTCAGATAAATTTGATACTGTTTGTAGAGATTGTCTTGTGTTGCAAAAATCTTGCTTGGACAAAAACCGAGGTGCAGTTCGTTAATCAGCCTCTATGTTCAAGTTTTTCCGGTGGAAAATCGGGAAAAACTTTTTGTGAGTATCAGAGTAACTGGAATGAGACTTTACACGTGGCTAGAAATAGTGCAAATAAACCTATGTTGTGAATTTTAATATATATATATATATAGATATATATATATATATATATATATATATATATATATATATATATATATATATATATTATATATATATATATATATATATAAATATATATATGTATATATATATAATATATATATATATATATATATATATATATATATATATATATATATATATATATATATATATATATACTTTTGAGTTTACTGAAAATGTTATTAATTGTTCTTGAATATTGAAACGTTATTTTAAAATTGGTTTCATCGTTAAATATAAACTTTAACCCATTGGAAATACTTTTAATGTATGGGATTGATATATAAAAAAAGTTAAATGTTTCCGAACTCGAAATTATATGGGTGTTATGTCTGTCAGATAAATTTGATACTGTTTGTAGAGATTGTCTTGTGTTGTAATGGTGATTGTTTGAACAATTGTATAAAAGTTTATTAAGTAGTTTGGGAGGATAAGAGTTGTTAACAAAAATATTAAAAAGTTTTCTAAAATTTTTTTCGTGGAAAGAAGGATGGCATATCTTTAATATTCTATTTTTTTAACCTAATAAAATGTTAATTTTAGTTTTAAATAAATGATCTGAATGAAAATTAATATATCTTTGAGAATTAGTTGGTTTTATATACCAATCTAAAATTATGTTGTTATCGTTTGTTCTAATTAATTTTGTATCTAGGAATGGTACACTGTTATCTGTTTCCTCTTCTAATGTAAATTTAATAAAATGGTTGTAAGAATTAAAAAGCTCTAAAATGTGTGTTGTTGAATTTAGAGGAATACTACAAATAATGTTATCAACATATTTAAAAAAAAAGGAATATTGAAATTTAATTTTGGTATACATGTTTCAAGCAAATCATCTATAACGTATTGTGCAATAATTGGAAAGATACAAGCACCCATTGGAGTTCCAAAAATTTGTTTATAATATGTATTTTCAAAAACAAAATAGCTTGAGTTAAAAATAAAATCAACTTTTAAAAAAATGTATTTTTTGGAATGGATGTTTCTAGAGAAATAGAAACCCATATTTTCTCAATGCTATCTTTAAAAAGTTGAAGTTGTATGTTAGTAAAAAGTGAAACAAATTAAGACTAACAATTACATAATTATCTGGAATTGTAACATCCTTTATAAAATCTGAAAAATAAAAAGAGTCTCTTATGTAATAATCATTGTTTATATTGTAAGCTTTTGTTAAAATTATAGTGATTAGTATAGCTAATTTACTATTAGGTGAATTTATGGAAAAAATAATTGGCCTTAAAGATAAAACAGGTTTACGAATTTTAGGAAGACCATAGTATTTTGGACACGTCTGATTATATATTGTTAATTTTTTAGCCATTTCTTGTGTAATAAAACTATTGTTTTTTAATTTGGAAACTATTTTATTAGCTTTTTGTTGAAAGGTGGATGTTGGGTCTGTGGTAAATTTTTTGTAATAATTTTCGTCAGAAAGTAAAGAATTGGAAAGCTCAATATACTGATCCTTATTCATAATAACTGTGACATTGCCTTTGTCAGATCTTGTAACTATAAGGTTGTTATGTGATTTAAAAAAAGAAACTGATTTTTTGTAAAGTATTTCTAGGTAGGTGAATTTTGTTTCTTTTTGATAAAAATTTGTTAGAATGTTAATTACTTGTGATCTGTATATATTCTGTTTACTAGTATTACACTGTGAAATTATAAATTCAATTTCAGACTAAATTTTTATATGTCATTTTTGTTTGGAGAAATGCTAAATTTGTAACCTAAAGCCAAAATATGTTTTATTTCACTAGGTAATTCGGTATCAGAGATATTTTTAATCCAGTTTTCTTGGATGTTAATTTTTCTCAAAGTTTCATTAATTAAATGGTTTAATTTATTGATATTCCTATTTTTAATTTCAATAAACTTTTTATTGTACCTAATAATTTGTCGACGTGAAAATTCACTAAAAATTTCATTCGGTATAATTGTAGATACTAATGTTTGTTGATTTTTAATAAATTTTTCAAAATAAGTAATCTGTTTATGTGTAACAGAAATTTCTAAATTGAGAATTTTGTTAACTAACCTTGTTCTAAAATTGTAAAACATATTTCCTGTTTAACAACTATCAACTTCAAACAAATTCATTACATTTTTAATACTGTTTAAAATGTGATTTGGAAAAATACCATTTTGCCTGCATTTCAGTAAAAAAATTCTCCTGTTCTTCAAGTTTGCTAATTTTGTATTGTAGTTGGACCAATTTTTGAGATATTGTGCTGCAGAAAGACCATATTGTATTATAATTTCTTGAAAAAAACCCATTCTTCTCTTTAGTATTAAATTTTTGTGACGGTAATAGTGTTATTTATCAAAAAATTGTGGGAAAGCCGTCAGTTGTAGAATAAAACTCTTTATTATAGGCCGACCGTTCGGAAAAATTTATTCTTTTCTCAAGGCTACAACATGGAAAGAAAAAAAGTTTACAATTTACTTGGAAAAGATATAAAAGTTTAAAATACTTACATGTAACATGAGTTCTACTAAACTAATTATGTACCTAATAAGAAACATGAAAAGAAAACCTTTTTATGAATTTGAGTGAAGTCGAAAAGTGCCAAACTGACATATAAAGCTAAATATTGTCTAATTGAATTTGTTTTTTGTTTTTGTCTAGGAAATATAAAAAGGGGTAGTGATTTCTAAAATTATTATCTTTCTTTAAGTTTATTAAATTTTCGTTAAAAGTAATTTCAAATTCTTCTAAACACATTGTTTTATTACTTAAGGTTTCACAGTGTAACTTTTTTTCTTTCCATGTTGTAGCCTTGAGAAAGGAATAAATTTTTCCGAAATATATATATATATATATATATATATATATATATATATATATATATATATATATATATATATATATATATATATAAGAATGCCTTTGTTTAAAAATCAAAGGATTAAAACTTTCAAAATAAAAGTGTTTAGGTTGTGAAACTTTAAATTCATAGGACCGCAGTGAAAGGACTTAACAAAAATTAAAATTAAAAGGATCAAAATTGTTATATTAAAATCATAATTAGAATAAAAGAGCGAAAGTGTATTCATGTATATTACTAGTATTAGGTTAGGATATAATGTCATTTAATTTTAAGGAACTGAGTATATATAAGATGATATAAATTCAACCTTACCGCGCTTTAAAAATCCTCATCACCTGTCAAAAAGCGATAATTGATTGGATACAGCCTGCCATGGAGAAGGAAATCAAGCGGTTCCAGATTAATTAGGAGGCTACTTCCGCTTTAGGGAGTGCTTGTTTTTTTGGGACGCTGAAAGAGAGGTAACCATCAGTATTCCATCCGAAGATTTTAAAGATTATTAAGAGTAACTGTGTATAAAGATTGGTCAGTTCACCTGCAAACAACAGATAAACAAGTAAATGGATGGTTCAAAGTAAAACATGCATCCAGAAATATAATGGTATTCAGAATAGTCACTGCTAAACTTACCTAGGAATTAGTTATGGAAACCAGGTATCACAAACCAATCAATTACTGTTTAAAATAAATAATATGGACAAAGCTCTATATAAACTTAAATGGAAATGTCACAGTGACTTTCTAACAACATTTCGTGGGAAAATGCAGATCTATTAACTGAATTTGAACAGAAATTTAATTTTGAATTCCAACGCTAGTTAAAAAGCGAATTGTAGATGGCGCGACATGTTCAGTGTTGGAAATGACAAAACTATTTTGATTATTCGTAAAAACGGAGGTCACAGAACCAGTTAAGACGATTAAAATAAAATTTGACGTTGTTTTATAATCATTAAAATTGTTCTTAAACTTAACACATTCATTAGAAGGATCCAAATAAGACAGTATTTAAGGTCAACGGCAATAAATCCATTGATTAAACTGTTTTAAGAGTTTTTAACTTTATATTTATCGAATAAGTTACTTTTTTTAATTCAATGGGAGATATTTCTTTGAGCATGTCAGTGAAAAGAAAACACAATAAAAAATTTAAATTTGCATAAGCAGGCTATTCTTTTATAAATTTGTATAGAACCAACCCACTGAGTGAACAGCAAAGAAAGCAACAGAGCAAGGTATAACAAAGAAATTTCGGGACGCAGCAAGTGCGTTATAGTAGCGAATTTTCATGATAATTGTACACTCTCATTATACGGCATATTAGTAAAGTTAATACTTTAAACTTACACAGCCCTTGAAGATCGATTTTAGAGGTCTTAGTACGCGCACATTTGAAAAATTCTTTCAAAAGTGTTACCATCGATCTCTCTATTATCAAAAAAATCTTGTGTTCTAACTTTTTTTGAGAAAAATGCACAAAACTCAATTTTCTAGTAAGCTAAAGAATTAAATGTTGCTATATCTGTAGATAGTGTAAGTCTCTTTAAAAGAAACTTGTATTACAAATTTCATTAAAGTTATACAATAGATTTCCAGAAGGAAACTTAATTCATATTTAGAAAAGTAAAGTATCTGCCAAATTATAAACGTAGCAGTTATTTTTCCTTATTAATCGCCTGAATGAGTTCGTTTTAGTTAACCTAAGCAAACCGTTTTTTTTTTTCAATATCAATAGTAACAAAATGTCTGCTGAAAATTATAATTTCAGACTCAAAGGTGACAAAGTTATTCGGGTGTTTTCAACGAAAATGAAATCTTGTTCAAAACGTATGAAATCTGTGCACTATTGTTTCCTCAAGTGTCAAAATAAAACAAAAATAAGAAATCTGAAGAAAGAAGAGCAAATCCTTGACGGCTTGTCACAAGATGTAATTTCGGGTATAAGGTACAATACAATTAAGCTTAGGCTTGTGGCTGCATTAAATGTACAATTTTAAAGCATTGTAACAAAAATTTTTTCAAAGTCTCACCATCGATACCTCTCTATTAGCGAACTTTGTTAAATGAAATACGCTTATTTTTTGAAATAAAAATTCGCTTATAAGAGCAAAACAGAAATGTCACTACCTAAAAAAGAGGTAACAGTACACGATGCTCCCAGTCGGTCACCCAACCAAGCATTGACCATGTCCGAGGTTGCTTAACTTCGGTGATCGCACGACAATCGGTTTTTTCAACGTGGCATCGACGTTCGCTTGACATGTTTATTTATCCAAGGTTTATATATTCATTATTAATTTTTAAGTTTCGATTTTAAATAAAGAATTGCATTATTTTTAAATTTTGCAATATTTACACAATTTTTAACAGTCCTGATTGCATACGTACTTTTCCTGTGTGAAATAATTAATTTAATATCATAACTTATTTTATCAGTTAGGATCTTGGACAATTAATATGATCAAACAACTTTGTTGTTTTCGACAATGATTTAGTTCACAACCTTTTCATATAAACTATTAATCGAAAAACAACCTGATCTCTCATTAACCTAAAATAAAAACAATCACTTGGCAAATTTTTAATTTCATGTCGTCTGTCATTTTCCATAATTGCGGCCGAGATTTCACGATTGTTGGTTCTGGTAGTCTGTTTATGCCTGGTATATATTTAGTTTGGTTACCGTTGATGTATGGTTTATACCTGTTGTATGAATCAATCTACGCGTGGGAGTTAACTACTCTGTCTGTCAGGCATTGGGATTTAACCACTAAGTCGTTTCAACGCCTGTCTTTAATTTTTAATTGGGAAAAAACTTTAAATATTGTGTACCAAATGACTTAAAATTCACAACAAAGGTGTACTTCACTATCTCTAGCCACATGTAAAGTCTCATCCCAGTTACTCTGATACTTACAAAACTATAGCGTTTTCAAAAAGTTTTTCCTGATTTTCCACCGAAACAACTTGATTGATTAACTTGATTAACTTGACCTCGGTTTTGATTTTTGCCAAGTTTGATTGAAATCAGTTTAGTATTTTTTGAGTTATCGCTCGGATACATATATATATATATATATATATATATATATATATATATATATATATATATATATATATATATATATATATATATATATAAATTTTAACGGACCTTGGTTTTGGGTTCTACTGAATGAAAATTCGCTAAAAAGGTGAATTTATTTTAGTAGTGTATTAATAAACACAAAAGGCAAGTATCTATTTATCTTTTATATTGCTCTATTGACTAAACAGCCGAATAACAATATCGGTTTAGAGAGTATCCATATCTCATAACCCATAACTCAAAAAACAATGGGCTGATTTTGATCAAATTTGATGAGTACCTTCCTTTCGCAAGAGGCTTGGACAAGTTCGTTAGCCAGGAAAATTGGCCCAGGTTTTACTGAAAAATTGTGCGTTTTGTTTCGGAAAAACTTTATATCTCCGGAAATAATAAAGCTATAGCAAGAAAATTTGGCACGTTGGTTTCCGTCGTAAAGGGTATCCTATACACCAAAATTCAGATTTATAAGACAAAAAAGTTATAGGTAAGCCTCTGATTACAAAAGGTTAAAACGTCCAAATTGATATTTATGTAATCGTACTAATGTGAGTGAAAAATAAGACACGAAATGACTAACCGTGTCTAAGTAGTAAGTTTCCTTTATTTTATTAAAATATGAGCAAAAAATCCATTGCAAATAAAAATTGTTTGGTATAAATAATAAAGACGTTAGAAAATTAACATACTCGCGTATATACATATGTCATGTCGACGCTGGTCGAGTGGTCTAAGCGGTGTGCATCATCAGTCCTATAGTAAGACGAGTTTGATCCTAGATAGTGACTTCGCTTTTTATTATTATTTTTTTAGTCTCATTTTATTTTACTGTTATCTGATCAGACTGTTGTTATTCCGATGAATTTTTTAGCGAGTTTTGTATAAAAAATAATTTAACAAAGAGGAGATGAAAACTTTTTAGACTTAATTCAATAGCATATCTGGTTGTTTGTTCCTGCCCTAACTTAGTGAAACCGTTTTATATTTAATACAGTCATAGACTTTTACCGTGGCTTCACAAGTGCTTGTTTTTAGTGCTTTTTTTTAAATTCACTAACGAGGAGATCTCGACTTCAACTTTTGAAAAAATGGCTTCAAATTAGCGCGGACTAGGCCCTCTAGAACACATATACGGGATCAGTTTCAATTATATATATATATATATATATATATATATATATATATATATATATATATATATATATATATATATATATATATACACGTATCACATCAAATAATGAGTCGATTTTGGTAAAATTTGGTGAGTGCCTTCATCTTGTAAGTCACTTAGACAGTTAGCGAGGAAAATCGACCTAGTTTTTCTCGAAAATGTTATGTTTTCGTTCCGAGAATTTTTATATCTCCCGAAATAACAAAGTAAGGACAATCAAATTTGGTACAAAAAAGTTATAGGCATTTAAAGAAAAAAAATGGGGGTTTCCTCAAAACGTCAAAGTCGCGATTTGAAACGTTAAAATTGGCAATATTTTGCCAAAGAATCTGAAACTAATACGGGTTATGAAGAGAAAGTGTCACGAGAGGAATGTTTTACAAACCCTAATGTCTCAGCTTCAACCGTCATTGTCTTTCATTTTCCAAAAATGCCTCCAGAAAATTCATTTCAAATAGACCCTTTCTCTGATGCTTCGGCAGTAGTTTTAGTTATAGAGCTTATTGTTTAATGGTATATCAGTTTTGGCGTATTTTCGTAAATCCGTTATTATACAAGATACGAAAAAAAATTGTACATGTTAATTATAGTGTGTCTTCAGCTTCATCTTGAAAAATATTTCTACAATCACAGGCTGGCCCATAAGTCGTTGGTGATACAAATTTTCTTTTTTTTGATCGAATAAGCCCTATATTATGTCATTTTTGCATTTTCCATCGAAATATAATGCATGTTTGTAAGAAAAGAAATTCTGGATGCAGCAAGTGGGTTATGGTAGCGAATTTTCATTAAATGCTTCAAATTTGAATAGCTCAATTTTCTATTAGCCTATAAGGTTCGTTGTCTAGAAACCACTTTTTTCGGGAACATTTTAAGTTTATTTTCGGAAAACTCTTGTACCTTTTCAAACAATAAAGTTATTTGGATGAAATATAGTACATTATGTATTGCCTATACAGGTTATAAGTAAACAAATTTGAGGTCTGCTTTCTGTAAAAAAAAACATATTTGCTGTTAAAAACATTTTTATGAAAATTCACTATTATAATGCACTTGCTGGGTCCAGACTTTATTTTAAGAATGCTATCTAGACCCCTCGCGATTCGAGGTTCAAATGGTAAGCAAACAAAGTTTTTTCGGCTTTCTCTCTTCTAAAAGTCGTTGATTCCGCGCTAACATTTTGTTTGTTTCCTGTTTGTTAATGAATTTCTCCACTAGGCAAGCAGTGCATCCGTTATGTTAAGCCACGTTCTTAATATACTTTAATTCTTTGGTATGTCATTTTTACTTAAAGGAAAATCAATTAACCTGTTTACAAAAAAAAAATCAGACTGGCCATTTTTTTTGCGTACGTATGATGTGAGTCAGTCGAAATGTAACTTAGAGTGGTGGTTTCCTTTCTATGGACATCGAATTAGAGTATTTATTTTTGATAACTAGTACATCTAGAAAGAGTAATTTATTATTCATTTCTAGTTCGTGGGTAAATTTTATATAATCAAATTTATTGTTTAATTTGGCAATAAAATCATCTATTGTACAAATGTTTTTGTTGAAAACTGAGAAGATATCATCCTTGTAACGAAAGCACACTCTAGGAAAGTACTCACTACTTTCAAGATCTGTTTCAAATCTACTGATGAAAAGACCTGCAATAAATGGCGATAGCGGGTTGCTCATGGCCGTGCCTTGAGTTTGTTCAAAAAACTCATTGTTGAATTGAAAAATAGTTTGTTTAACACAAAGGTTTGTTAAAATTAAATAGTCTTTGCAGACCTTTTCATTTATGTTATTCATTTTTAACAACTATTCTAGATACGTTAACGTTTGCTTCGTGTGAGCGCTAGGAAACAATGAGGTTACATTAGATGAAATCAAAAACACGCCTTCAACCAATTTAACCGCTTTAATTGTATTAAGAAATTCAAGTAAATTTGTTACTGAAATTTTGTTTGTTTGACGGGCAAGCTTTTAAACTCATTTGTCAACCAGTTTGCTAAATTGTATGTCGGAGAATCTATAGTCCAAACAATAGGTCTAACTGATTTCCCCGGTTTATGAATTTTTGGGAGACCGTACTTTTTTCAATTTTGTAAGATTTGCAACCTGTAACTTTCTTCTTGAGTCTTGTGATATAAGGTTGTGACGACTCTTTAGACTATTTTTGGTAGCGGGTTTTTATTTAGTTTTTTTATACGTCCTGTCTATGGCGTTATAAACATTGTTTCTACTATATAGGTTATGTCGGTCTATATGTCTGCCTGTTTGTAGCCACGATAACTTTAAAACGAATCGAGATATCGTCTTCAAATTTGGTATACAGTTAGCATTCGATAAACAAACGGTTCGGATTGTTTTTGGGAAAAATCGCTTTAGGGGGTATGAGATGAATGGAGGTGATTAGGTGAAAATTGACTCGAGTAGGGGTTTAGGGTATATTTATTAGAAAACTTTTAATTTCATCAAACACTGGTATTCTGTGCTGAAATTAAATCAGGGGTTGAATGTGTGGAGGTGGAATATTGTTATTAAAAATTTCGTTTTTTTTTGCTATAACGGCGTAAAAAGTCTCAAAACACATAGAAAACTTGATTCTGGAAAGAAAACTTTTGGTCCGTCGGTCTGTCGGTCGGTCGGTCTGTCGGTCGGTCGGTCCGTCGGTTTGTCGGCATGTACGTCTGTATGTTAATAGGCGCAATAACTTTCGAACGAATTGAGATATTATCTTCAAATTTGATATCCAGTTAGCACCCGACAAAGGAACGCTTCGAATTGTTTTTGGGTAAGATCGCTTTAGGGGGTAGGGGATAAATAAGGGGTGATTTGCTGAAAAGTGGCATTTTTTCAATAAAACTGGAGTAATATAACGTTTCAAATTTTATGGGTACAGGAACACAAAAATATTCTTTGTGGTCAAGTCATGGGCCCTAAAGCAATTCCATGAGAATGTCTTTCTGCATAGAATAATTTATCACAGCTATGTGGAAATTATGATTCAATTTGCAGCACTATTTTGCAAGTATTTTAGTCGAATGGAGGACGATAGCCGTTGAAACGGAAATTTAGGATTTTATATAATTCAGTTTTTGCAGTATTCAGTTTCTATAACCCACATTCCTTTGAGAATGTTTGTTTAAATCCAAATGGTCACTTATTTTTTTAGAAGAAAAAAAATTTTGGTACCTACTTCGAGATATTTTTGCACCAAAGATACTTAATCTTTGTAATATTTATAGATTTTTTTAGCACTGATAATATTTTTATCTTGTGCTTTCCTTCGACCTCCAGTGTGACCAGATCTCTTTTTCTTCAAATACTAGTTTTTGATCTTAGAGCTCTGAGTTTCGGCATGTACTATATGTTATACAGACTAGTCCACAAGTAAATTTACACACAGCAGCAGTAGATACCGGCGTCAAATTATTGCGACTAAACCAGATTTACCCAAAAGTCAAAATTAAAGAGATATATGCCCAGTTTCACAAAGCTCGATTAAACACTTAACGGCCGGTTAGTTAATCAAGGCTTAATACAACGAATCACAGCTTCAAAATATTTGGTTGTCATGACAAAAGCCCGAATCATAATCTGTGATTGGCCGTCTAAGCCTTGATTATCTAACGTTCCGTTAAATATTTAATCGAGCTTCATGAAACTGGATATAACGATGTTAAGGTGTTAAGGTGATAAATTGAATCTAGGCTTTCCTTGATATCTAGAAACGTATTGGCGCATTGCCTTCAAAATTGGACACATTGGACACCCCTATCTGCATTAAAAGTAAACATATTAGTTGCACGCAATGTAAGCGAGATTTAAGAGTTGTTGGCTGTTTCATGCAAAGTCAAAGGCATAAGCTTAAACTAAAAAAATTCACAATCAGTCAATTTTTACCAAAATTAACCTTAAATTTTTACAATTTACAAAGAGGATGCGTTTTCCTGATTCATATGGCATAATTCCTTATCGGTTTAAGTTATAAATCATATGTATAATTATTTATTTGTTATTAACTCTTTCATGTTCACTTTAGATCAGTGTATTGGGTAGCAGTAGTAGTAATAGAAATTATGTTTCGTCTTCATATTTTAATTTTGTGTATTAAGTACCTAATAGTAATAATTCAAATTTTGTTATTTGTTATTGTTTTCAACTGTAAATATTGTTTAAACGTGATGTACTTTATTACAGTAATAAAGCTCATATATAGATATGCTCTTTATTTTAACAAACAAAAGTTATACAAGACTCTCCTCATTACTACATTTGTTAACGTTTTAATTATACGCCTAATATAATAATTTGCTAACAACGAGTAAAGTTTAAATCTACATCCACATCTTATTTTTCAAACATCAAACTTTATGTCTGCTGACCCATAACAAACCTCAAATAAGTACTCACAAATTAAATCAGTATTTTCGAAATTAAAAAAAAAAGTATCAGCAGAATTGCTTCTTCGAAGACTAAGTAGAATACACTGTACTAGCGTTAAGGACTTGAGAGATCTTAAATAACTTGAAAATTACAAAACTGTATTCTACTATCTCTCTTGACCACAGGCGTACGCTGATGATGGGCTGGTCTTGGTCACCGGCAAATTCCTCGGCGTCGTCTGTGAGGGCATGCAAGCTGCCTGTAGCCTAATTGAAAGGTGGTGTGGTGAGCTGGGACTCTCCGTAAACCCGGCGAAGACGGAGATGATCCTATTCACAAAGAAGAGGAATGTATGGGGGTTCATGGCGCCCGTGATGTTTGTAAAACCTTTAGCTTTAGTGCGGGAGGTCAAATATCTGGGGGTGATCCTGGGTTCCAAACTAACATGGGGGCCGCAAATAGAACGAGTAGTTAGGAAGGGAGTAGCGACCCTCTGGCAGCTGCGTCGAGTCATAGGGAGGGCCTGGGGACTTAATCCTCGGATCCTTCACTGGATTTACACTACGATCGTCAGTCCGAGAATCCTCTATGGGGCGTTGGTCTGGTGGTGTGGTGTGAACCAAACTACCAGCAGGAAGCTGGCCAAACTCCAAAGGCTGGCAATCCTGGGTGTCACAGGCGCTATGAGGACGACAGCCTCAGCCGCGCTAGAGGTCTTGCTGATGCTGCCACCGCTTCCCATCTGTATCAGAAGGGAGGCTATGGCGTCACATCTCAGAATGCGAGACTTTGAAAACTGGTGCGGAGAGGGAGCAGTAATAGGGCATGCAAGAGTTGCCAAGGAGGTGGAAAAGGAAATTCCGATTTCCGCCATCAAGCTACGGGATGTCGAGGATGATATTAGGTTGACGAGGCCATATACCCTCAGGATCCCCAGTAGGGATCAGTGGACGGAAAATGAGGTTGCATTCCAGCCCGCAGGCCTGGTTTGTTTCATCTCCTGATCGCGGATGGAGGATCAACAATCCCCCGGGGCGGGAATATACATCGAAGGCCTGGGGGTGCGCGAGAGTTATGCTCTTTACGCATATACCACGGTATTCGAAACAGAGGTGTACGCTATCCTGTCTGTGGCCAATAGACAGGATGTGAGGAGGAGCCCCGAGAAATGTGTGTACATTTGCTCGGATAGCCAGGCGGTCCTCCGGGCAGTCTGCGCGGCCAGAATCAGATCAACACTGATTCAGTATTGCGCTGACGCCCTCAAAGGACTAGCCAGGACAAAGGAGGTGCAACTGGTGTGGATTCCGGGACACTGTGGCGTAGCGGGGAATGAGGTGGCGAATAATCTCGCTAGGCTTGGTTCCCGGCGGCCGTTTTGTGACCCGGAGCCTGCGATAGGCATAAGCAGGAAGACGGTCTCTGTCGCCTTAAACAGGTGGACAAAGGAAGCATTGGAGAGGCACTAATCGGCTGCAGGCAGGCGAGGGACTTCGTGGAGGGGCCGGACAGAGATAAAGCTGTCTGGCTACTTGGAAGGAGTCGACCTACGCTTCGCCGCATCCTCGGGGTGCTGACAGGCCACTGCGCCTTTAGAAGACACCTCACATTGATAGGCGTAGAGAGAGATCCCATTTGTCAGGAATGCGGCGAGGATGAAGAAACGTCCTCCCACTACCTGTGTGAATGCGGGGCTTTTGGGAGTGTTCGAGTAGAATTTTTCGGATCGAGGACTCTGCAGAGGAACCAGGTAAGGACCGTCTAATTCAAGACCGTCACGGCTTTCATTTCGAGGTCGAGGCGGTTTGGCGACGGAACCGAGGAAGAGTAGAGCACGGTTGCTCGGTTGCTGGGGTTCGAAAAAAGGGCCCACTGTGGCCTACTTGCTTGGCGTTGGCCTCCCCACCACTGCTACTACTACTACATCTCTCTTGATAAATGACTGAACTTTTTTGTGTATGTTAATTAAAACTGTTGCATATATTATATATTGCAGTCATGTGAACACTAGGTAAATAAGCCGCATCTGTGTTTGACTCTACACTACATGGTGATCTGCTGATATGTTTTGGCAATTTCTTACTCAATGCAGATGTAGAGACTTCTTCTCTGGCTTCAAAATTGCTTGTTTTTTCTCTTTAATCGGTTTTATCGTTTTGCGGCATCGTCAGACACAACAAAATTGAATTTATTCATAAGCATTAATTACAACTATAAATAAAAATCCGTTGCCACACTACAGTATTTTCAAGAAAAGACATTTGTTTACGTGTAGGTATGCGCTTTTTTTTATAAATAAAGCTTCAAAAAAGTAACCTTTGCTCTTGTCATTTCAAAAATCTAGTTACTCCATCTGGTTTTTTACTGTGAGCTTGTATTGAGTATCAGTTATATGTTTTGCAAATGTAGCTTTGCCAGCCTGCTTATTTCTAAGTGCAGAAATATGTTTTTTGTATCTGGTATTAAAATTTCTATAAGCTTGTTAGATGTAGACTGCTTTACAATGCTGACTTATAAACTCCAGCTATTGTCAAGAAACATGATTTTTCTTTCTCGTTAAATGGGAAATCATGCGTTGTGTTCTAAATTTAAAACGCTATTTTTGTATTTGTACTGGTACTTAACATTTTAGAAATCTTATCTGAAATGTTTCCAAAGTAAGTCTTCGAAACATATTTGTTATCTTTTTTGTTTCTATACATATTTGGGTAAATTACATTTAGGGCTAATTTGTATTATTTTATGTCTATTATCTTATCGATTATTTTAACAGAGTGTACATTATTAAATGCTGTTTGCTTGTTTCGTGAAGTTTATTTTTTTGAGTTGTTTCAGGTATTGAAAACGCACGATGCATCATCTTTGAATGGTAGACTGACGCAGCTTTTGTAAAAAAAGGGTGACATGAATCGTATGGTATAGTTGTTCCCTGCATATTGAAAAGTTAAGTGAATTATTTTCTAACTTTTGAATGGTTACACGCAAGAGCTTTATAGAATCGTTAGCTTCCTTGTCTAAAGTACATTTTAATGTTTGTATGGGGGTTATTAGTAAACTTTAAAAATTCATTTAATTCTGTAAGGCTAGATAATATTATGTGATACTTCTAAGGTTAAAACGTGTTTTTCTAAGTTTCCCATGAATATGTTGGCCAATAAACGAGACAACGGACTACCCGTAAAAAGAAGGCCTTCATTTTGCAGATAAATTTTTTCACTAAATTTAGAATAGCTTTGCTTTGTAAATTCGATAAACAGATTCACTATTTCTAGTGGCGTGCGGTCCATGGAAGCAAGGGAAACATTGCTTCCCTTAAAATAACGACCACATACCTACTTAAAAATAATTTGTATTAAACCGCATTATTTAAAATCCATTTTGTATTTTAAATATTAAATTTCAAATTCTAAAACTAATTTATCTATTACAATTTTTAACTCGCGAGCTCACACATAATTATTTATTATGCATCATACTGCACTTGTATATGCGCTCTGCGCTCTTGGCAAGGACGTCGTCCCAGTAAACCGACCACCAGCCAACAGCATGAACCTGATACTACGAGAGTGGATGCAATGACTTCAGTTAAATACACGTAGCCAGCAGGCCACATAATGAGAAACCCTTGCTCGATGCTCGACGCAATGTACGTATATTTCAACATGTAGAACGTGTTGGAAGATCCGATGCACGTACAACGTGAATGTCGCTGATTATTTCGTAGAAATAAGCAGTTGACTAAGTTAAATACATTGGCATTTTATGATTATTAATATGGCTGCAACTACATCAGCTTTTAACAGCGGCGGGTGGGGGTGGGAATTTACAAACTTTACGAACAAGTGGTAATAATAACTGTGATTGTGTCGTGTGTTTTTTGATAACCAAATGATTTGCTGGAACACTTGCTATTATTAATAAAGGTAGGCCGAAACCTACTCTAAAAATCTTAAATACAAGAATTAAAACATGTATTCGACATTTCAACGCGGAAAAAAACTTATAAACAATATGAATGGTTAACAGGAATAAACTGTTTTGTTGGCCTGGTAGTCTATTTGTGACTGGAAAGGGGCTGTGGAATAAAAGTGGCTTTTCCGACTTGAATAATCTACATAAAGTAGTAAAAAGACATGTTATGTCTAAAGCGCATTTACATACCATTTTAAAATTAAGTGTTTGAAACAAACGCGAATTGAACACGCCGTTGGCAAGCAGATATAAATTAGTCATCGCCAACATAATGAACTGGTTGATAAAAACAGAAACATATTAAAAAGACTTATTGATGTTCTGTGTTTTCTTGGTCAGCATGAATTGGGGTTCAGGGGTCATGACGAAACAACTACATCTGCAAATAGAGGAAACTTTCAAGACCTAGTTTCTTTAATATCCAAATACGACATATGTTTAAAAAATCACTTGGAACAGTCTAACGTTTTTCGCGGGACATCAAATCGCATTCAGAATGACCTAATTGCGGCTGCTGCCACTATTATTTTGAACAGAATTAAATCTGAAATTAAACAGACTCGTTTCATTGCTATTGTTCTAGATGAAACAACCGACGTAACTAATTTAAGTCAACTATCTGTAGTAATACGCTATGTAAAAATGGATGGGAGCAAGAAAGATTTTTAGGATTTAAAAATGTGACAGAAGATCGTACCGCAGACGCTCTATATAAAATTGTGCTTAATATTACGAAATATATTGAGGAGACTGATAATAAATTAATTGCCCAAAGCTATGATGGGGCTGCTGTTATAGCCGGACATTTAGGAGGTCTTCAAGCTAAAGTGCGGGAAACTTTTTCCAGTGCCCTATTTGTACACTGTTGTGCTCATAAATTAAATTAAATTTTATCCCATAAATAATATTAAAGAATGTAAGGTGTTTTTTGCTACCCTAAGTGGAATGGCTGCTTTTTTTCCAAATCTATGAACCGCACACAAGCTTTAGACTCAATTGTTAAAAAAAGTTTACCCAAAGTAGCTGCAACCCGATGGAACTACAACGACAGACTTGTGTGAACTATATTTGAACACCGTGAATCGTTAGTTGAACTTTTTGAAAACATAATAGAAAATAGCAAAAATTGGGATGCAGAAACAATAAATAGTTCTAGAGGATTTTTGGATGGTTTGAAAAGATACTTTAATTTTATTATTTTACTTAATATATTTTCGGAAATATTTCCGTTTTCAGATAATGTATTTAACATATTGCAATGTAAAACAAATGACATTGGTTTTTGCCTGAAGAAAATTAGTGAATTTAAATCCATTATAATTCAAAAAAGGAATGAATTTGATAAGTTTTGAAAAAAACAATGGAATTAGGAAAAGTGAGCCACGAAGAAAGCGTTTGCGCACTGATAATGTGGGAGACCTTCAAACTTCTTATCGCCGTCTTTTCTACAAAATCATAGATCAAATTCAGCAGCAAATTAACTGCAGATTTGATCATCTCAGTGACCTGAAATTTCTTGAATTGTGTAATTTTGGAGGATTTGTAGGGATACCTTTCCCAGAAGATTCATTCAAATCATTATTCCACCACTATGGACATTATTTTGACAAAGCCTTATTACGATCAGAACTTACAGTCATTTATGAAACCGATGTTATTGACACAAAAACTAACGCGAGTGAACCTTTAACTTTTTTAAAAGAATCAAAATTGGAAAATGCATATTCTGAAGCGTTCAAATTATGTGAATTAGTATTAACAATTCCTGCTACTAGTGCGTCTGTAGAACGAAATTGTTCTACATTGAAACGTATCAAGAGTTTTGTTAGGAATTCAACAGAACAGGAAAGACGTTCCCAAATTTCAATTTTGTCAATTGAAAATAACTTCGTCGAGGAAATGTCCCAGAATCCACAGTTTTATGACATTATTAACGAATTTGCCAAAAACGACAGAAGAATTGAGTTACACTACAAATAGGTAAGTTTCTGAAAATTGCTTCCCTTATTTAAAATGTCACCGCACGCCCCTGACTATTTCGTTTTTGTTCATCATATTTACTTTCTTTTCTAGTAAACTGTTTTTTAATTAGGGTAAGAATTGTGTAGGGAGTATTTTAGAATACATGCCACCAACATAAAACCAAACGAATTCACTGTTTGAAGGAATAATTGTGTTATTTAAATTCTGTCACACTTCATGAGAATTCTGACCTGAATATTTTGAAATGTAATTGTGTTCATAAATAAGTGAAACCAATCTGCTGGCTATATTATAATTTAACATGACTAACTGCTGTATTATGGATTTGGTTTATGTATTTTTAAATATCCACACATATCTGGTGGTTGCGGATTTTTATATAAAAGATATTTATTTTCTTATACCCTACACAAGGCTGTATTTTTAACCCGATTTTTTTAGTTTTGTCTGGAAGGAATTTGTCAGAATTTGTTCTAATCTCTGTACTTATCTGCGATAATAAAATGATTCATTTTTATGTTGCATAAGGTCCTATTTTTTAGCCATGGTTTTGTTTACTTTTTCCTTTATCAGATTTGGTAAAAGAGGAATCGTTTTCTGATGTTGTTGAAGCAAGTGTACTTAAAAATCCACTTTTTCAGGTTTTTGGCGTTGTCGGTGATATCTGGAAGCTATTTCAGATTCAAAAGCTAATATCTCTATAATTTTGTTTGTAAATTTAAAATCTGGACCGTATTTGTAATCTTTATCTAGAAAATATTTTTTTACAGTTATAAAATGTGTATCGCTTAAATTTTCGAATATTGTGTAGAATTTATGTGTTTGTGGGTGTAGTTGTTCACTGATTTCATGAATGTTGTACCTGTTCTAAGTTTCTGATTTTGTGTGTTTGTGATAAGCAAAATATAATTTTAAAAACGCTTAACACCAGAATAGAATAAGTCACAGTTTTGTTTATACGTAGTGTTATTATGAAACGAGTTTTATATAAATATAATAATAGAGTTTTATGTAAGTCTTCTTTATTATTTATTCTATTATTACGGCCCAAGTTTCGGTGTAGATAAATTAATACATATGATAATTCAGACTTGATGCCCAGTTAATTTTTTTTAGTCTAGTCTAAACAAGCGAAGCTATCGTATTTCTCAAAATGTTCGTGAGTTTGGTTTACTGCCATAGTTATAACTTCACACAATAAATAAATACAAAAAAAGAAACAGCCAAATTTGAAAATGAAACAGAACATTTATATAACAGTGACACGGCACAGAAAAAATTTTGGGAACGGTCACTGCACTAGCATACTGCAAAATTTTTATCACGAATTATTAAAATTAGGATTTTTTCCGTTGTTTAGAAAAATAGACCCATAATGTTATGTATTTTTAAGAAGCTTGTGAAAATGCAAATTAATTTCTTGTATACAGGTTCCCCATCAAAAAAAAACATTGGTCAATGTTTCAAAATTAGTAATATTTAGAAAAAAGCGAACTAAATTCTACGTAAAAAAATTCTAAAAAGATTCATTTTTACCTTTTTGACAAGCTGTCACGCAACTGAAAATAGTGTACCTGAAAATGCAATATTTTCAATATCTCCCTGTAGCTCCGAAACTAAGAGGGCTATGCAAATTTTTTTTTGCGGTATCTTTCGTTTCACAAAAAAGTAGCTCAAGTTCGCGAATATCGAAAGGTTCTATCTATACTAATAACTGAGATACCCAGCAATTGCAACCAAACTGGGACATCAGTACAAGCACATAGCAATGAACTCAAGTAAATAAAGTCTAGAACCTAATTCATAAATGCGTTATTTAGTATTTTCAATACCATTTTGACCAACGGCCTCACATGTCAATATTATCTTTTCAATTGTCAACTTATGACGTAAAAATTACATTTATGACGTCATCTATTTCTGACTGCTGACGTCATCGTAATCCATTTTTGCTGCTATTTACTACTATAGCATTATTTATTTTGTAAATTTAATGGAAAAAATTATCAAACCAAGGGAAACAAAAAGAATTTAGTGCAAATGTTCAAATTGTTCTCCACCTACCATTTGGCATTGACCAATTGGATATTGCTATATTTTTGGTATCTAACTATCTCAATTAGCGGTCTCAGTAGCTTAGTAGGTAGACCATTGGCTTTCGTTTCAGATGTTCTGGATTTGCTTCCTACCACAGCTTTTCATAAATTATAAATAATTGTGTGTGTGTTTTGTTTCTTTAACGTTGGCCTATTTCCGCGACTATGGTCAATCACTGACGCCAGGGATCAGTTTCACCTCACTATTCTGGAAATTTTGCCGAACCCCTGCCTTTCTGTAAGGAGGGTAGGGATCTTTAACGTGCCCAACATTGCATGGACACGGGACCGACGGCTTTACGCCCCCTCCGAAGGGCGGAACGTGCAGACATTCAACTTGCTCAAATACAATGCCAGAACCTCGTTTGATGTTAATGTTACAGTTTGTACTGAAAAAGTAAAAGGAGAACCCTGCGATCGAACCCAGTAGCCTTCGGTTCAGAGGCACACGTTCTTGCCCCTGAACCACCGACGCTCTTAAATAATTGTTAATTCGGTACATATTAAAGCATAACAACTGCCGTGACAATTGCATTGTGCTTGAGCAAGCTGAATGCCTGCACCCGCTCTTCAGAAAGGCCGCCAAGATTTCGGTCTTGACACATCTCCAAAGCAGTACCCGTTTTTTAAGAAAGTGACACAAAAATATAGAGTTCGGGCGAGGCAGTGCCGTATGGTAGCTCATTTTCATTAAAAGTTTGTGCATTTTTATAGCTTAATTTTCCACTAACCTAGAAGCTTAAATTTTGGTACACAAAAGTATATGAAAGGCAACAAATAAACGAAGTTTTACCAAAATAGATTTACATGTTTCAACAATACAAACCTATTTGTTTTTAAATTGGTCCGATTGAGCAAGCTAATGTGTCGACGCTTAATCAAAATTAATTTGCGTTCATTTGAAAAAAATGTTTTGGGAGTTTGAAGGTCTGATCTGCATAATCAATTTTTTTTATGAAAATTTGCTGGAACACTGTGATTGTGTATAAGATTAGACCGGACCTCAATCCATGATCTGAATTTCTTGTCTGTTCTGATAAATGCCATAATCAACAGTTATGCTGGGTAAATGCTGTAAAAGCAGTTGTCCCCTAACGGTCGACCGCTTATTGTTATAGGCAGAAATATTGCCTGTCTCAAGTTCATCCAAAGGCATACAATAGAATTCCTATCTTTTCCATCTCCCTCCGCCCTACGGCCACCGCTCCCAGAAGCATGGAATATAAACAAAAGAGCAGACAACCGACAACGTAGCATTTTTCAAAGGCAAAATTATTACCACTTTTCTACAAATACGAAGCCGAAACTGACGCCACCTTATGAGAAGTAGCTCAACTTAGCAAGACTTTCGATATAATCGTACAGTTTTCAAGGAAAGCGTGAGTTCAAGATGTTGAGCAGCACTTTACAGGATAATATTTTCTATATTTGTCGGAGGTACTTCTTCATCTAGGATATCGCAGCCTTAGATTATAATATAGCTAGCAGATTGGTTTCACTTATTTATGAACACAATTACATTTCAAAATATTCAGGTCAGAATTCTCATGAAGTATGACAGAATTTAAATAACAAAGTTATTCCTTCAAACAGTGAATTAGTTTGGTTTTATGTTGGTGGCATGTATTCTAAAATACCCCCTGACAGTTCTTACCCTCATTAAAAAACAGTTTACTAGAAACGAAAGTAAATATGATGATCAAAAACGAAATAGTGAATATACTTATCGAATTTACAAAGCAAAGCTATTCTAAATTTAGTGAAAAAGTTTCTCTGCAAAATGAAGGCCTTCTTCTTACGGGTAGTTCGTTGTCTCGTTTATTGGCCAACATATTCATGAAAATCTTAGAAAAACAAGTTTTAACATTAGAAGTTTCACATAATATTATCTAGCCTTACAGAATTAAATGAATTTTTAAAGTTTTTTAATAACCCCCATGCAAATATTAAAATGTACTTTAGACAAAGAAGCTAACGATACTATAAAGCCTTTGCGTGTAACCATTAAAAACTTAGAAAATAATTCACTTGATTTTTCAATATACAGGGAACAACTATACCATGTCGATTCATGTCACCCATTTTTACAAAAGCTGCGTCAGTCTACCATTCATATACTCTGTTAAAATAATCGATAAGATAATAGACACAAAATAGTACAAATTAGCCCTAAATTTAATTTACCCAAATATGTATTAGAAACAAAAAAGATAACAAATATGTTTCAAAGACTTACTTTGGAAACATTTCAGAAAAGATTTCCAAAATGTTATGCACCAGTACAAACACAAAAAAAGCTTTTAAATCTTAGAACGCGACGCGTGATTTCCTATTTAACGAGAAAGAAAAATCATGTTTGTTGCAAACGCTGGAATTTCTAAATCAGCATTGTAACGCATTCTACATCTACCAAGCTTATATAAGTTTTAATACCAGATACAAAGAACATATTTCTGCACTTAGAAATGAGCAGGCTGACAAAGCTTTATTTGCAAAACATATAACTGATACTCAATACAAGCTCACAGTAAAAAAACCACATGGAGTAACTAAATTTTTGAAATGACAAGCGCAAAGGTTACTTTTTTGAAGCTTTATTTATAAAAAAAGCACATACCTATACGAAAACAAATGTCTTTTCTTAAATGAGCAAACTGATTTTTTATTGATTCCTCTTTCTTGGAAACTTTTGCTTCTAATTAAATGTATCAAACAAAAAACATTTATCTATATTAAAAATAGTTGCAATAGTGTAATAAGTTAATTTGTATCAATATTTTTGTTATAGAGAACCTACTTATTTTGCTGTTATTGTTAGTTATATTATTATTATTGCTATGGTTGTTATTGTTATAAGTTGATTTTACTTTGACGCTAAATATAGAAATACATCACACAGACATTTTAAAAGCGTCATTTGTCATTTTAGTTGTTTTTTCTGCTTTGTTGATGAAAATACTGTAGTGTGGCAATGGATTTTTATTTATAGTTTAATTAATACTTATAAATAAATTTCATTTTCTTGTGTCTGACGACGCCGCAAACGGGAACACCGATTATAGAGAAAAAACAAGCAATTTTGAAGCCAGAGAGGAAGTCTCTACATCTGCATTGAGTAACAAATTGCCAAAACATATCAGCAGACCACCATGTAGGGTAGTGTCAAACACAGATGCGGCTTATTTGCCTAGTGTTCACATGACTGCAATATATATAAAATAAAATGGGACCGGATATTTTTTCAACAGTTTTAATCAACATACACAAAAAATTAAGTCATTTATCAAGAGAGATAGTAGAATATAGTTTTGTAATTTTCAAATTATTTAAGATATCTCAGGACCTTACCGCTAGTATAGTGTATTGTTTCTACTTAATCTTCGAAGAAGCAATTCTGTTGATACTTTTCCAACACTTTTTTTTTTAATTTTGGAAATACTGATTTAATTTGTGAGCACTTATTTGAGGTTTGTTATGGATCAACAGACATGAAGTTTGAAAAATAAAATATGGATGTAGATTTAAACTTTACTTGTTATTAGCAAATTATTATATTAGGCGTATAACTAAGACGTTAACAAATGTAGTAATGGGGAGAGTTTTTTATAATTTTTGTTTGTTAAAATAAAGAGCATATCTATATATGAGCTTTATTACTGTAATAAGGTACATCACGTATAAATAATATTTACAGTTGGACACAATAGCAAGTAACGAAATTTAAATCGTTACTATTAGGTACACAAAATTAAAACGTGAAGACTAAAAATAATTTCTATTACTACTACTGCTACCCAAAACACTGATCTAAAGTGAACATGAAAGAGTTAATAACAAATAAATAATTATACATATGATTTATAACTTAAACGGATAAGGAATTGTGCCATATGAATCAGGAAAACGCCTTCTTTTTGTAAATTGTAAAAATTTAAGGATAATTCTGGTTATTATTTTCTTTAAAGTATAAAAATTCACTGATTGTGAATTTTTTAGTTTAAGCTTATGCCTTTCACTTTGCATGAAACACTCAACAACTCTAAAATCTCGCTTACATTAGGTGCAACTAATATTTTTACTTTTAATGCAGATGGAGGTAGAGGATGGCAGCAGCGGCTTAAATTTGGACAATTTCCATGACTGTTAAGGTGGTATAATCTGTGCTTGTAGTATTTACAGAAATATCCTGCTGTCCAGCTTACAATTTGATTATGATAACCGTTTTCTAACAATAAATGTACACATAGTTTACCTTCATCGAAAACACCTTCAACATAAACAATTTCTGATATTATACACACATATAGTGTGGCATTCAGTTAATTATAAATAGTGTGAAGATGTGAATAATTGTGATCTAGCGCGCGCGTGTGTGGGTGTGGGTGCGTGCGTGTGTGTGTTATTATTATTATTATTATTATTATTATTATTATTATTATTATTATTATTATTATTATTATTATTATTATTATTATTATTATTATTATTATTATTATTATTATTATTAACAATTACGGTGGACTATTAAGCAACATTTACTCAGAAAATGTCCGTTATCTCAGTATTCAATGCCACAGTAATGAGACTATATATTGCAAATTAACGTTCCATTTTCTACACTGCATAAAACTCCTTTATAACACCATTGTTTAACAAAGCCCTCTAGGTAATGTTTCCCTGAATACCACATAAATTCCTTATAAAGTAGTGACTTGAGACGAATTTTGAAAACGGTCAAATATGGTCTAATGTCCCTTTCTTCAAGGAAAACATCCATTAGCGCATTGTATATCGTCGACTTGGCAAGATTCAGCAAAAAATTGCAAATTCTACTTATTGGCCCCAAGTCTGCTGACAATCCAGCATACATGTCTACCGCATATAGGGTCTATTTAACAAACCAAGAAAAATACCCCTTATAAAATTCCATATATCCTTTGTTTTGGAACATTGCACGAAGAGATGCCAGGACGTTCCGATTATTTGGCACCAAGGACACAAGTCTGAATCTATCTTTCCTGTCCTATTCAGAAAAACCAGGTCCGCTAGCGGTTCTTTGGTAGACGGAAAGCTATCGACTGTTGGTGGGAAATTGTTGAATGCTCTATAAAGCTCTTCCAGTAAACTGGATCATCAGACCAAGCTTCCTTTAAAGGAGCTCCGATCCGATAATGTTCGAGAGTTATTTCTTTGAGCAGGCCTCTCCTCGAATCCATTGAAATATCCTTAATTTGTCCTCGTGAGTCAACAAATTGCCATGTGATGGAAGCCAAGTAGTTGCTATCTACATCGTTCTGATTAATGAAGTGGGAGCTAAATTTATCTTTTAACTGTTGAAAATTTATCCGTAAGTTACATTCAAGATATGGATTGTAACCTGATATATTTAGATCCTGAAAGTCTACTCAATTGTCGTTGTCAATTAGCTGAGATATTTTGTACAAACCTAAACTAAACCATAAGTTTGAAATTGTTAATTGGTTAAAATTTACAAGTCTACAGTCAATCAAGGGTAAGTCGCCAATCTTACATGATCTAAACAAATTTGCAGCATTGAATTCCAATATGTCAAGAAAGGCCATGACTTGGTACAAAAAATTGGGGGGGGCTTCATGAAGAGAACTTGCCAGGTAAGGCCACAATTTCGATAGGTCGACAGAAAATATCGCGTCATTACTAACCACTTAGGTTCTTCTATGCAGGACACGAACTTACAGGCAAACAGTAATCGAAACAACTTTACTTTACATTCGACATTAACCAAACCTAAACCACCATGTGATATAGGTAAGCAAAGATGCTGTTCTGTGACCCAGTGTTTTCTTCCACCCCAAAATAATTCAATTAGAAATTTTTGTACGCTTTTAAGAAAGTTTGGTTGTATTGGTAATAGTTGAAATGAATACCATAGGGTGGGAGCTATAAATTGGTTAATTACTATAACCCTTCCTCTCCAGGGGAGCGATGGCAAAACATTTTTCCATTTTGTTGCTGAATTTCTGACCTTAGAAAAGATTAATTATAAAATATCGTCATTAATTACATTTTCATCATTATTAAAAGTTACACCTAAAATATTAATGCTGTCTGAAGTCCATGAGATACCCAACGGTATTTCAGTTGTGCCTTTGAAACGTCCGAGCCAAAAACCTTTACACTTATTTCTATTTAAAATTGCTCCAGAATTTACAGACAATATTTCGAAAACCTCTACTAGCCTGACAAAGTCACACTTTTCAGTTATTAAAACACTTACATCGTCTGCGTATGCTGACACTTTTAGATAATTAATTTCTCCAATGGGGCCAGGAAGTCTTAGACCGTTAAGTTTTTGTCTCAAGAGATTCAGCAAGGATTCCAAACAGAGTGAAAAAAGAACGCCTGAGAGTGGACATCCCTGGCGTATACCCTTCTTTATAATAATTGGCGATGTCAAAAATTTTGCTGTTCTTATCATA
The DNA here is from genome assembly GCA_964006375.1 of Tillus elongatus. Taxonomy (NCBI): domain Eukaryota; kingdom Metazoa; phylum Arthropoda; class Insecta; order Coleoptera; family Cleridae; genus Tillus; species Tillus elongatus. Next base: position 89,544,017 of record OZ023267.1, read on the forward strand.
CATATGCCACTCGTGTACAAAAGATTTATTAATTTGATAAGATACGTACCAAAGTTATAGAGTATTAAAAGTGTGAAAAGGTAGCTGTGTGTGATGTTGTCAAAAGCATTTTGTTGATCTAGAGAGACTATTGCTGCACCCTCATTTTGCTTGTTTACATAGGTAATGCCACGAAATAGATGTAAGGAGTTATAAATTGATCTGCCTGGAACACAGTAACTTTGATCCTCCTGAACTAAAGTATTTATTACTTTGGAAATTCTAACAGAAATTGACTTCGAAATGATCTTATAATCCTTAGTCATGACAGATACAGGTCGCCAGTTTTTTAAAAGTAATGGGTCACCCTTCTTGAACAGTAAAGAGACAACAGATGATCTTGCAGTACGTGGTAAGAAATTTTTACTAATTTCCTCAGTAACCATTTCGAGAAACCTATACTTTATTTTATCCCAAAAATGGAGATAAAATTCTGGTGTCAAGCCATCAATTCCAGGAGCCTTATTTTTATTAAGAGACCTCAAAGCAACGGTAAGCTCTTCAATGCTTAGCGGCTCATCTAATGACTGTCTATTGACATCAGTTAGTGTATTTAAACCGTCAAATAGAGAACTCGCCAAGTTAACATTACCACCCTGGTCAGTAAAGAGAGTCGCAAAATGTGCTTTTACAAAATAACACACTCCTATGGCATCTGTGATCGTAGAGTTTCCATTTCGTAGTCCCTTGAAACGTTTTTGAGAGCTTAATATTGGACTTATCATCTCAGCCGTTGGCCTGTCTACATGGTAAAGGTGAGAGAGACCAATTGAGTGAAGTTTTTTCTCACTGTTTGCAAAATATATTTGTTTTACTTGTTGATTGATTCTTAAGATATCAGCAATGTTGTCATCAGTTATCTCATTCATCAATTCAGACAGAACCCTTTCAGTGGCAACAAAAAACATCCTGTCATGACTACGTCTAAGGACCAAGTATTGTTCAGCCAATTCTTTGATACCAAGCTTAAAATTTTCCCACCAGGCTAAAGGATCTCTTTTAGAATCAGCAATGAATGATATTATATAATTGTTGGTGCAGTCTGTATACTTTAGATCATTTAAAAGGTTGTTGTCAAATTTCCACAGCTTTAGCTTGTTTTCCTTTTGAAAATTCAGCAAAACAGACAGCGCAAGGTGGTCTGAAAAGGACGGCAGTAGTTTTGAAGAAATTACATGTGTGAGAACATTATTGGAGCAATATATTCGATCTATTCTGGATGCAGACCTCCCGACATAGAACGTAAAACCACCCTTTCGAGCATTTGTTAGTGGCCACGCATCATGCAGCAAACAATTACTAACTAGGCTACTGAGTCTCCCGGATACCGCAGAGTTCAACCTCTCCCTCGCTGGAAGCAAGGTGCAATTAAAATCCCCGCACACTATAGCATGCTCCGTGGCACAAATGTTCAACCGGCTTACGTAATCCTCTAACTTACTAAGAACAGAAAAAGCTATATCTGAGTCGTGTGAAACATAGACGACAATACATGCAATATCATATTTTTGACGCCGAAAGTAGCTCTTTGTAAGTACCCGCGACTTAACTTTACGGTTAAGACGTTTGAATTTTTAAAACAATTTATTTGATACTTTAAACAATCAAAACTTAATTACTTAGTTACAAAAAATGAATAATACAATATAATAAAATTAAGACGATGAACCTACATGTGATCTAATGTCTATGCACTCGATGTGCAGATGACTATCTCGGAACAAGAATGAACGGTCATATCCCTGTGAGCAGCCTCTTTATTGTCTTCCCTCCAGGCGTTGCACTATTCTCTCTGGATGAACAAGGAATATGCTGATGTAGATTCTCACAGTGATATTCCGTGGCACAGATGTTCAACCGGCTTACGTAATCCTCTAACTTACTAAGAACAGAAAGAGCTATATCTGAGTCGTGTGAAACATAGGCGACAATACATGCAATATCATATTTTTATTTTTAGATTCTCACAGTGATATTCCGTTCTACTTGCATTTTGAACCTGCATAGTTGTTGACTCCTTTATGACGACGGCTGACTCAGCGGTTCTTACGGTGGGAAAGCGACATTGTAGCATAACGCAAATCCCCTCCGCCTCTGCGGCCGGTCGGGCTGCTTCCGAGCCGGGTGAACCCTCAGGGATCGTCAGGGCTGGGAAGCTGCCGGATCGGTGAAGGCGATTGTCCTGCCGACGGGACCTGGCGAGGGTCGAGGTGTGGGGGAGGGGCCGAAAGGCTCTACCCCTGTGTCGCCTCCTGGGCGGTCGGCAGAGAAGCAGGAGAAAAAGAGGTCTGAGGCGCAGCCGAGCCCACAGGGACGGAAGCTGGACAGGCGGCCACCCACTCAGGCCAGATCAACCTTCAGCATAGCCGGGATGCCACTGGGGAGCTAGCAAAGCTCGTCGCAGGCGGTCCAGGCGGCGTAGTGTTGATTCAAGAGCCTTATGTGTTTAGAAAGCAAGTTAGAGGGCTTGGAGGAATTGGCTTCAACATCCTCGTTGGTGGTGAAGCACAGGAAGAACAACCAAGTACATGCATATTGGCGTCGAGGGACCTGGACGTGATGTTGCTGCCGCAGCTCGGGTCCAGGGACGTCACTGCAGCTGTCCTGGAGTATAAGGTGAGTAATATTATGCTTAAGGTTCTGATGTGCAGCCTTTATGTTCCCTACGATCGGCGGGGGCTGCCTCCGTCGGAGGAATTGGTGCGTATCGTCGATTTCGCAAGAGAGCATGGGCTACAACTGATAATAGGCTGCGATGCCAATTCTCACCACACATTGTGGGGCAGCACGGATACCAACCCACGCGGTGAGGCTCTACTAGAGTACTTGGCTACAACGTACCTAGAGGTATTAAATAGAGGTACAGCTACAACGTTTGTCAATCGTGTCCGACAGGAAGTAATCGACATTACGTTAGCGAGCAGTGGAATAACGGAGGATATATCTAACTGAAGGGTGACGGAACACATATCAATGTCTGATCATCGTATGATCAGCTTTTAATTGGATGTGGACCGTGAGAGTCCTCCCCCCAGGAGATATCCAAGGAAGACCGACTGGGATGCCTATCTAATAGGCCTCGGTGGGTCGCCAAGGAGCCCAGAGGGGGGTAGACTCTCTATAGAGGCATTAGATAGCGAGGTCGAGGCCCTAGAAGAGAAAATAATGGCAGCTACGAGGCCGCGTCACCACTTAGGGGGGAACCCTCTATCAAAGTTAGATGGTGGAACAGGGATTTCGCCGTACTACGCGGGCGGATTCGGAGGGCCTTAAACCGAGCCGTCCGAGAATCGGGTGAAGCGGCCTGGGACGAGTTTAGGACTGCCAGAAGGGAGTTTAAGAAGGAATTACGCCGGAGTAAGCGAGCTGGTTGGCGCGCGTACTGCGGGGAAGTCAATTCCCTGCCTGACGCAGCCAGGCTGGTAAGAGTACTCAAACAGGAGTTAGGTAGTAATGTAGGATCTTTAAGGAAACAGGACGGGAGCTGGACAAGCACCGGTGAGGAGACCCTGCGTCATCTCGCCGAAGTTCAGGGCAGTAAAGCCGTCACGGAGGCTGCCGAACCGGGCCGGTGGACAGTCCCGAATGCGGACTGGCAGCTGGCGGAGGGGGTGGTCACAGATGGCTCTATAACCTGGGCGGTGAGCGAGTTCGCTCCATTCAAATCCGCATGCTGCGATGGTATTTTTCCCGCCCAGCTCCAGAGGGGCCTGGATATACTGCTTCCCAACATAAGGGAGGTTTTTCGGGCCAGCCTGGAGTGGGGATACGTCCCAAAGGCCTGGCGCCGGGTTAGGGGGGTCTTCATTCCCAAACCGGGAAGGGAGGACTACACGCTGGCCAAGGCGTACAGGCTAATCAGCCTAACATCCTTCCTACTCAAGGCATTGGAAAAGTTAGTCGATAGGTTTATGTTGGGAGGGATCCTCAAGGATCATCCCTTCCACAAAGGTCAGCACGCGTACCAGCGGGGGAAATCGACGGAGACGGCGCTCCACGCTGTGACGCGGAAGGTGGGAAGGGCCCTACACTACGGGAAGAGCGCACTAGCTGTGTTCTTCGATGTGGAGGGGGCCTTTGATAAGGCAAGGACGGATACGGTCTGTACCGCCCTACAGGAGAGGGGAACGCCGAGGTCCCTAATAAGCTGGGTGGCGAGCATGCTGGCGGACAGGAGAGTGTCGCTGACCTTGAGGGGCCGAGGGCTGGATGTTGGGGTGACGGGCGGCTGTCCTCAGGGCAGCTGCCTTTCGCCTCATCTATGGTGTCTGGTCATGGACGGCGTCTTGAAGCGGCTCTCTGAGAATGGCTTCTACGCCCAGGCGTACGCTGATGATGGGCTGGTCTTAGTCACCGGCAAATTCCTCGGCGTCGTCTGTGAGTGTATGCAGGCTGCCTGTAGCATAATCGAAAGGTGGTGTGGTAAGCAGGGACTCTCCGTAAACCCGGCGAAGACGTAGATGATCCTATTTACCAAGAAGAGGAAGGTAGAGGGGTTCAGGGCGCCCGTGATGTTTAGAAAACCTTTAGCTTTAGTGCGGGAGGTAAAATATCTGGGGGTGATCCTGGACCCCAAACTAACATGGGGGTCGCAAATAGAACGAATAGTGAGGAAGGGAATAGCGACCCTCTGGCAGCTGCGTCGGGTGATAGGGAGGACCTGGGGACTTAATCCTCGGATCCTTCATTGGATCTACACTGCGATCGTCAGGCCGAGAATCCTCTATGGGGCGTTGGTCTGGTGGTGTGGTGTGAACCAAACTACCAGCAGGAAGCTGGCCAAACTCCAAAGGCTGGCACTCCTGGGTATCACAGGCGCTATGAGGACGACACCCTCAGCCGCGCTAGAGGTCCTGTTGATGTTGCCACCGCTTCCCAACTGTATTAGAAGGGAGGCTATGGCGTCGCATCTCAGAATCCGGGACTCAGGTAACTGGTGCGGAAAGGGAGCAGTAATAGGGCATGCAAGAGTCGCCAAGGAGGTGGAAAAGGAAATTCCGATTTCCGCCATAAAGGTGAGGGATGCCGAGGACGATATTAGGTTGACTAGGCCATACACCCTCAGGATCCCCAGTAGGGATCAGTGGAGGGAAAATGAGGTTGCATTCCAGCCCACAAGCCTGGTCTGTTTCACCGACGGATCGCGGCTGGAGGACCAACAAGCCTCCGGGGCAGGAATATACATCGAGGGCCTGGGGGTGCGCGAGAGCTATGCTCTTGGCGCATACACCACGGCATTCGAAACAGAGGCGTATGCTATCCTGTCTGTGGCCAATAGACAGGATGTGAAGATGAGTCCCGAGAAAGGTGTGTGCATCTGCTTGGATAGCCAGGCGGCCTTCCGGGCAGTCCGCGGGGCCAAAATCAGGTCACCACTGGTTCAGGAGTGCGCTGGCGCCCTCAGAGGGCTAGCCAGGACGAAGGAGGTGCGACTGGTGTGGGTTCCGGGACACTGTGGCGTAGCGGGGAATGAGGTGGCGAATAATCTCGCAAGACTCGGTTCCCGGCGGCCGTTCACGGGCCCGGAGCCTGCGATAGGCCTAAGTGGGAAGATAGTCTCTGTCGCCTTAGACAGGTGGACCGAGGAAGTAATGGAGAGGCACTGGGGGTCGATTGGTGGCTGCAGACAGGCGAGGGACTTCGTGGAGGGGCCGGACAGAGATAAAGTTGTCTGACTACTTGGAAGGAGTCGACCTACGCTTCGCCGCATCCTCGGGGTGCTGACAGGCCACTGCGCCCTTAGAAGACACCTCACATTGATAGGCGTAGAGAGGGATCCCATTTGCCAGGAATGCGGCGAGGATGAAGAAACGTCCTCCCACTACGTGTGTGAATGCGAGGCTTTTGGGAGTCTTCGAGCAGAATTGTTCTGATCAAGGACTCTGCAGAGGAATCAGGTAAGTACCGTCCAATTGAAGACCGTCACGGCCTTCATCTCGAGGTCGAGGCGGTTTGGCGACGGAACCGAGGAAGAGTAGTGCATGATTGCTGGGTTGCTGGGGTTGGCAAAAAGGGCCCATTGTGGCCTACTTGCTTGGCGTTGGCCTCCCCACCACTGCTACTACTACTACTTGTAGCATAACGGGCCATTGTTTGGGTTCCATTTATCTCGTCCCCTTTTTTTAGACGATGCTATGGAATGTTCCGGACTTGCAATGGAAATCCGGACTCGGTGGTTCCTGTTTTAGTTCCTTTATCTTCTTTGCTGGTTCTTCGTTTCTTCAACCCCATTTGGACGGCTATAGTTGTGATGGTTATTAAGACAGCTATGTACAGTAATATTGTCCATATATTCAGGTGATGGATCGGTATTTTTATAGGTCCTGGTATATTTTGCTTCATTTTTTGAAGTTGGTGTTGGATTTGATTGATATTGTGTAGCTGTACGTTTTCTAATGATATTTCGGGTACTGGTCCTGGATTTTTTTGATCTTCTGAAATGGGGGCTTCTAGTGTAGGCAGGTTGAATAGTTGTTGTGTTTCTGCTGTTGCTGGGCCGGTCTTGTAGATTTTGTTGCCTAGTTTCAATTGGCAATTTGGTTGCAGGTTGATTAAATTTGTACCCTTGATGATGTTGGTCCACTCCTGTTCCTGGCAAGTTATTCTGGCGTTAGTTTCTGCGGGTGCTATAACTATATACTGACTGGTTCCATATCTCGAAACTGTGGTTCTATTAATTTTGAGTAATTCTTGATTACAATTGTTAATAGGTTTTTGAAACTTGATTAGCTTTATTTCACATGGGTTTTGATCATTCATGGTTGTTGGATTGTCGTCTTTGCAACAATATATCTGGTTCTTTAAATTTTGACATTCTTCATTACGATAGGCATATTGTTTACTGCTTAGGATTAGGTATTTGGTTCTAGGAATTATCATGGTAAAAAGGTGTGTCTTTCTAGGGACAGGTAATGTATATAATTGTTAATAATCATATTCTGATTCATCTACCAGAGGTATCTCTATTTGAAATTTTACTTTCTACTGTATTACCTGATTCATTTATCCTATTTACTATTGTGCCTTGGTTATGACTCAATCCTACTATCGTTCTATTAAATTCGAGGATTGCCTCGAGCATAACCGAATTTTGGGACCTAAAAAGTTCATGAATTTTATTTTGATCTGTCGTTAAGACTTCTAATGCTTGCTGAATGCGTTACCCATCCTGTGAATCGAGATTCCCTGTGACAAACTTAAATATAGAACCTAGTCCGTTTATTATGCCACGTTTTCGTCTATTAATAATATTGTTATTTGGAAAAATCCTGTAAAATTTATCGTCTACATTATCTATGGTGAAATTCAGTGCCAATATGAAATTATGATATTCAGAATGGTAATCTTTTGTCATGAAGGTAACTGTATTTGCGCAGTGTCTTTTTATTTGGTTGTAGTCTTTATGTAATTGTGTCAAGTCATGTATGTGTATCAGATTCCAGTTGCTAGTCTCAGTGTATGCTGTGCCTAATTTCTTTGGTAACATGCCTGGGTTGTCTGTCAAGTCTTGTATTTGGGCTGTTATTCCCGTGGCAAGGAACCTGCAATACGTACATTTCTTAAATGTGCTATCGTCTGTTCGTCATTTTAGTGAATTTTCGTAGAAAAAATTCACTAATGGGGAGATCCCGACTTTTGAATTTTGAATTTTTTTTGAAAATGAGCGCGAACTAGGACCCATAGAACCCATATCCGAGGTCAGTTTCACTTTTTATATGTATATGTATATATATATATATATATATATATATATATATATATATATATATATATATATATATATATATATATATTGTTCGCTCCTCGTATAGTGTAAAAGCAGTGGAATTTATAATCTTTATTTTGCGATAAGAAGAACAGACCAGAATTCCACGAATCGTCACGAAGAACACAACTTAAGTAGTCAGCAACGCAAAACCGCGATATCGTATAGTACCGCTACCTTAAAATTATATGTGTGTGTGATACAGTCAAACCAGCCTTAACAAATCCATTAAACGCACCAGCAACCCAGGATAGCCTTTTCCGGGACACGCACGAGTTTCTGTGAGTCCAGTACTCGACAAGAGAAGAAATTCACAAAGGTAAGTGGCTTTTTGGTCATTCACGAGTTTGCATCAATTTCCACTGCTTTTGCCCCTTCTCTTTTCATTAAAAACGTTACTTAATTAACAAACGCAAATTACAGTCCACTTTGTTCGTAATAGCCCGCTTAACGCCAATTTTCTTCGCCCGCTCCAGCCCATTTCTTGGTCCTTCTCAGCCGGATAGTTTTTTTGTCTCGGAAATAATACGCAAGTAAATTTGGCTATTCAACTTTGTTAATTTTGAAAATAACTAAAGCGCGCTGGTTTAGCTGTATTCAATTCAGATTTTAAATTAATTTCCCGCAATTTTCATGTATATATCGCTAGAACCTTTATAATTATAGAATTTTTAAAAGTTATTTTCTTATCGCAAGAATCCGCCATTCAGTTAAATGTTGCTTTATTTTGAACAACGAGCACGGCTTTAGGAGTCGACGCATATCATTTCACGCATATATCGCTCTTTGCTTCTGTTTCATTCTTATCAATTTGTACCTGAATAATTCTTTGTTTCACATTGGTACGTATATCTGTTATATTTCCATATACGAGGCCTATTCAATTAATATCATGACTGACACTAAATTAAGGAAATACAAAAACCAACGCAATATTCAGCTATCTGAAATAGACACATTGTCTTCTCTAGCCCAGAAAGCCCAGTCAGATGTTTCGCTTTATAATTTACTTAGGGTTAGATCTTCCGAAATCGACTATTTAAGGGAACAGTTTATTCAAACGCACGAAAATATCGTTTCTGCAATTTTAAGTAGTGAACATGGAAACGCTTCTGATGAAAACACTATTTACGCTGGATTTATGGACGCTTATTTTGAAATTAAAGCCATTTGTTCTAGGTTATTCCCTGACAATAAAACAAATGTCCAGGAAATTCTAAATTCAAATACAGCTGGTCTTAATGAAGGTGCTAAAGCAAGGCTAGCTAAAATAGAAATTCCTAAATTTAGAGGTGACTATAAAACCTTTAACACTTTTATCGATTTATTCAATGCCTTAGTACAGGACTGTCCCGCATATTCCGACATTGAAAAGTTTCATTATCTAACTATATCAGTAGAAGGCCCGCCGTTATCTCTAATAAGATCTTTGCCTCTGACCGCTGACAATTATCAGATAGCTTATAATACATTAGTCACTCGTTATTCTAACAAACGTCTGCGTGCCCAAGAGCACTGGCATGCTATAGATAGCATTTCGAAATTTAATTCTGATGACCACGTCAATATTCGCAATTCGCTAGACATTATTTCGGAAAATCTTTCTGCTTTAAACACTTTAGGCTTTCCTACAGACCAATGGGACTTTGTTATGTTTATGTTGGTGTCAAAACGCCTTGACAGGAACATGTTGACGAAATTTGAGTTAGACCACGCTTCCACCGAGGTCCCTACATTTACGCAATTGCTTGACTTTCTAAATAAATATTGTATCGCTGGTGATGCTATGGATCAGAAGTCATTCCTTTCGCACTCTCAAAAGAAATATTCTGACAAATCGCAAGCTAGACCAACGCCTCGAACTTCCGCTTTTTTCGCTGATAATTTAAATTGTAAATCTATCTTACATACTTGTGTGTTTTGCAAAGATTCTTCGCATTCTATTTATAATTGCTCCTCATTTTGTAATAAAACTCCAAAAGATCGCTATAATTTTGTTAAATCTTCTCGTCTTTGCCACAACTGTTTAAGTAGCCTACATTATCTTAACAAATGCAAATCTACCAGGTCCTGTCGCAAGTGTGGTCAGCGTCATCATACGCTCTTGCATTTTGATAAAAGCTCCGCGCCTATTCCGTCGCCAGTGTGTAATAACCCTTCCAGATCTCCAGTTCCTTCCGCTCCGCTCGACCAAGAGCAGGTCTTTGCTGCTTCTGGGATTGTATCTAATCAAACCACGGTCTTATTGGCCACTGCGCTGATTGAAGTTCTTGATAACCATGGAAATTATCAGATTATGAGATGCCTTTTGGATGGAGGTAGTATGATGTCTTTTATCTCGCAAAGGGCTTTTAAGCGTTTGGGGTTGCCTAAGCAAAACTGCATGTTTGCAATCAAAGGACTGGCATCTATGCAGACTTCTTCTCAGAGTGGTTGTGTAACGCTCACTGGAAGACCGGTTGGTCAAGATTCTTTCCATTTTACTGTCGACGCATTGATCTTGAACGCCATTTGTGATAATTTGCCAGCAACCGCTATTTGCTCTTCCAATTGGTCTCACATTCGCAATTTAAAATTGGCTGATCGCCATTTTAATCGTCCAGGTCAGGTCGATATATTGTTAGGAGCCGACGTTTTTTCTAAAATCCTTTTAAATGGACGCATTTCCGGTGGGGAAGGTCAACCTGATGCCGTCAACACCGTCTTTGGTTATGTGCTCATGGGTAAGATTGGCAACACAGTTCATTCTTCTGCTGTCTTTTCTTTCTTGTGCAGTAACTTTGAATCAAATCTCGATCGCACTCTTAGGGAATTTTGGGAAGTGGAAAGTGTTCCGACTTCGTCGCATCACTCTAATGAAGATATTTTTTGTGAACATCATTTTAAGACTAAAATATCTCGCTCTCCTTCTGGCAAATATATCGTTTCGCTCCCATTTAAATCTGAGTCGCTGCCTATTTTTCCTGGCATTCGCGACCTCGTCGTCCAAAGATTTCTTTCCCTGGAACGCCGCCTTGCTAGAAACATGGACTTGTATACCCAATATTCTGCTTTTATGAGAGAATATTTGGAACTAGGCCACATGAAACGTGTTTATGACAATAAAGATTCTCCCGACGCATATTATATTCCGCATCATTGCATTTTGAAACCAAATAGCTTGTCTACTAAACTCAGGGTAGTTTTTAATGGTTCTGCGAAACTTCCCAACCAAAGCTCTCTTAACGATTGTCTACATACTGGACCAAAACTACAACAAGATATTGCCACAATTCTGTGTCACTTTCGCCTTCATAATTATGTCTTGTGTGCTGACATCAAAATGATGTATCGTAACATTCTTGTCGACCAATCACAGCATGATTATCAAAGAATTGTTTGGAGGTTTGCTTCTGATGAACCTTTGGTGGACTATAACCTGGTTACGCTTGTATATGGACTAACGCCATCCCCCTTTCTCGCGATACGCACTCTTCATCAGTTAGTGAATGACGAAGGGGGCTCTTACCCGCTAGCTTCTGCCGCCATTTTAAACGACACTTATGTTGATGATGTTGTAACCGGCTGCTCTTCTTATGAAGACGCAAAGCTTTTACAGTCAGAGCTGATCTCGCTTTTTGAACGAGGCGGCTTTGAGCTTAGAAAATGGTCTAGTAACTGTTCCGCATTACTTTCACATTTACCTCCGGAACATTTGTCGCAAAATCCGCTTATTTTTGGTTCACTGGCAAACGACACTCCTTTAAAAATTCTCGGTCTGCAGTGGAGTCCCTCTGAGGATACATTCTTTTTCTCAGTCTCGCCGTTGGGGAAACCCTGTACGAAACGCAACATGCTCTCGGAACTGGCCAGAATCTTTGACCCGCTTGGATTTCTTTCGCCTATTACTATTTTTCAAAAGATTCTAATCCAGTCGCTGTGGACTTCTAAATTAGATTGGGACCAAACCCCGCCCTCGCATATTGTTGAGGCTTGGAACCGTTATCGAAATGAACTCGGTTTACTAAGCAATTTACGCATTCCTAGAAAAATCCTTCCACCTCATTCTGGATGTGGTTATGAATTACATGGGTTCTGTGACTCTTCTGAAAAGGGTTACGCTGCCGTTGTTTATATACGATGCCTCCGCCCTGACAAAACAGTTTTTGTTCAGTTTGTTTGCTCTAAAACCAAAGTCGCTCCGGTTAAGAAACTAACCATTCCTAGGCTAGAACTGTGTGGTGCAGTTTTGTTGGCGAAACTCCTATCGTTTCTTCTGAACGTTTATCAGACTCGCATGACTTTCGAAAGAATTTTTGCCTGGTCAGATTCGCAAATCGTCTTGAGTTGGATCAAATCTTCGCCTCATCGTTGGAAAACCTTTGTGGCAAATCGAGTTGCCTACATTCACGAAAGGGTTTCTTCTGAATTTTGGCATTATATAGATTCTGCTAATAATCCCGCCGATATCGCCTCTCGAGGTGTTCATCCTTCTCAATTTCTCGCCCATGATATTTGGTTCAATGGTCCATCGCTACTATGTCGTTCTGAGCTGTCTGCCTGCTCCCCGTCTTCAGAGCTGCAGTCTGAAGAGGTCTCTGTTGAGGAAAGGACAGTTTCGCTTTTAACATTTACAGGTGAAGAAAATCTGCTTGATGATTTGTTGGAAAATCATTCTTCTTTACATTACATACAGTCTATTTTGTCATACGTATTACGCTTCGCTTTTAATTCTAGACATTCTTCTATTGCGAAATTTGGACCGCTATCTCGGTTAGAGCTTCATGATGCTCTGACCCTTCTGGTCAAGCGCACTCAAGCGGTCTACTTTGAAAAGGAGTTATCTAGTAAAAAATTCCCTAAGTCCTGGAGAAAACTCGCCGTATTTCAAGACAGTACTGGTCTTTTGCGTGTAGGTGGTCGCTTGACTCACTCAAGTTTGTCTTATGAGCGAAAGCATCCGCTCTTACTTCCACAAAAGTGCCGACTCACGGTGCTTTTAATTGAACAATACCATAAAAGGTATCTTCATATTGGCCCTCGCACTCTTCATTTTTTGTTGTGTCAGAATTTTTGGATTTTGTCTGCAAGACGTGCCATAAACACTGTTATTTCGAAATGTATGCCATGTTGGAAAATAAAGCCTCAACCTTATCAGCCACCTATGGGTGACTTACCCCTTTCTCGAGTTTCGCAAGTCAAACCATTCTCGCATACTGGGGTAGATTTTGGTGGTCCATTCGCGATCACTATGAATCGATACCGAGGTGCTAAAACCTCTAAGGCATATATTTGCCTCTTTGTGTGTTTCGCGACTAAGGCTATACATCTAGAACCTGCCTGTAGTCTTTCGACTGACGCTTTTCTCGCTGCCCTCCAACGATTTATTGCTCGTCGTGGTCGATGTGATAATCTCTATAGTGATTGTGGTACAAATTTCGTTGGCTCCGCCAAGGAGCTTAAACGCATTTTTTCTGATGCAACTGCTAGGGAAGGAATCCATTGGCATTTCAACCCCCCTTCTGCCCCACATTTCGGTGGTCTTTGGGAATCTGGTATCAAGAGTGTAAAATCTCATCTCTCTCGTGTTGTTGGCCAACAAATCCTATCGTACGAAGAATTCTACACTGTCCTGACGCTTATAGAATCTGTCTTGAACTCCCGACCTTTAAATCCCATGAGTTCGGATATCGATGACATTCACGCTTTAACTCCTGGACACTTTCTTCATATGGAGCCAGTTTCTACGCTTCCAACTCCCGATTTGTCGTCTGTCCCCTTAACTCGTCTGTCAAGATGGCAACTTCTCCAACGTATGCACCATGATTTTTGGATTCGCTGGCACAAGGAGTACCTTCACACCCTACAACAACGAAGCAAGTGGCTTGACGCTGGTGCTCTTCCTACTATTGGGGCGATGGTGGCCGTGAAAGCTGAAAAACTTCCGCCTTCTAAATGGCTACTAGGTCGTCTATTGTCTCTAATTCCTGGTCCTGATGGTGTCGTAAGAGTTGCTATTGTAAAGACCTCGAATGGTATCCTTCGTCGCCCTTTGGTGAAGTTGTGCCCGTTGCCAACTAATGACTAGTAGTAGTAGTATTTGTTTCTAATTTAATTTAATTTTTTATTTTAAGTCTTTTTATTGTTTTGTGGATTCTTGCTAACCGGGATAATCATTTGTTTTGTTTCTTGTTCTCTTTTTTCTTATCCGCCGCATGTTATCGCTTCTCCTTCGCGTTAATTATTTTTTTTTGTGTAGAAAAATGTCTTGCTTATAGCAGCCATTTTGGCCGGGCGGGATGTTCGCTCCTCGTATAGTGTAAAAGCAGTGGAATTTATAATCTTTATTTTGCGATAAGAAGAACAGACCAGAATTCCACGAATCGTCAAGAAGAACACAACTTAAGTAGTCAGCAACGCAAAACCGCGATATCGTATAGTACCGCTACCTTAAAATTATATGTGTGTGTGATACAGTCAAACCAGCCTTAACAAATCCATTAAACGCACCAGCAACCCAGGATAGCCTTTTCCGGGACACGCACGAGTTTCTGTGAGTCCAGTACTCGACAAGAGAAGAAATTCACAAAGGTAAGTGGCTTTTTGGTCATTCACGAGTTTGCATCAATTTCCACTGCTTTTGCCCCTTCTCTTTTCATTAAAAACGTTACTTAATTAACAAACGCAAATTACAGTCCACTTTGTTCGTAATAGCCCGCTTAACGCCAATTTCTTCGCCCGCTCCAGCCCATATATATATATATATATATATATATATATATATATATATATATATATATATATATATATATATATATATATATATATATATATATATATATATATATATATATATATATATATATATATATATATATATATATATATATATGTCACTGATAACTCAAAAAATAATGGGCCGATTTTAATAAAATTTGGCATGTACCTTTCTTTTGTCAATGGCTTGGATAAGTTCGTTAGTCAGGAAAATTGGACGCGGTTTTCCGGGAAAATTTTGAGTTTTCATTCGAAAAAAATTCTTATCTCAAAAAATAATGGGCCGATTTTTATAAAATTTGGCATGTACCTGTCCTTTGTAAAAAGCTTTGATAAGTTAGTTAATTGAAAAAATCGGATGATGTTTTCCGGAAAAATTTTGAGTTTTAATTTGAAAAATATTTTTATCTTAAAATAAATAATCTATGATAACCAAATTTGGTAGGTAAGTTTACGATATAAAAAGTAAACTATACACCAAAATTTAGATTTCTATGTTACAAGAAAAAAAAGTTATAATAAAATATTTTGTGCCAGATCATTTCTATGAAAATTCACTACCATAACGCACTTGCTGCGTCCAGGCTTTGTATGATTTATTAAAATAGCTTTGTTATGTTCTAATATGGATATTATTGAGTACGGTCCTGAAAATGTGTTTTTATATGAAATCCTGGTGGTATCTTTTTGTAGACAATATCACCTTCCTTGAACGGTTGGTTCGTGTTTTTATTTGTCCGTTGTAGGGTTTTTATTTTTGACTTCTCTATCCTGGTTCTGACTATCTCGTAAATAATTTGCATTAAATCTTTATGTTGTACGTTGTATTCCTGTGTAATTAGACTTCCGGGTCATAGTTAAACATTTCTGGTATCCAGCCAAATATTAAATCAAAAGGTGGTTTTAGTGTCTGTGAATGTATGGTCGTGTTGTAAGCGAATATACAGTATGATATTAAGTCTATGGGTTTCATATTTTTAAATTTCACTTTGAATCATCGATAATTTTCTATAATCGTGCTGTGAAATCTTTCGATACGTCCGTTGGATGTTGGGTTTTGCGGTGTTGTTATATGTAACTCTATCTGATATGTTTCTAATAGTTATTTGATTACCTGCTTTGAAAACTCCGTACCTGGGTCTGCGAATATTATTTTACACGCTCCATACTGTGAAAAGTACTTGATCAAGTTCTTTGCAATTTCGGTTGCACTCTTACTTTTTATTGGAAATGCTTGGCCTAATTTACTAAACGGATCTATAATTGTTAGGAAGATAGCTTGTTCAATTTGGAATGTGTCGATGTGTAATATCTCTAACGGTTTTGATGCTGCGGGGGTGTGCTCCAATGCTATTTGTACCGGGTCCCTATTGTATTTGCATGTTTGGCATAATTCGCAATTTCGTACATATTCCTCTATATGTTTCTTTAAGTTCGGATAGTAGTATATTTTCTTCATTCTTAGGTAGGTTTCCTCAGCCCCTCGATGGTTACTCTTCCCCTCATGATATTTCATTATAGTCTCGGTTAATTCGTCCTCGTTAATTTCATTCCTAATTTCCAGACATCTATAAAATTTGGGTGATTCTACGTTATTAAAGTTTTTAGTGATTGCCGAACTTACTAGTTCGTAATCTTGTTCATTTACAAAAATGCAATATTTCCTTTGTGGTAAACTGTATTCTTTTATAAATTTCTCTATCTGATCTGGTTTATTTAAATTGAAGTTTGCATATATGAAAATCCTTTTCTCTCGTCTGACTGAGAATATGTGTGGTTTATCAGTATTTTTAAAAACTATCTGATTGGTTTTGCTGTTAATGATTTCTTCCTCGAGTATCGGTATGCCTGGTGCTGAATATGAGTCCGCATTCCAATTTGCTGTGTCGTCATCGTCAATTTCTATGATTTCTTCCTCTTCGTCGATATTATTTGCCATTGATTGATTATCTATGTCTAGTGGGTTTATTTCTACTCTGGAAAGTGCATCTGCTGCGCAGTTTAGCTTTCCTTTCTTGTATTCAATTTTAAATTCATATTCTTCCAATTTTAATCTCCAACGGAGTAATTTTGAATTTGGTTGTTTCAAAGAAAATAACCATTTTAAAGGTTTATGGTCCGTAAAGATAGTGAATTTCCTTCCGTATAAGTATGGTCTAAAATAATTAGTTGCCCACACGATGGCTAATAATTCTTTCTCTATTGTGCTATACCTGGATTCGGTGTCGTTTAATGTCCGGCTGGCGTAAGCTATCGGGTGATCCGCATTGGGTTCGCCCTGGCTTAATATTCCGGCTATCGCTACGTTTGAAGCGTCGGTTGTTAATATAAAGTCTTTAGAAAAATCCGGTGGTATAAGTACAGGTGAATTCATTAAGATGTCTTTACACGAGTTAAAGGCAGCAATGTATTCTTCGTCGTTTATCTTCGAGTTTTTCCTTAAACATTTTGTTAGTGGTTTCGTAACGTGTGCGAAGTTTTCTATGAATTTACGATAGTATCCAACTAATCCTAGGAATGATTTAATTTCCTTTGGGGTTTTTGGTATCGGGAATTTCCTTATTGCGTCCGGTTTCTTTGGATTCGGACGAATCCCGCCTGGGCTGACCACGTGTCCTAAAAACTCGGCTTCCTTCCTTAGGAAATCGCTTTTGTCTAGCTGGATCTTTAAGTTGCTTTGCCTGAAGCGCTCGAATACTAGTTTTAGTTTCTCAAGGTGTTCCTGTAACGATGTGGAGAAAACTATGACGTCATCCATATATACAAGGCATGTTTGTCCAATTAGGCCTTCTAATACGTTCTGCATGAGCCTAGAAAAGGTCGCTGGAGCCCCAGATAACCCGAACGGCATTCTGGTGTACTCCCAATGGCCTGTATCCGTGGCAAACGCTGTTTTATCTATGTCCCTGGGGTCCATTTCAATTTGGTGATACCCAGAGATCAAATCGATCGTCGAAAAATATTGGGCTCGCCCAATTTTGTCCAGTATTTCATCTATTTTGGGAATAGGGTATCTGTCCGGTATGGTTTTCTCATTTAGTTTCCTATAGTCCACTACAATTCTCCATTTTTGTTTATTTGAATTGTCTATTTTTTTATATAACCCAAATAGGTGAGCTAGATGGGCTGCGACTTTTCCTAATGATTTTTTGTCTTAGCATGTCATTTATTTGTCTGTCTACTTCCGGTTTATGTACGTAAGGGTATCTATATAATTTAGAATGGACTGGTATGTCGTTCGTTGTCCTTATTCTATGTTGTATCGCAATTGTGTGCGTCAATGGTTCGTTTTTATTCAAAAAGATGTCCTGATATTCTAATAATAAACTAAATAACAATTGTTTTTTCTCATCATTTAATTGGCCTGTATCTATTTGTCCCATTAATGCATCTTTATTATTGATTCGTTTTTGATTACCCCCCGTATTGTAAGTGTTTAAATTATTAATATGAGTTGCACTAGAATTGTTATTTTGTATAACTGCTGTTTCATATGGACGTCGCATCTGGCTGTCTCTGATTTCAGAGGCATATTGTTTATTTAATCTGCTGAATGGCCTATATCTTACATTATAAGCGTGGTTATTATTTAGTACGTGATTTATTGTCTCAAGTTCGTCATTACGTACGAAATACTGCTGGGTTATTATATTATTTAAATTTAAACGGGTCTCGGGCAACAGTAAACCATCTGCTTTCGTTTCTGTCTTTACCGATTGACTCTCGCTAAGATCTGTGAATTTTATTGGTATAAGATTCTTGCCTATATACAGTTTGTGATCCTTAAAATCTATTTTAGCTTCATTTCGTTTGAGAAATTCCACCCCAATTGATCCCGAAAAGGAAGCGTTAAAGTCGAATAGACAGAATTCTTGTGTCTCCTCTGAAATCGATTTACATTTAATATGTGCACGTTTAGAGTGCTTAGAAATGCCATGCGCGGTGTGTATGGTCAAATTTTGTGTAAATATGTTCCTAGGGTACTTATAATATGCTACAAGAGGATTCAAAAGATTTTTGGAAGATCCTGAGTCTAACAAAAATTTACCTGATATTTCTTTTAATTATATATACGGTAATCTACTTAATGTATTCATATTATTTATATCTATCACGGTTCTCTCGTTGAGGGACCTGCAGTGGGAAATTTTCGCTGTTGGATATCGTATTCCTCGGCTGGCGAATTTTCGTAATTTAATTCTTCGTTTACGTAATCTAAATCGTAATTTGTTTCATTTATTTCATTCTCATTAACTTCTATGTTATTTACATGAGCAGCTCTCCTTGGTTGCGTTAGTGACAGTCTAGTATTATAACTGTCTACTTCCATTGGTTCGTGATAATTTCTGTTAGCATTATGATTTACATTGGGTCGACCCGGTTGATTACTGAAATTGGGTCGCCTAAATTGACTCGAAAAATTTTGCCTTGGCACAAATTGTGGATTTTGTCTAGGCTGGGAATTTGTGTGATTGTTTTGATCATTATTATTTTGGTGAAATGGTCTAAAATTTGTTTGGAAAGGTCTCTGAAATTGTACATTCTGAAAAGGCGGGTTATTTTGTTTCTGAAAGAAAGTACGGTTCTGTCCTTCTAGTTTATTATTATTATTGAAATTATTATTTATTGTTTTATCTCTATAATCGAAATTTTCTTCTGCGAACACGAATTTCAAAGCTTGCTCTATTCTTTCTGGTGATCTACTTCGCAAAACCAGACCTATGGGATTGCGTAAGCCTCCAAGAACGCTTTTAATGTTTGGTTCTGGTAAATATCTTTTTTAATTAATCTCACGCCTTCATTGTGCTCGTTAGCTATTAAACTCGAGATGAGCAATTGTTCTATATGACGGCATCTGTTAGCGAACGACAGTGCGTCCTCAGCATTACGCTGTTTCAATGTAAGCATCTCGGCTAATAAACTGTGATCATCTCGTTGATCACTGAAATTCTGTACAATAGCATCTCTCAGGACTGCCCACGTGTTGATTATCTTTGTATATACTATAAGCCGGGCTGTTCCCGTTAATTTAGTTTGAACATAATTTAGCAAGAAGTGATTCATATACAGATTCTCGTTTGGCACGTAGAACTGGTTCATGATCAAGTCACATGCTTTTAAAAAGTTTCCTACGTTGGTTGGTTGCCCGTAAAATTCGGGAATAGCTTTCAGGAAAAATTCTTTGAATTGGTCTGTCATGTTGCTACTATTACTACTCTTATTAATATTTGAATGATTTACTGTTATGCTATTGTCGCTAATCCTGATTGATCTAAATCTATACTCTATGTTACATAAACTTTGTGATTCTTCCTCTGAATCAGACATATAACGTTTCAATACAACACATATAAAAAATTGGAAATGTCAAAATGGGATAGCAGTAAACTTACCATAATACGATGGTTGCTGCTTCCATTTGACTCTGCTTGGCAACTATTTCTGCTTTAACTTGGCTCGAATTGGTTATTAGGCGTCGATACGCTAAAAAATCGATATGCCTTCGGTTTTCTAACCAATACTAACGACTGCGCCACTTAACTTTACGGTTAAGACGTTTGAATTTTTAAAACAATTTATTTGATACTTTAAACAATCAAAACTTAATTATTTAGTTACAAAAAAATGGATAAAACAATATAATAAAATTAAAACGATCAACCTAATGTCTATGCACTCGATGTGCAGATGACTAACTCGGAACAAGAATGAACGGTCATATCTCTGTGAGCAGCCTCTTTATAGTCTTCCCTCCAGGCGTTGCACTATTGTCTCTGGATGAACAAGGAATCTGCTGATGTAGATTCTCACAGTGATATTCCGTCCTACTTGCATTTTGAACCTGCATAGTTGTTGGCTCCTTTATGACGACGGCTGACTCAGCTGTTCTTACGGTGGGAAGGCGACATTGTAGCATAACGAGCCATTGTTTGGGCTCCATTTATCTCGCGTATGAGCACCTCATGACTTCTCAGCATTAATCCTGAAGATACTTTATAACCTATTATGGTACCAGAGTAACTCTCCTGACAAGGGTTAATTAGAAAATTATAAGGGGAGAAAAAGGAAAGGCAGACCTCTAAATTAGTCTCCTGTAGACAGCTTTATCGGGTTTTACCTCATCCAGAAAGACAACAAGGTACACCACTTGGCCTCACTTCGAAGACTTTTTGTATTTTCATATTTGATGCGAATTATATTGTATAATTATTTTCTTAAGGTGAAGCTTCCGAAGAAGAAGTCTCTGATGTGTAATCAGTAGAAACATCCCTTTGTTGTGGCCCCTTGGTAAGTGCAACACTTAATCTTTTCATTCTCTCTCTTAACGATCTTACCTCTATTAATGGATAGGCTTGACTAATCAGGGAAATTAGCTGGCGTGAATTCTTGTGCAATAAAAACGGATTTCCCTGACCTTTAACCGATACCATAAAATCTTTACATTCTTCATAATTAAGAATAAACTATTTTTTGGCAAAGAGGGGTTTCAAAGATTCAAAGGATTCGGGATGTTCAGCTTTTTTCTTTTTGTGTCGCTTATGTCTTTCCTCTCCTTGTGAATTTTCCGAAACTGGCTCTTTAAACGAGAGGCTACGTTCTGGTAAAGTTTCCTCAATTACCGGTGAGTTTAAAGCTAAGCGTTTAAGTCCCTTAGGAGGTGTTGGGTTTACTTGAACTTCTAAGCTCGGTGCACCTTGAGCGAGGCCCAATGGTGCTTTCGTCGCCTCTCCAACCACCACTGTGTTAGGTACATTATCAGAACCATTTTCTGGGCAATTTTTGGAAATATGACCAGGCTGCCTACATTTAAAGCAACGTAGTTCATCTGTAGCAAGAAAAACGCGATAGGCGTCACCTTCAAAGTTTATAACCAAAGGTGATGGAAGGGTAAAATCATCATCAGGGACTATATAAACCTGCCTACGGAAGCTGTACATGTGAGTGAACTCACTAAGGCCAAGACCCATGCCCACATAACTTACCGGAGATACCAATCTAAACTTATTATCTCGAAGGACCTCTTTTATCAATTCATGGGGGATGCAAGGCGATACGCCCGACAAGATAATTCTTCGAGCGGGTGTAATAAGTCTCATACTAGATACAAATATACCTCCAATGGAAATACCTGCATGATCACATTTGACGAAACCTTGTCATTTGCTTGTAAACATCCCCCGTTTCCGGAGGCAACATCGTTGTTAAGTTCACTCATTTTTCTCTAAACCTATATTAAATTAATAATAAAATAATAAATCTCTGGGAACACCCGACAGAGCGGGGCCCCGAGAAAACTGTTATTCTTCCTATCAGCTGAAGGTGATAAGAATTTGTATAAAATATATATTAAGAAGATAAATAACTTACCAGCTAAAAATTCTTTTAACTGTAGAAAAATAGAAAAATCACTGTTTTCTACGTACTTACGCCATTGTAAATTTACATATTTCTACGTAAGGAAATACAACGTATACATGACACACCAACACAAAAATCAAAAATAATTCACTATTTTACCCACGTAAAAGCCAATTAATATCGCAGCACACTTCAACGTGACTTCACTTCACGATACACAGTGTATGCTTGTGCGCGCGTGTGTGTGTGCGTGTGCGTGCGTGGGTGGGTGCATGAGCGCGCGCGTGTGCGTGCGTGGGTGGGTGCATGAGCGCGCGCGTGTGTGTGTGTGTGTGTACCGTTCGGTTTGAGTCCACGGCGGTCAGTTTGGGTCCGGGCTCAAAGTGCCTTATATGTTTACCGTTCCCTTTGAGTCCAGCTACCCTTAATTTCTTCCCCCTCCACACTTTAACATTAAAGCAGTGTTGCAGAGCGAAATAAATCAAATAATGTAGTATTCTTAACCGAGGAAACCTATATACCACGTGTTTAACATTTCCAGGTACACTTGTGATTTTATTTTTACTTTGCCAAATTGTTTTTGTTAGCGCAAAGATTTTTTTATATTTATTATATAGCCGTTTTTCTTATCTATGTATAGCATTTTTTCCTGTTGAACAAACTTTATTATTATTATTATTATTATTATTATTATTATTATTATTATTCCAAAAAATTTCTTTCCTGTTCCATTTCGTTCTTCTAATGTTTCACCTGATAGCTCCATTTACAATTAATACTAATCACTCCATAATACTTTTCCAACTGCAAACCTTTCTTAACTACCCATATTTTTGCCGAAATTGTAAATTTTGTACGAGACCAAAAATGACATTTTAATTTTATAGTTGAAAGCATTCGCTAAAACACACATATGATTCATATGGATTTGGCAATTCGGTGTCCAATATAAAGTGTGGTTATTTTGCAAGGAGACCACCAACGATATACTTTGATTTCAAGATTTCCACGGAAACACTTAAATAATTTGACCAAATATCTTTTGCATAAAAATTTGCTGAAAAAGTACATAAAATTCGATGTACCTAATCTGTAGTTAAAAATTGAAAAAAAAGGAAAATGTAAAATGTTGTTTTTTTAACTTTTCACGAAAGTTTGTGGTAGTAAAGAAAAACTTTAAATGTTATCGAAAAACAGGTCCGATTTTCCTAAAAAGCGAACCTTTTAAAGTTATTTATACACCTGCCAAGATATAAATATCCACAAAAAGCTTGTTTGCAAAAATAAAATAAAAAAAACTCTGGACGCAGCAAGTGCGTTATAGTAGTGAATTTTCATAAAAATGTTTTTAATAACTATGAGTGAAGTATGTCAAATTAAAATGTCATTTTTGGTCTCGTACAAAATTTACAATTTCGGCAAAGTTATGGGTAGTTGAGAAAGGTTTGTAGTTGGAAAAGTATTATGGAGTGATTGGTATTAATTGTAAATGGAGGTATCAGGTGAATTATTAGAAGAACGAAGTGGAACAGGAAATAAATTTTTTGGAATGTCAAAATTTTAAGGTTGTTGAATTTGGAGTGTTGTCAAGCAGTTTTGGATGCAACTATGTATAAAATTATGTTAATATTCACCACAAGTCTTAGACTTATTGAATAAACATGTTGTATAATTTTAAGCAATAAAGGTAATAATAATAATAATAATAATAATAATAACAAATATGTATGTTTTTTTAAGAAAGCAGGCATCAAATTTGGTTACCAGAATAACCTATATACTAAAAACAATGTGCAATGTTTCATCAAAATAACTTTATTGTGTGAAAATGTACAAAAATTTCCAAAAGTAAACTTAAAGTGTTCCCGAAAAAACACGTTTCTTGGTCAACCTTATAGGTTAATAGCAAACTGAGCTGTTCAAATATGAAACATTTGATCAAAATCCGCTACCATAACGCACTTGGTGCGTCCAGAATTTTTTTTCTTACAAACATGCATTATATTTCGATGGAAAATGCAATAACATAAGGCGTGTTTGATTAAAAAAAAAGGAAATTCGTATCACCCTGTGATTGTAGAAATATTATTTTAAGATGTAGCTCAAGACACCCTATAATTAATATACACAAATTTTTTTCATGTCTTATATAATAACGGATATATTGAGCTTTATTGATTTTTTACGAAAATTCGACAAAAATTATATACCATTAAACGATAAACTCTATAGCTAAGGCTACTGCCAAGCATCAGAGAAAGGGTCTATTTGAAATGAATTTTCTGCAAATATTTTAGTAAAATGAAGGACAACGACGGTTGAAACTAAGACTTTAGGGCTTGTTGAACATCCTTCTTGAGACATTTTATTTCTAGAGCCCGTATTAGATTCAAGTTATTTGCCTAAATGTTGCCAATTTTGATATTTTAAATCGCCACTTTGACGTTTTGAGGAAATCCCCAATTTATTTTTCTTTAAATGCCTATAACTTTTTTGTCTTTTGACTTACATAGCTAAATAGGTAACTTACATATAAGGATATAAACCTGCGTGCCAAATTTGGTTGCCCTTACTTTGTTAATTCCGGATATATAATATTTTTTTTAAAGAAAACACAAAATTTTCCAGGAAAACCTGGGCAGATTTTCTTGGCTAACGAACTTGTCCAAGCCATTTGCAAAAGGAATTTTTTCACCAAATTTAATCAAAATCGGCCCATTATTTTTTGAGTTATCGGTGTGATACATATATATATATATATATATATATATATATATATATATATATATATATATATATATATATATATATATATATATATATATATGTATATATATATATATATATATATATATATATATATATATATATATATATATATATATATATATATATATATATATATATATATTATTGCATGCACAGACATGGCTATATATTAAAAAAGCCTTTTATCCTACTGAACCTACAAATTAAAAACAGTTAAATATAAATATATTCGTCAATGAATAGATTTTGACATAGTTTAAATTTATTAAGTAAGGCATAAAAAACATTTTTGTATCAGAAAACATTGAACAATTAAACTCACAATGAATGAACTGCTTAACAAAATACAAAGTGATATAAACCCGGTATAGACAGCTACAAACACAAACAAGCTGGTAAAAGACCAAATTTATAAACTGTCTTCGACAGAACAAAGTGAATTTAAATAGGAATATGATATAGGGATTTTAACAAAATGTGTTAATATGTATAGAAAATAAGTAAAAATTTGTTAATTATCAATTAGGGAAATTATGTGTTAGTAATTATTCTAGAAAAATAAGGTTTAATGTGTTAATGAATGATAGGTTATAAATTTTAAAACAATCACAATTTGACTTACATGTATAAAATCGGAATATTGAATTATATGCAGGAAATGACTTTCTTTTGACTAATGTAGTTAAATCATGTTATTGGCTTATCTGAAAACAGAAAATGGTGATTGGTAAATAAAAAGTTTAAATGAAAATTAACAACTGTGATTCGAAGTTAGAAAACAAAAGATAAAAATTAGAACTTCCGGGAGGAAGAACGGGAGATTGGGAAGAAGACGCTGGTAGAAAGAAGAAGCTAGTAGATTGCAGCAAGAGAAAATGTTCAAGAAAGTTAATATAAATGATTAAAAAACTATAGTGAAAGTATTTTATAGGTTATAACTACCAGCAAACAGCTATACAACAACTCCAATCAAGAATACTCGTACATAAATTGGGTAAAAACAGTGAATAAGCTAGAAGATTGACCCACGCCAAGCAGACTCAGGGGTAATGCATCAATAATTGTTAAAAAGTGTATTATATCTACAAAACAAGAAATGAACCTGTAAGTTTTATAAAAGAATAATATGTCAACGTCAATCCAAGAAGTTAAATGTCATTTGCAAAGGCAATCATACCAAAAGAAGAACTAAATATAAAATATTTATGAAGTACTTGTAAGAGTCACCAGAGGGCGATAAGTAAACGTAAGAAATTCAACCTTATTTCCTCAATTTTAATATTTTCGTTGCCAAGCAACAAAATTCACCTGAAACGACGTTACCATGGTGATAAATAATTGCCAATGAAACTATTCAGATCCGTCATAGCAAGTAATAACCTTGTTTTTAAACAAAGCATTGGAAATAAAATTCTCAATAATAAGTCATAATTGCATTAATAAAGCTGGCATATTTGTATGTTAAAATTAGTAATATACGGGATCCCAAGTAAGAATTTAAATTTGTAAAATTAAGTCAATAACCAAACAAAAAGCTTTTTGATAAAAATAATAATAATAATAAATATTTTTAAAAAAAAATTTCAAATTATATATTGCTCATTATTTTATTTTCTGTAAATGTCCGACATATCTGTCTGTACAATATATAAAATCACCCTTACAATACAATACGTACCCCCGAAACACAATAATTGTCGCCACAAACGTGAGGGCTTCGAAAATTCTTACAAATTTCGATAATAACGTAAATAACAAAAATAAAAATGCCTAGAGGGAGAAAAGTAACTACTTCAAAAGACAGACAGGACAGGGGTGACGACAGAGAACAAGAACCACAAGAAAGTGTAGAAATGGATCAGGAGAGAAGAGATGAGCAAGAGATTAGTGAGAATGTAGAAGAACAGGCCGAAGAAATGGTAAACGTAAGGGAAGTAACAGTGGTAGAAGAACAGACACTTGACGGAGGCAAGGTAGAAGAAACAATTACGCCCAAACAAAAATCTGACATTGACTACGATAGAATGTTAACATTACTGCAAAGTATGAATGTAAGTATAAACCAGAAAATGGACAAACAAGAAAGGAATATAAATAGCCTAAAACAAGACATAAATGAAAGTAAAAGGGAAATGAATGAAAGTATAAGTGGTATAAAACGAGATATAAATGAGAAAGTAGAAAAAATTGGAGAAAATATGAGTAGTTTAAAGAATGACATGAATGAGAAAATGGAAAACCAGGAGAGAATGATGCATGAAAATATAAATAGTCTGAAAGGAGAGATTAAGAAGGAAATGAATGAGGGAATCAAGAAGATGGATGAACGACTAAAAGAAATGGATGAGAAAATAACAGGAAAAATGGAGAAAGATATGCAAGACTTGAAAATAGACATAGAAAGAAAGGTGGATGACAAGATAACTGAAAATATGAAGGAAACAGGAAAGATGGTGCTAGAGAGAATGAAAGTGACAGAGGATGAGATAAGTAATATAATACAGGTGGGAAATGAAAGATATCAGAGTACGATTGGCATGAATATGATAATGGAACAAAAAATTGAAAATTATCAAAGTGAAATAAATGGAAAGTTGACTGAGACGAAAGAGAACGTTGAAAGAGTAGAACAAGTAACAAGAGTCAGTGTGGATGAGATGAAAAGATTGAAAGTTGAGACAGAGATGAGATTAAATTTAGAGACTGTGAGAATAAGAGAAGGAGTAGAAGAAAATATGAAACAGAAATTAGAAAGAATCGAACGTCAGATAAGGCAAGGTATGGGGAATGAAAGAGTTGTTTACCCAGTCACAAACGAGACAGGACTTAAATTTGATGGACACATAAATAAATTACACCCAAAAGTATTCGTCACGAGTCTGCTGAACAAGCTGAAAAATATTTACGATCTCCAAGATATAAAAGAAATTATAAAGCAAAGCTTGAAAGAAGATGCGCTGGTATGGTTCACCAGCAAAGAAGAAGGGATAGAGAACGCAGAAGACTTTGAAAGAAAATTTATGAGCCATTATTGGGGAGATACGCAGCAAGGTTTGGTAAGAGAAAAATTATACTTTGGAAGATACAATCCGAACGATTCAAAGGAAATGTCGAGCTATGCTTTGCATATATATGACATGGCGCAACATTTAACTCCGAGAATGAGAGAGGAATAACTAATAGTGTACATAGCAAGACATTTTAGCAAGGAAATATCAGGGACGATAGGAATCTATAACATAAGAACGCTTGACCAAATGATTGATTACCTACAAAGGATACAGCGAACCACCCGGAATGAAAATAAAGAAAAAAATGAAAATAGGAGGCGTAACTATGAGGAAAATCGACCAAATTACAGACAAGATACAAATGGGGGGAACAGGTATAATGGACGACAATATGGACCGTACAATGACTCACAATATTACAAAAAGACTAGGAAAGAAAGAGAAAATTAAAAGAATGAGGCTGGAGGCAAACAGATGGGAAATTCAAAGGGGCAGTGCCAATATTACAAAAAGACTAGGAAAGAAAGAGAAAATTAAAATAATGAGGCCGGAGGCAAACAGATGGGAAATTTCAAAGGGGCAGTGCCAATATTACAAAAAGACTAGAAAAGAAAGAGAAAATTAAAAGAATGAGGCCGGAGGCAAACAGATGGGAAATTTCAAATGGGCAGTGCCAATATTACAAAAAGACTTGGAGCGAAAGGATTTTGAATTAAATTGAATGATTTTGTAATAAAGAAGCAATTTAATTTTGAAAATCAAGAGGCCAGAAGGCAAAAGAAAGAAATAAGATCAAAAGAAATGGGCTGTAAGCAAGAGAGAAAAGTAACGTATTGGAAAAACTCGAGGCATATAAGAAAAGTGAAGTATGAAAATGACAACAATAATGACAATTAACACAGAGGACGGTAAAGCAAGCAAAAAGAGAAAATATATGAAAATGGTTAAGAAAATGAAAATTTACAGAATTCTAAAGATATGTGTTAATATGGAAAGAGAAGAGTTAGTAAGTTGGTGTAGCTACTAGTAAATAGAAGAAAATAGGCCTAATGAGAGGTTCTGATGAAAATGAATAATGAATATTTATATATGTATATGAAAATGAAATGAAGTATATTAGGGGAATGGATGATTGATTAAAGAAGATGGAAACCATATAAGAATTATATTAATAAATACCAGAAGAATAAGCTAATTAAAAAGCTGCTAATCCGAGAAAGTAAAGTTGAATAAAATAAAACGTCATTGTAGCTTAATGAAAATAAATTTATGAACAAGCCAAGAGAAACCAGATATAAAGAAAATAGAAGACCGCAAATAAAAGAGAAGAAAGTCGTAGATATACAGAAATAAAAAAAATAATATATATATATGTGTGTGTATATATGTGTGTATATATATGTATATATATATATATATATATATATATATATATATATATATATATATATATATATATATATATATATATATATATAATGTGTATATGTGTATATATATATATATATATATACAAGTTTGGGGAAGATTGATGGTTGGCAAATACTAAACGAAATAGAAAGGGTTTAAAATTAAAATGAACAACTTCAGAAGGGGATAATTTAAATTTGAAACAATAACGCCAGAGGCAAAAACATGATGAACAATATTAAAGCAGTGCTAAATGAAATCGAAAGCAGTGTGGAACTTAAAATAACTAAACAGAAAGAACTTAGATGAATGGTAAAAGTAATGTTGGTTGCATATATACATACACGATGGACTAACGAACAAGAGATAAAGACGTATACACACACACATGAATCATTTATACAGGGGGGTAAATTTGAGGTTATAAGCGTTGATTTAAAAGTCAATCCAACAACGTATTATTAAATGTTAGTTTGCAAATTGCTATATACAAATAGAGCATGCATTTAAATATTGACGTAAAGGTCAATTTGACATTTGATTTCAGCGATTAATCAAAATTTGCTTTAGATATCTATATAAAGCATGTAACTTAAAAATTAAGTCTAATGTTGCTTCTGCAAACATGATTTTCAAAAAGGCATATAGTTAAAAAAGGAATAGTTGTTGATATCCATTTCGAAAGGATAACGAAGCACTTCTCACGACACAAAGATTTTTTTTGAAGCACTAAAAACACAAACACACACTATACAGGAAGTTGGTAGAAACATGGATTCAGGGCAGGGTAGCGTAGTTATTTTCAATAAGCAGATGTCTTGAATAACAACAATTTTCTATAACAAATATTTTTCAATGGAAAATTTTTTTTTGAATGGCAAGTATATTTCATTTTGAATGGCAAGTATCTTGAAGCAGCTGATAAACCTGACGACAGGGTTGATCAATTTTGTGCAATAAATATCAGATACATCTTAACCTTGAATGACTGGAACAATCTGAAAATAAACACTTCATGTAAAATAGGTATTGAATAAATAATTTCAATTCTCGAACAGATTTAAAATTATTTATTGGGGAAATTTATTGCATGCACAGACATGGCTATATATTAAAAAAGCCTTTTATCCTACTGAACCTACAAATTAAAAACAGTTAAATATAAATATATTCGTCAATGAATAGATTTTGACATAGTTTAAATTTATTAAGTAAGGCATAAAAAACATTTTTGTATCAGAAAACATTGAACAATTAAACTCACAATGAATGAACTGCTTAACAAAATACAAAGTGATATAAACCCGGTATAGACAGCTACAAACACAAACAAGCTGGTAAAAGACCAAATTTATAAACTGTCTTCGACAGAACAAAGTGAATTTAAATAGGAATATGATATAGGGATTTTAACAAAATGTGTTAATATGTATAGAAAATAAGTAAAAATTTGTTAATTATCAATTAGGGAAATTATGTGTTAGTAATTATTCTAGAAAAATAAGGTTTAATGTGTTAATGAATGATAGGTTATAAATTTTAAAACAAACACAATTTGACTTACATGTATAAAATCGGAATATTGAATTATATGCAGGAAATGACTTTCTTTTGACTAATGTAGTTAAATCATGTTATTGGCTTATCTGAAAACAGAAAATGGTGATTGGTAAATAAAAAGTTTAAATGAAAATTAACAACTGTGATTCGAAGTTAGAAAACAAAAGATAAAAATTAGAA
The DNA here is from genome assembly GCA_964006375.1 of Tillus elongatus. Classification (NCBI taxonomy): domain Eukaryota; kingdom Metazoa; phylum Arthropoda; class Insecta; order Coleoptera; family Cleridae; genus Tillus; species Tillus elongatus. Next base: position 89,574,866 of record OZ023267.1, read on the forward strand.
CTTCCGGGAGGAAGAACGGGAGATTGGGAAGAAGACGCTGGTAGAAAGAAGAAGCTAGTAGATTGCAGCAAGAGAAAATGTTCAAGAAAGTTAATATAAATGATTAAAAAACTATAGTGAAAGTATTTTATAGGTTATACCTACCAGCAAACAGCTATACAACAACTCCAATCAAGAATACTCGTACATAAATTGTGTAAAAACAGTGAATAAGCTAGAAGATTGACCCACGCCAAGCAGACTCAGTTGTAATGCATCAATAATTGTTAAAAAGTGTATTATATCTACAAAACAAGAAATGAACCTGTAAGTTTTATAAAAGAATAATATGTCAACGTCAATCCAAGAAGTTAAATGTCATTTGCAAAGGCAATCATACCAAAAGAAGAACTAAATATAAAATATTTATGAAGTACTTGTAAGAGTCACCAGAGGGCGATAAGTAAACGTAAGAAATTCAACCTTATTTCCTCCATTTTAATATTTTCGTTGCCAAGCAACAAAATTCACCTGAAACGACGTTACCATGGTGATAAATAATTGCCAATGAAACTATTCAGATCCGTCATAGCAAGTAATAACCTTGTTTTTAAACAAAGCATTGGAAATAAAATTCTCAATAATAAGTCATAATTGCATTAATAAAGCTGGCATATTTGTATGTTAAAATTAGTAATATACGGGATCCCAAGTAAGAATTTAAATTTGTAAAATTAAGTCAATAACCAAACAAAAAGCTTTTTGATAAAAATAATAATAATAAATATTTTTTAAAAAAAAATTCAAATTATATATTGCTCATTATTTTATTTTCTCTAAATGTCCGACATATCTGTCCATTGACCAATTAATCCTCTAGCAGTATATAAAACGTTCAGCAAATATAATATATATGCACCAAGAGTAAGAATTTTCGACATTGGTGGACCCAACTATTAAACATTCCCTGTAGGTAAGAAGAGTATCAACAAAATAGCTGTGGCATAGTAAGTAGATCAAAAACCAGGTAGATATTTAATTTGATAAAATTATATATATATGTATATATTTTTTTTCTTAATAAACTCATAATTTAATTCAGTATAATAAAATAAAACAAAAGGCGCCCAACAAAAACATAATAAAACAAATAACACAAATATCAACACCTATATTTAAATAAAAATACAGTAAAAATAATAAAACCAACAAAAACTTTAATAACACATTTATTTCAATATTACAATAATCAATTTCAAAATTACAATAAAAAATACACTATACAAAAATACAATATATAAAATCACCCTTACAATACAATACGTACCCCAGAAACACTATAATATATATATAAATATATATATATATATATATATATATATATATATATATATATATATATATATATATATATATATATATATATATATATATATATATATATACATATAAAAATTGAAACTGACCCCGGATATGTTTTCTGGGGGGCCTAATTAGCGCTCATTTGAAGAAATTTTTTCAAAATTCAAAAGTCGGGATCTCCTCAATAGTGAATTTTTTTTTAGAAAATTCACTAAAAACCATTCACCTGAAAATTTGCATATAACCTCTTTCACAAAAATTCGCTTTTTTACAAAAATTGTCTTTAGTAGGTCTGTTACACGAAAATTATATTTTTTCCAAAATTTGCTAAAGTGTGTATGTGTGTGTGTTTTGTTTCTTTAACGTCGGCCTATTTCCGCGACTATGGCTAATCACCGACGTCAGAGAGCAGTTTCACCTCTATCCTGGAAATATTGCCGAACCCGTGCCTTTCTCTAAGAAGGGTACGGATCTTTAGCATGCCCAACATCGCATGGACACGGGACCGAGGGCTTTACTCCCCTCCGAAGGGTGGCACGTGCAGACATTCAACTTGCTCAAATACAATTTGCTATAGAATTTTGTTCACAAATTTATTTATTTTTCTTAATAAGTTATAAAACACTTACTATTTATTACCAATATTTCACACACAAAAAATGTACAGAATTAGTTTTACGGAAACAAAAAAAATATCCGAAAACAGGCCTAATAGGTGATTTACATTGAAAATATAAAAGTTGTTTTTTTTTTAAACTTTTCTCGGAACACTGAGCCAGTGGAAATAAGGAAAATAAGCGGAAAATACCCATATATTCATTTCACAAGCTCTCAGAAATAAGAACGTAATTAAATCTCTCACTTTGAAGTTTCATTTGACACTTTTTTTTCTACTATACATCATTTATTCAAAGTATGTTACAAAGTTTTATATAAAAATAAGAAATATATCCAGATTTTCACCACGTGTTTACAGAAAAATATTTAAAAAATTAAAAAATAATGAAAAACAAAATATTAAATTACTGAACTCATTTGCTTGATAAGATTGTGCTTTGATATATCGGTCTTTTATATACATATTCATTAATTTTTGCTGATCAAATTTTACTCTAAAGGTGCTTCAGATGTACAAAAAGCAATCATAACGCTAAAGACTGTCGAATAAAAAATGTTAAATGCCAGATGTTCAAAGAACAGGAAAGGTTGGCAGAAGGGCCGTAATTGACGTAGAAACATAATTGTTAAAAAACACTAAAATAATAAGTAAAAGTAGTTTAGTTTAATTCTTTACACGAAGGAATGTAAACATTGCAAATAATTAGAGGTCAGAATTGTATCGATTGATATTGAAAATATCACATTTAGTATGTAAGCAATAAACAAAGTAAATCCGCAAGGTACGCAGGAATGCTAAATTCGGCAATTTGGAAGGTCGCAAACTAATGAAGAAACTATAAGTAGTAAACATGAGAGAGTAAAAATGAGATTAGTTAAAATAAGTTCTTACGATGCAGACAGTTAATTCAGTTTGTTTCAGATGAAACGACGCGATACTTTTAATTATGTAAACATAATGACACTGTTCAATTAAGATTCACGATGTAAACAGTCTACGTTAAGTTCATTTAGTTGTTATTAATAATGTTATTGTTGAGTTTCTGTGAGTTATTAAATTTATAATTAAACCGTTACCGATGTTCCAATATGCTTAGTTCGACGACTTTATTCCTACAATTATCCTCCGCTCCCTTTAACATGGTCCTTCGAAGCCAAGAGTAGTTGAAGAACACAGTCCGTCGACGAAAAAGTAACCAGTGCCAGTGAAAATACAGTGCTCAATCAAAAATCAAATATCCTTATCAAACATCCTTCAACCCAAGTCTCCAAATATCCTTTTATTTTAGTAAAAATAATCAGGACAGCACCAAAAGAAGGTCAGTTCCAATAAAGCAAATATACAGGACAGAAGCGTCGAGGGCAGTACCAGAAGAAGGTCAGTTCCAATAAAGCAAATATTCAGGATAGAAGCGTCCAGGGAAGTACCAGAAGAAGGTCAGTTCCAATAAAGCAAAAATACAGGACAGAAGCGTCCAGGGCAGTACCAAAAGAAGGTCAGTTCCAATAAAGCAGTTATACAGGGTCAAAGGCAACAATACAGGGTTAAAGGCAAGATATAGGTCACAGGCAACCAATAAACAAAATCAAAAGAAGAACATCAGACCTGCATCAGACAAGGTAACAAAACCACAAATATTTATTAAATCACATAAAATTAAGGAAGCAATGGAGGAACTAAAAATAAAAATCACAAGACATTCGAGAGAACTAAAATTACGGGTAAACAAATTTATCCAAAAATTAGAAGAAGCAGAAAAAATGGACGATGACGATATACCTATCAAATTTGAAATCATAATAGGAAACCGAGATAGGCAATGGGATAAAATTGAAGATAACATAATGGATATAAATAGAATAACAGAATGAGAAAATCTAGATGAAGCTCATTTGACGCTAATCCAATGGTACGATAACGCCATGGTTAGGCTGAAAAGAGCAATTAACAAAGAAGCACACCGCTATTCATCACTGTTTCCAGAATTCAAATTACCAAAAATAAAAATACCAATCTTCACATGTAAGTACAAGGAACGGACAGCATTCCAAGAGCGAGTCTAGAAGGCAATAGATTCAACAGTTGAGGAATTCTAGGCAAAAATAGCGTCAAGAAGCAGCCATAAAAAAAAAATTTACAAGTTGAAGTTCCATTCGAAAACAAAGTACCAGATGTAGAAGAAGCCACAAACGATAATGAAAGATTTAATTTAAATTTAAGTAAAGAAATGCCAGAAGTAGAAGAAGCCAAAAACGATCATGAAAGATTTAATTTAAATTTAAGTAAAGAAACGCCAGAAGTAGAAGAAACCAAAGACAAGCAAGAAAGTTAATTTAAATTTAAGTAAAGAAATACCAGAAGTAGAAGAAGCCAAAAACGAGCAAGAAATATTTAATTTAAACTTAAGTAAAGAGATACCAGAAGTAGAAGAAGCCACAGACAAGCAAGAAAGATTTAATTTAAATTTAAGTAATGAGGTACCAGAGATAGAAGAAGCCAAAGACGAGCAGGAAAGAGTTAATTTAAAAATTTATCCAGATAATCGCATATCTGGAGCCAAATCAGCAGCGAAGAAAACTAATGTAAGTAGAGAGAGCAATTCATTAAATTTTGAGGCATCAATGATAAAGGGGAAGAAAGAGGTGCAAGAAGTAAAACAAGCAGTAGTACAAATAGAAAAAATCCCAATAGAAACGAAGATAGAAAATAAAGAATTTTATAGAAAATGGTCCAGCAACAAATTTCAGATTATTGCCAAGCTGAAAATTCCCAAATTTTGGATGAGTCAAGCAAGGGGGAAGAGACAGCGACCACATCAAAGGTAAAAGTTAATGGTTTGACCAATGCTTCCAAGAAAGAAACCACGAAAGAGTTAATGGGTAAAGTAAGAACGATAAGAAGTACAACCACCCAGGTATTTACACACACTGGGGTGGAGTATGGAGGTCAGGTGCAGGGACAAGCAAAAATGGGCAGAGGCCACAAAGTATACTAGGGCCATCCAGTAAAAATGGGAGGCTCACGAACAGAACAAAAGTACAAGGTATATGGGTATAAGGTGCATGTTCGCCAATGGAAGCACAGGTTTAGATGGAAGTTCAAGAGGAAGAGAGTACACGTAGGAGGGCACATGGTAACAACCAAACAATGGCCGCTGCGTAGCCAAGTTAAGTCAAGGTTCGATGGTAAAGCACTCCAAAACGACTCAGGGTCGGCGTGGCTGGATTTTGTGGAGGGGGAAGAGCTCTGAAAGCAAAGCAGAGACAGTTCTTCAACTCATCGGCACAGTGACTTCACAATGACAGAGGTAACAGACAAGTAACTCACAGGCGGCCATGGTAAGAAGCAGGGGAAGCAACCACAAGACAACATGGAGGAGAGACACCAGAATGAAGACGAAATGACGTATCCAACCCATCACCAGAAAAGGGGAATAAATTATTAGATCATGTAAATCATTAGTAATTATATTACGATCCTAGAATGGTATACATAATTCTATTATTTTAATTATTGTTATATCGACGATCAAACGTAGGATTGTATCCAAAATATTATTTTATTTATTACATTACCATCCTAGAGCGGTATATATAATTATATTATTTTAATTATTGTTATTTCGATTATGATACATAGAGTTGTATTCAAAAATGTTAATTTGATTATTATTATTTTACCATCCTAGAGTGGTATACATAGTTATATTATTTTAATTATTGTAATGTCGATTATCTAACGTAAGGTTGTATTCAAAAAGATTATTTTAATTATTATTCCAATTACCATCATAGAGTGGTATGCATAGTTATATTATTTTTATTATTGTGATTTCCATTATCATACGTAGGATTGAATCCAAAATTATTAATTTTATTATTAAGTCCAGTAACATACCTAAGGTTGTCTACATTGATTCAAGTAGTAGTAGTTCAAATTCTTACCCTAGGTTACTATACAAATTAACATTCTTTCGATCATTATAATTAGTGCCAAACTTAGGTCAAGATAAATCAAACATTCAGGCCATCCACCGAGTCGTCATTTTTGTTGACTCAGCAGAATGTTCAGAGAACAGGAAAGGTTGGCAGAATGGCCGTAATAGACGTAGAAACAATGATTAAAAACACTAAAATAATAAGTAAAAGTAGTTTAGTTTAATTCTTTACACGAAGGAATGTAAATATTGCAAATAATTAGAGGTCAGAATTGTATCGATTGACATTGAAAATATCAGATTTAGTATGCAAACAATAAACAAAGTAAATTCGCAAGGCACGCAGGAATGCTAAAGTCGGCAATTTGGAAGGTCGCAAACTAATGAAGAAACTATAAGTAGTAAACATGAGAGAGTAAAAATGAGATTAGTTAAAATAAGTTCTTACGATGTAGACAGTTAATTCAGTTTGCTTCAGATGTAACGACGCGATACTTGTGATTTAATTATGTAAACATAATGACACTGTTCAATTAAGATTCACGATGTAAACAGTCTACGTTAAGTTCATTCAGTTGTTTTTAATAATGTTATTGTTGAGTTTCTGTGAGTTATTAAATTTATAATTAAACCGTTACCGATGTTCCAATACGCTTAGTTCGAAGACTTTATTCCTACAATTATCCTCCGCTCCCTTTAACACCAGATCTGCAAGGAAAGACACGTTATTTACATGTGTGACCCAGGATATAGATAACTAGCTTAGGAGAAACAACCATTTGTCAAAGCAGTTTGCATGACTGGACAGCCTGTGGGTGTCCTGTACGGCAGATTTTCTTACAGACCGCCTGTACTTTCGTCGCATCTGAGAGCGACCGTGGCTTATCAGACTAGTTATGGATGGTGGAAGTGTTAATCTAAAAGAAAACATATCTAATGGACAAACTTAAAAAAATTATTCCGACTTCAAAATAGACACTAGAAAGCGAAAAATAACTAGATTACAGGTTTAATTCAAAAGGTGAAGATTAATTTAAGTGAAATATTAGATGCGCTACCTACTTATCTCTTTGAAGTCGGTGCCGAGCCAATTAGGCAGTAGGTAGATAGGGTAGGTCCACTCCCGCCACATCGCAAGGTTCTCCAAGCACGCGACCGAGTGCGTGAGCGTGGGTTAGTTTTTGATCCTTCACAACACATTTAGGAATTTCGTTAGAATTATAATCCGTTATTAATTAAGCTGCTGATATCTCTAAGTATTATTGTATTTCGAGCTTGTCACCGACTTCAAACAGATAAGTAGGTAGCGCATATAATTATATTTCATTTAAATTATTTTTTACCTTTTGAATTAAACCTCTAATCTAGTTATTTTTCGCTTTCTAGTGCCAATTTTAAAGTCGGTTTATTATTTTTAAGTTTGTTTATGTTTCTATTCTCAGTGTATTTACGTATTTACTTACGCATTGAGTACTGTATTAGAAAACTGCTATAATATAATCTGTGGTCATACATAAAAAATATTTTTTGGGGATTTTCTTCGATTTTCCTCAGATCTCATCATTAGATCCTGACTTGGTGCAATTGAGACCCTTTCATACAAACAAAAATGTCTTTAAATTGGTCAACAATTGACAAAAATATTGGTGAACATATAATTGTTTTTTGAGGATTTTCCTCGATTTCCCATCATGAGATTCCCTTCAAACAAAAAATTATTTTAAATTGGTCCACAATTGACGAAAATATCGGTGAACATACATAAAAAAATAATTTTTGAGGATTTCCCTCGATTTCCCCGAGCTCCCATCATTAGATACTGACTTCGTGAAAATGGGACGACGTCAGCAGTATACCCTTTCAAACGTTTTTTTAATTGGTCCACAATTGACGAAGATATTGGTAAACACATAAAAAAATGATTTTTGATGATTTTCCTCCATTTCCCTCAGATCCCATCACAGATCCTGATTTGGTGAAAATGGGACCACCTCGGGGGTAGGTATACCCTTTCAAACAAAAACAGATTTTTTTAAATTGGTCCGCAATTAATAAAACTATCAGTGAACTCATACATAAAAAATACATACAGGCGAACATAGAATCTCCTCCTGTTTTGAAGTCCGTTAAAAAGCTAAATCTGGATGTAATCGGGACACATGATATCAATTATTGTTACTTTTGGATCTTCTAAATGTTTCCTGTTCAAAATGTGTAATAAATCTTTAATTAAATTAGGAAGTCAATACAGCAATGAGATAATAGAAATTCAAGCTGTGGAAATAGCAGAAAGATATCTCGATAATGTGCGTGTGCCCTCGGATCAAGAACTGCCTGTAAAGGGCCTCAACTACAAGTGTATGAGTCCGTGGAATACAGCCTATATCAGGAATCAATCTTTAATTTTTGATCATATAATTACTGACGAATTGTATCGGGAGATAATTTACGTATTTTTGACTCCTTAACGGCCGTTAATACAGTGGTTTGTTGGACTTTACATGTCACGCAAATCTGGCAACAGTGTTACAACACCAGCAGTAGAGTAATTTCTGGGAACTAGGACTTATAAGCACAAAACAAACAGAAGCAGGTAATTTTTGTGAACAAAGAAAACCAGTTTATAAAAATCAATATTGTATTTAACTGTCAGAGATAGGATGCAGTTTAAACATTGGACAATAATTTAAGAATATGTCACTCTAACTATACTAATAACACTATAGAGTTCAGACATTAACAAAGAAATTCTTACAAGCAACTGAGAAACTCCTGAAATATCATGAAGTCATTCCTGAATATAAAAAAAAACAATTATGGAAAAAAGGTAAACAATATTAAAAACGACTTTCCAGAATTTTTTTATCTTCCAGCCGTTTATGGAAAGAACAAAAAAACAACAAAATCAACAACCTGTGGTATTTGATGGTAGTGCCGGTGTTCGGCTTACGAGAGTCACGGGTCATTGAACCATTTATTAAACCCTGGTGAAAATATGATTATTGACCTAGTTCAGATGTTATTGAACTATTTGCAGTGCAACTACCTATAGCAGATAACGAAGAAAGGCTTTCTTACAGATCGCTGAAAAGGAGAGGGCTAATCATAGTTTCTTATTACTACTAAGTGAAGGTTGTAACCTGTGATGAGCACTTATAAGCACACTTGGAGACCCCAATCACCACAACACATCTTTTAAAGACCTAACGATCGTTTTGCTAAGAACGTTAGGTTCATCAGGGGATGAAAAAATAATAATAAACTAAGTTTCTGATACAACAAGGTGAAATTTTAGTCGAGAGATGCGCCTTCGACTAAAATATTACCTTCGGTTTCGTTCGTCTACCTAAGAATGTATATAAATATAGGTTGTAGCGGAAATTTAGTTTATAATTTTTTCACCCACTGATGAAGCTAACGTTGTTAGCGAAACGATCGTTATGTCTTTAAAATATGTGTTGTGGTGATTGGGTTTCTCCAAGTGTGCTTACATAGTTTGTTATGTAAAATGAACCATGTTACATTTGGAGTACATCCGTTTTAACAAGCAGCAGTTTTAAGAAAACATTCTAACGTTGTAAAAAACAATTAAAAAACGATTTCATTATAAGAATTAATACTATAAAACTGTAAAGAAATTACACAGGGAAGCTGTTGATATATTAGCGACTACGAATATGAATTTAAGAAAATGGACAACAAATAACAGTAAATTGCAACCGTAATTTAGCAAATATCCTCAACATTGTAACATGTACGACAGGGTCGTCATCTTGGTGCGGAGCCGGGTAATATGTTGTCACGGCAGCTCCAATTAACACAGAATGTTATAAATAGAGGCTGTGTACAACCAACCAACAATTTTTGTAAACTGTCAGCCCTGGCCCATTTTCTTCTCTAATACTGGGAGAACGTATGTAAGGCTATATGTATACTCACCAAAATTAGAAACGCTGACCGGGTTGGCTCTAACTAGATCCCGTCATTGCGCCATACAAATTACAGCGAGAACACACCTATAAAGTAATACGGCTAAGGCAGCCAGCCTCCTAAAACATTGTGAGATGTACGATAGGGTCGCCATCTCGGTGTGGAACCAGGTAGTATGTTGCCACGACAGCTTCAATTTAATAAATAAATTACATAATTTTATAAATAGAGACTGTGTACAACCAACCAACAATTTTTGTGAATTGTGAGATCTGGCCCATTTTCTTCCCTAATACCATGACAATGTATGTGAGGCTAGATATATTCTCACCATAATTAGAAACGCAGACCGGTTTCGCTCTAATTAGAGCTCGTCAGTGCGCTATACTAATTACAGCGAGAATACATCTATAAAGTAATACGGCTAAAGCAGCCAGCTTCCTAGAACATTGTAAGATGTACGACGGGGTCGCCATCTCGGTGCGGAACTAGGTAGTATGTTATCACGACAGGTCCAATTAACACAAAATGTTATTAAAATAGAAACTGTGTACAACCAACCAACAATTTTTGTAAATTGTCAGCCCTCGCCCATTTTCTTCGCTAATACCGGGACAATGTATGTAAGGCTAGATATATTCTCACCATAATTAGAGACGCAGAGCGGTTTTGCTCTAACTAAAGCTCGCCAGTGCGCTATATTAATTACAGCGAGAATATATCTATAAAGTAATACGGCTAAGGCAGCCAGCCTCCTAGAACATTCTAAGATGTACGACAGGGTCGCCATCTCGGTGTGGAACCAGGTAGTAAGTTGTCACGACAGCTCCAATGAACACAAACCTTCAGAGACGAAATAGAAAATTCTTCGTGTATTAGAGAACTTGCTGATTTATTAATGATAAAGAATCATTTTATGTCGTGCAGCTTTCCTGAAGTATGTACTGCATTAATGTTGTTTGTTGCAACTCCTGTGACTACAGCTAATGCTGAAACCTATTTAAGAAACACCATGGGACAAGACAGACTACGTAACTTGGATATTCTGTCTATTGAAAATTTCATGGCCCAATCTTTAAACTTTGATAATGTTATTGATACTTTTGCGGAGCAGAAAGCTCGGAGAAAATAATTTTATTAATAAGTATCTTGTTAATACTAAATTGTTATTTCATTAAAATTATGTAATACCTATGCTTTTTAAGAAAAGATTTATTAGATATTTAACTATTTAACTAAAATGCACACAATATTAGTAATACTGTTGAGTAACTAGTTGAGTGATTTATTAAAATTAAATTACAACGTGACGATTGTTACTGGGTATAGTTACGCCACTGGCTAACTCTGTAGTTACTTACAGTAATGTTTATGTATTTACTTAGCTGTCGGTTATTTTATATACAATTTTTTAATTTATGTTTTGAATTCTATTATATATATATATATATATATATATATATATATATATATATATATATATATATATATATATATATTTACTATATAGGTTGAGGAAATAGAAATAATTCAGTTTTTTATGAGAGTAAGTAACAATTTTAAAAACTTCAAAATGACCTCTCTAATTTGTAATCCTCTTAAAATTTACTAAAAACTTATAACGGAAAGTTTGATATAAGTGTAATTTGCACATAAAGTTAACCTGTAGCACAGAACTTCGAAACATATTGGCCGATTTCACCAGGCGCTAACAGTTCAATAGCTGTGTAATGTGTACGTTCACCAGTCCCTCTTGAGTTTCTGATAACACTCTCTGCTGCTCTCGAGACGCCCAGCATTTTTAAGAAAGCTGATTTGGCAGGTAACTTTTTCGACAAAAAAATAATTTAAAAAAATTGTTAGGCTACACAAAAGACAAGGATAAAGTCACTGAAATGTCAGGTATCTATGTAATCTTAAATAGGTTGGGCAAACAAAAATAACCATTGAAACCAGATTTAAGGAACATTTGGGACAACTGAGATACGGTAGTATAGACTAGTCATGCGTGGTTCAACATATTTGGGATAATAATCACCACATAGATGAAGAAAACCTGAATCATATAAAAAATGTGAGACAACCGGTGCAATTAGACGCTTATGAGAGTATTTATAGCTCTAAAGCCACAAACAGCAAAATTTTCTCGAACCAAGCACCGCCACTGATAAATAGTTCGGTGCTCGCAATGCCTCTTTGATATTCCGTATTCCAAGACTCGGTTAGGAACAGTTATAACGGTATTTTAAAACGATTTCCGGGAATTAAAATATAAACGCAGAAAGCTGCCTCGATTCTCTCATCTCTAGGGAATCGGTCTTTTACCTAACACGTAATATAAATACAATTATTTGTAGTAGTTAAGTAGTTTAACATCTTCTATCCTCTGATGACGCTAAGTTTGTTAGTGAAACGATAATTAGGTATTTAAAAGATGCGTTGTGGTGATTTCTATTTCTCAAAATGTGCTGATATGTGCTCATCACAGGTCCCGATAAATCCCAGCCGGAAAAAATTCGACTATTTCCCATTGCATCATAGACTTGCATAACACTAGATGGCACGTGGCTCGGTATTACAAGGGCGAGTCGAGAGGACATTTAAACTGTATATTAAATTATACTTATTAACAGCAATGTAAGTTAACTATTTGGGGTAAATAGGCAATGCGATATTAAATGCTATAAGACATAGTTAAGAGTGACTTTCAAAAATGAAGTTTACATGTGTTTTGTTTAATTAATGTACATAGGGCCTGATACTATGATGGTAAAAGCGTAAATTTAAATTCTTCTAAAAGATTGTACATTCCTAGCTTTATCTTTGCAAAACATTTTTTTTATCAAACTCTGGGCGGTGAAAGCTGGCGCCAGACGCAAGACGTCAGGGGCGAAAATTTACAGAGCAGAGTATTTTAAAAAATGAACTCGCCCGATACTGCAGCAATAGGAGACATCATTGTATAGAAAAAAATCTTGTCGTTTGTGAAGTCAGCCGCCAATTGCTGGGGGTGGTGGGGGATTATTCACATTACAGTATCTGTAAAAACCAACTCGTCCAATACTGTTATTGAAGTAGAACATAACACATTTCGAAGTAATTTTTCTTGCTATGCACTTGTTGGGTGTAAAATGTGCCGCAAAAAGTTCTCGACGGAAATTTTTACACTAGTGTTTTTAAAAACTAGGCAATCTGATACTGTAGAAGCAGGAGACAAGATTTTCTAAACAATTTTTTCTTGCTATTCACTCGTTGGAGATGAAATCTGCCGCCAAAGGTTAGGGGAGAAAATTTTCACACTACAAGTGTTTTTGAAAATCACGTAATCTGATACTCTAGAAACAGCAAATAACATTTTCCTGCAACATTTTTCTTGCTGTGCAATCGTTGGCCGTGAAATCTACCGCCGAAAGTTCAGGGCGGAAATTTTCACCCACAGTGTTTTTAAAAACCATGTCAAGTGATACCGTAGTAACAGAATATAACATTTTGGTGACACATTTTTCTTTGCTATGCACTCGTTGGCGGTGAAATCTGCCGCTGAAAATTGGGGGCGAAATTTTTTTCACTACAGCGTGGAAATTTTTGTCCCCAACCATCGGAGGCAGATTTCACCGCCAATAGTGTGGTAATTTCCGCCCCGAACTTTCGGCGGCAGATTTCACGGCCAACGAGTGCATAGCAAGAAACATTTCTTTCGAAAATGTTATTTCCTGTTTCTACAGTATTAGCTGACGTAGTTTTTAAAATTCAATTTAGAGCGGGACTCGTCATTTACTGCCTTCGGGAAAATATAAATAGCCAGGAAGTTCTAGGAGGGAGGAGTTAATTTACAGTCACAGATCTCAGGGCTAGGAAATATTCATAACCTGTTTGGAAAAAATTGTCAAATTGTTAATAGAGTTTTGTGTAAATTACATAGCCTAATTAATAGAAATAGTAAAAAAATGAGATATAATACAAATAATTTTAATGTCTCGATGATCATCTCACTTTAAGCCTTTATAAATACAAAGATATTGGGAAACTCTTTTTACTTACATAGGAGATACAAATTTCTACCACAAACAATAAAAAGAGACTTTAACACGTGCAGACAACAGATCATTTACCGGCGTGCCCACGCAATTTTAAACCTTGGTACTGAAACCATAAGCCATCTGTAGTTTGGGTTAGTCAATGGTCGGTCATTAAACAACCATTAACAATGACTTTTATAGTTAGTCAATGCTTGGAAATACAAGCAGTTTTTATAGCATAGTTTTTATTTTACATAAATCTACCAAAAAAATAAAAATTACAGATTTTCTTGAAATATCCACCGAAACATTAAATACCCAACTACCTGTTTATAGGAAAATTATTTTCAAGTTCCTACCTACTCATCAACTACTTTAACACTATCTGATGTAACTATCTAATAGGTACACCTTTATTGCTTATACTTTCTTCAGGAATTTTATCATATGTGTAATATCTTGTAGTGGTTATTACATTTCTTTCCTGCGTACCTATAATTAATAAATGGCACAGCAAAAGGAATTTATTGTGTAAAGATACTATATGATTTAACGAGAAAATATATATAAGCGTTTGCTGCAACCTTACATGTAATACATATAGTCGGCAAGTTTAATATCCTCAAGACATTCCAGTACGAAATCCCTCCCACCGCCGAAAGTTTCTTGGTTTGGTTTAGACATTCGCCGTTAATAAGTATACATACACACCGATGGAAGCCAACTATATCCATTATCATGCAAGCTCGAATCCCGTCCATTGCCATCAACAGTGTAATAGTCTAAGATCCGGCTGCTAAATTAGTACATTAATAATCTAGATTATCAAGATTAAATTTTTAAGTATTTTTGCAACTAGGAGAAGTCACTTTTCATCAGGTGCCAGTTAAAAATTACCCGCCAGTATTAATAATTAAAATATAATTAATTTACTTTTAGAGAAACATTTCGTTAACATCTTACGGAAATAAAACCTACATAACTTCACAACAGTGTATTTAAAATATCTGAAACGTCATAGTTGCTGCTGATTGCTTAACCGCTACCTCTACGCAGCCAGGTGTAAACAGGTATAATTTTATTAAAACTTTTCGTTCTTAAAGTACACTCATTTCATTTATACCACATTAGAGCTCATTTTTTTCTGTAGTTAATGATATAAAGGTGCCTATATAAAAAAAACCGCAAATCAAAGTTTCCCACCCTAAAAGATGCTAGGTATGAAAAATAAAGTGACAGAGAGTGATCGCGCGACGCTACTTGTTAGACAAGGATGCTCAATGCCAGCTGAACGTATTTTTTGAGCTATTGCGCATGCTCCGATAAGCATCTGAGTCCAATCATTTTTATTACTACTTAGATCGTTGGTTGAGAACCCTATTTATCGGAGCATGCGCAATAGCTCAAAAAATACGTTCAGCTGGCATTGAGCATCCTTGTCTAACATGTAGTGGTTGTATGCATTTTTATAATGACAAACGTAAACTAGACTTTTTTGAAGCCTTAGAAGTCAAAAGGCACACACACGACAATAACTACCTTGTTTTAAACGAGCATTTGGGATGCACAAGGGGATACACAAACTTAAAAAGTAGGGAACACGTTCGCAGACATTTAGAGAGCGTTAACATTCATAAACTTGATTTGATCATCATGCCACATAATCACAGTATAGTATTGTGATGTTAAAAAGTTACTTCAAATTGTATGCACTTAAATATTAGTAAAATACGTAATTTGTTAAGAGGTTGTGATGAAATGTCAAACCCCACTGTACGACAGCATATTATTGTCTCATTATCATATCTCTTGTTATTTGTATAATGATAATGATTTATACCTACTTATGTTTCGTCAAGGATACGATTATCTGTGAAGACAACAGAAGTCGGGTGCCTATTTAGATACGTACCTAACTAAAAATATCTGGAAATTAATAATTTTGCCTATCGTTTCAAATGCACTTTTTAATTTTCTACCACATTTTATTCGTCGTGAACTAAATTTTTCACATAGATTTACAGTCGGTTCGATATTTGTTGAGAATTCCGAGAAGATCCCAACCTCACTTTCTTGGAGTTAACCCCATACGACATTCGAGCTTGTACAAAAGACATTGGCGGCGTGACGTTCAGATTAGGGGCTGTAGTAGGTTACTTAAGTACATGTTTCGTTATTTATTCTTTTTTTTCACCAGCGCGTTTATAATTGTATTATCTTCTAGTTTATTTATGATTTGTACCCTACTGTACTGTAAAAGAAAAAACACATTTTAATCCATCCCCTGCCACGGTAATTGTTACAGTAGTTCTGATAACAGAACTTTATGGGCTTATTATTTTCTGAGAATTCTCAACAGATATGGCACGGACTGTATATGAGTTATTATTTGAGGTAAGTTAAACTGAAATATTAATTCCAGGTATTTTTATTTTGTGAAAACCAGTTGCACAGAATCGTACACATCCCATATAGTACAATATATTCTCAGAATGTTCTCACAATGTGGCAACATTCTTTTTTCAGAATATTTGTGTGGGAATGTTCTAATAACATTTATTGAATTTCACTGCATCTTGAATATTCTGAGTACATTCATTCAATCACATTTTAAGAAAATTCTTCATCGACATCTGAGAATATTTGAATAGATTATTAATGTCAACATGTATGGTGTAAGGTCAATGTTGTATAGGGTTATATTGTAACAGAATTAATTAAAAATAACAATGTGACGTGAATACGGAGAATAGTGTGTAATTGCAAACATAGGTACAGAGTGCAGAAGCAACTAAAACATAGGTTCGAGCACAGGTTATCAAAAGCTAAAACGGACTCACTAAAGAAATATGTTTTAAAACATCTCTCGTAGTTGATACTGACAAACGGTTCGCCAATTTTGCTTCAGATTGGATCATCTTACGAATTAGTTACACATACATTCTATAATATATAATTAAAGAATTGTGTTGTTCAATAGTAAGTCATGCAATATAAACCACCACCACCGTTTGATGTGGATGGACTGGAACTTGGGTCTAAATGAAAATAAAAATTTAATGTAATGCTAAAAGCTTCAGGAAAACACAATTCAAATGCTGATATGAAAATAGCCCTACTTTTGCATATTATAAGTGAAGCGGGGTTAGATAGCTTTAATACTTTTCTAGTAGATAAGACAAATAAGCTGGAAGATGTTCTCGGTTGCTTTGATGAAGCTAAAGGCAAATATTACTATAGACACGTTAAAATTGTATAACTTCTATCAAAAAGAAAACGAGACCATTTACTCTTTTGTAACGCAACTTAAGAAGCCACCTGCTAGTTATGGATATATCTCTATAATTATACAAATCCACATGCAGATTGAACGATCTAATACAAATTAATTCTGGGCCTTTACGACAAGCAAGTACAACAAAGGATTATTAGGGAAACTGATATTACACTATCAAAAGTGCAAGAATATCTCAAATTTATAGAATTGTCTAAGCAACATCTCAAGCTTTTTATTCCCCTGGAAGAAGTTAATGCTGTGAGAAGTATCACTATAAAGTGTGGATCTGAACATATTGCAGGAGGATGCGTTGTGTACGATAAAGCTTTAGAAATCAAAATCAAGTCTGTGAGAGTAGAGAAACCACCCAAGGGAAGTGTCAAAAGGTCTGATCGATGACTTTCAGTTGTAGTTTTTTGTAAGTGCAAGTGAATGTGATTTTGTAACATATTCTGTCCAATTTAGTTGTATTCTATAAAGGTATAAGTACTATTATGTAATGCAATTCTATTAGTGCCACACTGAAAGCCTGTAAGATCAATAGTCTAACCAAATTTCAAGTTATTTCAGTGAGGTAACCTCGAATATTCATCACGGAAACTTTGCATTTGGTTATTTAATTTTCTGGGAACTTCAAGAACTGTATCTTTATTTATTTTATTCTTATGTTATTGAAGTTTTAATTGTGTTATTAATATTTTATTCACACACATTTCTTTGCATTTGTTATCAGTATATACGTAATCTGAATAAATGTGCAATACTCGAATTATTGACTTATTAAGTATCTGAACGTGAGTTGACAGGTGTGTGTAGCCACTGGGATGATGGTAACCTACACAAGGGTGAGTGATTGAAGTTTAAATTCTAACATATATACGGGCTTATACAAAAATATATACAAGGCCAGCTACATGGAGGAAAATTAGTAAACTTTGAAGATAAATAAAATATTTCATAGCATTGCATTTCCTTAATTTCTGCCATTCACAAAATGTACACAGGATATTTCGCATTTGAACCGACACAGGGCAGGGGCATCAAGGTAAACCTAAAATATGGTAATTTAACGCAACTTACCCTATTCTAAGTTGCACCCCTGAGAAATTATAGGCCTTCAAAATGGGGTTTCTAATTTCGAAAAAAAAAAAATCAATATCTGCGAAATAATTTTAGAAAAATCACATTTGGTATACATTTTGAGTATACGAAGAGCATTAATCGATACTCAGTAGAGTTCAATTGGTGAATTTGAAAGGGTTGAATAGGCTGAACCCCACTTTAAATGCATATAACTTGTCAAAGTTGCGTTAAGTCATCATATTTTAGGTTCCCCTAATACATGCCCCTGCTCTGTGCCGGTTCTTATGCGAAACACCCTGTATATCTTAAAAAAAGCAATGTTTTTATGAGAATGTGCATGATGATTTTGAGAAGATCCATTGAATTGTTCCTGGGACATTTTCAGAACATACTGGGAGCTCCTAAGAATATTATAAATGACATTCTAAGAGCCTTATTAGTATGACAGACTCTGCCCAATTGTCATGTTCTATGAATATATGTTTATCCTGTGAGAATGTTCTGGGGATGTTTGAATATTCTTTCGAAACATTCCTGATATATTATCAGAATGTGTGTGTGCTGTGTAGAATCCCTTCTATACGTTTTGTGAAGATAAGCGCATAATCCTTGATTATAACTATTAGGTAGTTTATGTAGTCGTTTGTCATGTCTGTAATATAATATAAGAATATCTACGTACTGAACACCCAGTATTATACCAAATAAAAAGTAGGTTACATATTACCTACATATGCTGCTTTTGGCGTTCTTCTTAACAGGTATGCGGTCAAGGTTTCTTCCTCTCTTTGCTTAAAAATTTTCTTGTTTTTCGACGTATAATAAAATATTGGTATATAATGCTACATGGCATTCACAAATATGTAAAAATCACCCTTGTAAAAGTATTGACCGAAGTTACTGCAGTATGTGCTACTGGATAATATAAACAGAGTTTCAAATTCACAATATTCGTGGGCACGTGGTACGTTAAATAATTTTGACGAATTATCCTTTGGAATCCTACGACGGCGTTCTGGGGTCACGTTAAAAAATTATTTTCTAATAATTCTGAGATAAAAAAGTCAGGATTCTGAGATAAAAACTCAGAATTATGACATAAAAAGTCAGAATTCTGAGATAAAAAAGTCAGAATTCTGAGATAAAAAAGTCAGAATTCTGACATAAAAACTCAGAATTCTGAGATAAAAAAGTCAGAATTCTGACATAAAAAGTCAGAATTCTGAGATAAAAACTAAGAATTCTGACATAAAAGTTCGGAATTCTGACTTTTTTAACTCAGAATTCTGAGATAAAAAGTCAGAATTATTCGAGAACTTTATACGACAGCGTCCACTTGCAAAACGTTTACCTATTGACTATTGATGTGTAATTAAGCAGGTAGCTCTGCCTATGCCAGTTTTACAAACTAAAAGGAAATAAAATTGGTTCATTGACTATTGTTATCGTTGCGTTAATGGAATAATGCATAGTGCATAGGTGCATATATTATGATTTTACTAATTATGTACGTAAATAAGTCGTCATATAAATTTACTAATATATTATTGCTTTAATCGGCATTATACCATAGAAACTTTAGCTGAATTATAGTCAAGTCAGCCTTAGAAGTTTATAAATAAATATGTTTGTGTTTTTGTATCGGCCTATTTCCGCGACTACGGCCAATCAGCAGTTTCGCCTCGCTATCCTGGAAATTTTGCCGAACCCTGCCGTTCCGCAAGGATAGTAAGAATATTTAACGTGCTCAACATCGCATCGGACAGGGGACCGACGGCTTTACGCCCCCTCCGAAGGGCGGAACGTGCAGACATTCAACTTGCTCAAATATAATACCACAACTTCGGTTGATGTTAGTGTTACAGTATGTACTGAAAAAGTGAAAGGGGAACCATGGGATCGAACCAAGTACCCTTCGGTTCAGGGGCACACGTTCTTGCGACTGAACTACCGAGGCCCTTATAAATCAATAACCATGATGAACGTGAGTTTGTTGTGTAATGATTTGTTTTTGTTACTCGATAACCCTCATCATCATCACAATCGAAATGCGATACCATCTGTCGCAATCGTGACTCTCCGTCTGTAACTGCCCATTTTAATTCAGTATAGCTTCCACCTCAATCAATATTGTACCATGTTTCCAGAAGTTTTACTTTTGATCTACCTCTTCCTTTTTGTCTAGATATGTATCTTTCAAATAAAACTATCAGAAAAATGTTTTAAAATATGTCTTATATATTATGCCTTCTTCTATCAATTTCTTTCAGCAAGCATTTCTATTCTCTCACCTCTTCTAGCACACTTTTTTATTCGTGATTCTATCGGTGTACCTTATTGTCTTTGTGATTTTGCTCAATGTCCCTATTTGAAAAGCTTCTATTCCCCTAATCTCCTGCTTAGTCAACGTCCACCTCATCATTATAACACTCCATATACTTATGACTTGATAAACCTCCCACTTCAGATCCAAATTAAACTCAATTTTTAATAGAAATAAGAAGTATATTTTGAGGAAAAATCATAACCCTAACTCTGCGTTAGACGTAACATTGTTCAAAAATAAATATCAAGATTCACCCAACATTTTCCCATAGATTTATAATAAATTTATATATATATATATATATATATATATATATATATATATATATATATATATATATATATATATATATAATGTACATTCTTGAAATGACTTTCTTTCTTGTGTTTTAAATTGTCCAATTTTAATAATAAAAATAATACGACAGCAATTAATTCAGCAATAACAAATAAAGTGACTTTCTAAAATAGTTTTATTAGCTAAGGTTCACATTATAGGCATACAGTTTTTTACATTATTTTCTGGGTAAAAAATTCTGTTAGTCGACATTCTTTTTTTTACAATTTAATACTATTCTAGCTACTGCCAGTCTATCCCCAACTTTTGTCAAATAAATTCCGACCATATCTGACTCAGGTGCTGCAATATCAATCAGAAAACAAAGAAAAAATAACTTTATTTATATTTCTTAGAAATTGTTATAGTGTGTATTTTTTAGAGGTAACAATAACATATGTAAGTTAGACTATTAAATTTAAAAAAAAACTGGGTCAACTAATTGAATTATTCACCCAGAAAATAATGTAAAAACCGTATGCTTATAACGTGAACCTTAAAAATAAAAATATTTTAGAAAGTCACGTTATTTGTTATTGCTTTTGTTATTAAAATTAGACAACTTAAAACACAAGAAAGAAAGTCATTTCAAGAATGCACATTGATATTTATTTTTGAACAATATTACGTCAAACGCAGGGTTAATTTTATAAATTTTCTCAAAATATACTTCTTATTTCTATCAAAAGTTGAGTTTAATTTGGATCTGGAGGTAGAGGTTTATCAAGTCATACGTATGGAGTGTTATAATGATGGGGTGGACGTTGACTAAGCAGAACACCAAGGGGATATAAGATTTTGAAATGTGGGCATTGAGCAAAATGACAAAGACAATAAGGTACACCGATAGAAACACGAATAAAAAAGTGTGCTAGAAGAGGCGACAGAATATAAATGCTTGCTGAAAGAAACTGATAGGAAAAGGCAACATTTATAGGACATATTTTAAAACATCTTTCTGGTAGTTTTATTTGAAAGATACATACTTAGACAAAAAGGAAGAGGTAGATCAAAAGTAAAACGTCTGGCTATATGGTAGAATATTGATTGAAGGTGGAAGCTATACTGCATTAAAATGGGCAGTTACAGACAGAGTTTCTCGATTGCGACAGATGGTATCGCATTTCGATTGTGACGGTGATGATGTTTATCGAGCAACAAAAACAAATCATCAAACAACAACAAACGTACGTTTATCTCATGATTATTTATTTATAAGAGCCTCGGTAGTTCAGTCGTAAGAACGTGTGCCTCTGAACCGAAGGGTACTGGGTTCGATCCCACTTTTTTCTGTCACTTTTTTTAGTACACACTGTAACATTAACATCAACCGAGGATGTGGCATTGTATTTGAGCAAGTTGAATATCTGCACGTTTCGCCCTTCTGAGGGGGTGTAAAGCCGTCGGTCCCGTGTCCATGCGATGTTGGGCACGTTAAATATTCCTACTATCCTTGCAGAACGGCAGGGTTCGGCAAAATTTCCAGGATAGCGAGGTGAAACTGCTCCCTGGTGTCGGTGATTGGCCATAGTCGCGGCAATAGACCGACGTTAAAGATAAAATAACACAAACTTATTTATTTATATGCTTCTAAGGCTCCTTTTAGTTTGTAAATACCATCAACTAACTATAAAACCGGCACAGGCAGAACTACCTACCCAATTACACATCAATGGTCAATAGGTAAACGTTTTGCACGTGGCACCACCTGGACGCTGTCGCATAGCTCTCGAATAATTCTTTTTATCCCAGAATTCTGAGTTAAAAAAGTCAGAATTCTGAGATAAAAACTCAAAATTCTGACATAAAAAGTCGGAATTTTGACATAAAAACTCAGAATTCTGAGATAAAAAATCAGAATTTTGAGTATTTATGTCAGAATTCCGACTTTTTATGTCAGAATTCTGAGTTTTTATGTCAGAATTCTGACTTTTTTATCGCAGAATTCTGACTTTTTAAACTCAGAATTCTGACTTTTTTATCTCAGAATTATTAGAAAATAATGTTTTAACGTGACCCCAGAACGCCGTCGTAGAATCCCCCATTACAATTACATGGGCTATGATATAAATCTTTTACATAACAAAAATCAACGTTTTAATCTATTAATGTTAGACACATGCAGTGGCTACTTCAGGTATGCGTTTTCAATACGAATTAGCATAGATCGTCCAATTACATCGTACAGAAAAACGATAAACTGGGAAAATGAATGAGTTCATTGAAGAAAAATAGATAAATAGAAGGAGTGTAGTGTAATCAAAGAATATGACAATATTTATTTATATCTCACACATGCAATGTAATGATAAAGTTTGGAACGCAATTCAGAAATGTGTTATTTCATTTTTTGAAGAAAAACGCTCGTACAGGTGAATTTTATCTTTTCAGTTGCCAGCTTATAACGTAAAAATTACATTTATGGCGTCACCTATTTCTGAATGATGAACTCATAATACGTTTTTTTTAATGACAACCATACTTTTTTTCGGTTTTTTTATAGACTTGCTTACTACCTAAATGATGATGGAAAAAAATTGGTACCTGACAATTTTTTTTTAAATTGCATTATTTACTTTACAAAATGCCAACGTAAAGTTAATAAAAAAATTAGAAATATTTCAACCATTTTTATTTAGGACGAGCTTTCTTTAGGACGAGAATAATGGGGTTTCCTTAACTTTTCTATAGCAATAAACACTTGATTTTGTGATTTTTGATACGCTGCCTGTAAGGCTAGATGTATCCTCACCATAATTAGAAACGCAGACCGGTTTCGCTATAATTAGTGCTGGTCAGTGCGCTATACTAATTACAGCGCGAACACACCCATAAAGTAATACAGCTATGGTAGGCAGCCTACTAGAACGAGAACATTGTGAGATGTACCACAGGGTCGACATCTCGGTGCGGAAACAGGTAATATATTTTCACGACACTGTTGGTCGTATAGAGTCACTATTTATACCATTTTGTGTTAATTGGACCTGTCGTGACAAGATACTACCTGGTGAGTAGGTATTGCGCCACTCTGGCCAGACAGTGACGTCACAGGTAGTGGGGGTAGGAGTGGGGGTACCCCCTCTCCTAGCCCCACCCCTAGCCCCACCCCTAGCCCCACCCCTTGTGTCCACGCCCCCAAGATGGCGTCCAGCCACGCCCCCAAGATGGCGTCCAGCCACGCCCCCAAGATGGCGTCCAAGATGGCTTCCAATGTAACCTGAAGGTCATTGACATGTCTAGGAAACTTTGGCCAGACAGTGACGTCACACGACTTGGGCCAGACAGTCACATTCCAAAGTGTCTAACCTATTACTTCAAATTATTATATTTTGAAAAAAACCATTTGGTGCAGGTGAGTTTCGAACCCGGGGCATTCAGATGGGAGGCAACGATGCTACCCGTTGAGCTAAGCAGACGCTTGTTAATTTATTGTTTTAGGCTGGTATATATATACGACTTTTAATTACAAACAAACCATACATGTAACATTATTAAAGTTTTTGTTATTATTAGACAAATGGATGATTTACAAAATAATAATATGGTTAATATTAGAGGCTGAACCAAAACGGAGGAACCAAAATGGCGGAATAAAAAAATGGCGGAATGAAAGATGGCGGTCTAACCTGTGATACCTTAAGCTGACATCCCTGACATTATAAAAAATGGCGGCTTTCGTTCTTAAAGATGGTGCCTTTCGCTGATAAAGATGGTTGAAGACTCCCTTATTTAAAGATACGTCACCCCAACCTTTAGAGCCGACAAATGAGAGTGAGGTTGATAAGCGAGAATAATGGTATTGGTTGAAGACTCCATGATTTAAAGTTACGCCCCCCATTAAAACAAACCATGCATAAAGCTTTTGTTATTAGACATAAGACATAATAATTAATATGTTTAATATTAGACAGACTATTAGAAACCAAATATCGTAGAGACAATAGAGGTCGCTGGCAAAACAAAGAAGCTCAGAAACAAAATGGACAACAGGTTCAACTCTTAAGCTTAGAAACAATGGTTGGTTACAGGTTCAATTCCCTTCTCCCACGTGTTTAGTGTCATGTTACTCGTCTAAGTAAGCAGAATTAAAAAATGGCGACTAAAATAAGATAAAAAACTTTAAACCCTTATCGCGGAAGATCCGTGAGATGTACGATAGAACCAACACATGCACGGTGTTAAGGAGGCCAAATCAAAGTGGAATATACAATAAAATGGCCACTTTCGGTCTAAACTTTAAATCCTTATATCTTTTCAACGGAAAGTGATAGAAATGAACTATCTTCAAAAAATGTATGTTTCGTAACAAGCTCTACAAGAAAAATGAGATAAAAAACTTTAAACCCTTATCGCGGAAGATCCGTGAGATGTACGCAGGAACCAATACATGCACGGTGTTAAGGAGGCCAAATCAAATTGGAATATACAATAAAATGGCCACTTCCGGTCTAAACTTTAAATCGTTATATCTTTTCAACGGAAAGTGATAGAAATGAACTGACTTTAAAAATATATCGTTTCATAACAAGCTCTACAAGAAACTGAGATAAAAAACCTCAAATCCTTATCGCGGAAGATCCGTGAGATGTACGATAGAACCAATACATGCACGGTGTTAAGGAGGCCAAATCAAATTGGAATATACAATAAAATGGCCACTTCCGGTCTAAACTTTAAATCGTTATATCTTTTCAACGGAAAGTGATAGAAAGGAACCGACTTCAAAAATATATCGTTTCATAACAAGCTCTACAAGAAACTGCGATAAAAAACTTTAAACCCTTATCGCGGAAGATCCGTGAGATGTACGATAGAACCAATACATGCACGGTGTTAAGGAGGTCAAACCAAATTGGAATATACAATAAAATGGCCACTTCCGGTCTAAACTTTAAATCGTTATATCTTTTCAACGGAAAGTGATAGAAAGGAACCGACTTCAAAAATGTATGTTTCGTAACAAGCTCTACAAGAAACTGAGATAAAAAACTTTAAACCCTTATCGCGGAAGATCCGTGAGATGTACGATAGAACCAATACATGCACGGTGTTAAGGAGGCCAAATCAAATTGGAATATACAATAAAATGGCCACTTCCGGTCTAAACTTTAAATCCTTGTATCTTTTCAATGGAAAGTGATAGAAAGGAACCGACTTCAAAAATGTATGTTTCGTAACAAGGTCTACAAGAAACTGAGATAAAAAACTTCAAACCCTTATCGCGGAAGATCCGTGAGATGTACGATAGAACCAATACATACACGCTGTTCAGCAAAGCAAACTCTATAAGCATATTCAATAAAAATGTTACTTCCGGGTAGACACTTCCGGTATAGCTATTCTTAGAGCTACATACATGTGTGACACATCAAAATAATCGTCTTGTTGAACAGAAGAAATATAATATTTAAGTAAGTTAGAACAAGCTGTACCTAAACCAACACATCTCTATCATTTCAGAGTAATCTTAGCCATGTGACCAGTTAAACTAAGTATCTTGAAGTGTAGCTTTTATGTTTATGAGATATAAAATAAGAAAACCAAAGAGTTAATTGTCTATTACAACAACAAGCAGAAGGGGTTGACTTGGTACCTACAGCTGCTACATACTTGGTAAAAAATGGGGTGCCACTAGCATTTCAGAGTAATTTTAACCACACAACACTCTAACTAACTGTCTTGAGATGTGGCTTTATGTGTTAATGGGTGGAAATAACAAAACTAAAGAGTTGATTGTCTATTACAACTGTCAGCTAAAGAAGCATTTAGGTAGCCGGAATACCGATATCCTAAATATTTCAAGAGTAATCTTAGTCATACAACACTCTTAACTAACTGTCTTGAGATGTGGCTTTATGTGTCATTGGTTGGAAAATAAGAAAACTAAAGAGTTGATTGCCTATTACAACAGTCAGCTGAAGGAACATTTGGGTTATCGGAATACCGATATGCCAAATGTTCCAACCGAAGGAGCCCACTTAGAGTCATCTCCAGGGGCTCGGAATACCGATGCCCTAGAAGTCTAACACATGTCTAGCAGATGTGTAACAGTCACTCTTTTTGCGGAACACAAGCTGAATGTTTTTAAGTCAAACAAGAAGAAAACAATTTAAAACACATCTACGATGACCATGAGGCAGCCTAC
Source organism: Tillus elongatus (assembly GCA_964006375.1). Taxonomy (NCBI): domain Eukaryota; kingdom Metazoa; phylum Arthropoda; class Insecta; order Coleoptera; family Cleridae; genus Tillus; species Tillus elongatus. Next base: position 89,601,882 of record OZ023267.1, read on the forward strand.
ATGGACTTTGAACAATTTTTAAAAATAGATGCGGCCAGGTTAGTTGATTAACCATCCAGGTCAGTTACAGCTGACGCTATAAATAAAAACGATGCTGGAAGCGAGTGACGTCACAAGAAACGGTGGTGCATGTGCCCAGGTTATACCGGGTTAGCTCCATGACAAGGTGGTGGACCAGTCGGGTCAGCTAAGAGTCGGGGTGGTGGAATGGTCGGGTCAGCTAGGCGAACAGCTGTGTTAGACAGCTGTGTTAGACAGCTGTATGACAGCTGTATGACAGCTGTATGACAGCTGTATGACAGCTGTCTGTCATGTCAGACAGCTGTATGACAGCTGTCGTTGTTGTCTGTTGAATATTAAGACGTGAAGCGTCCACTAAGGTTCAGTCGTTAACCAACAGTGAAGGTGAAAACAATAAGTTGTGTTGTCTGTGTTGTTTGTCGAATATTAAGACGAGGAGCTAAGGTTCAGTCGGTACCCAGCAGTGAAGGTGAAAAACAAATAGTACTTGCTAAACTTTAGTCTTTAATAAACACGAGGCTAAACTTCGGTCCTTTAACCAACACAGTCAGTTGTGTAGCATGAAACAATGGCATTCCAAATACTTGAAGATACAGTGACCTCCAATAAGAAGTTTAAACTTGATAGACGAAGCGTATGCTTTAGACTACAAGATATACCTGACGATATCAACGATCCAGAGAAGTGGGTCAAAGATCGTATTAAAGATATTGTGAGTCATATAGTCCATGATGTCGATCCCGAAGACAGAGTGGGGTTTACCTTTAACTCGGAAGGTTTCGACAAGGGGGCTGCCCATCTCCCATTTCGTAAAGCAAAGAATGTTGTTTTCGAAGACGTCTGGCACCTACTGAGCAAGATATACCAGAGCAAAGGATCCGGTTTTCGTTCTGATACATTTAGAATGACAATGACTCAGGTGAAAAACCGATAAGCCTTTAATACATGTCAATTAAATATCTTAACCCATCATTACCATCATATATTCAGACACTTGTACGTAGCTTGCAAGCCTTCAATATAAACACGTACCAATTCAATCTCTTAATCCATTATTAACATCATAGGTTCAGAGGGGTCCACTTGTAGATAGCTTGCTATCTCTACGCCCCTCAACGTTGGTTGGTTGGTTGGGTGGTTGGTTAGTTGGTTGGTTGCACTTTTCATAGAAATGATTGGATATCCAACAGGTTAAATTTAGAATGAAATCTTTGCAAACATATGTACCACCTATCAAGTCGTTTACAATCTGAGCTCCACCCATTTTTACCAAGTATGTTGCAGTTCTAGGTGTTACTTGAGATGTGACTCTAAGTGAACTCCTTCGGTTGAAATATTTAGGGTATCGGTATTCTGGCTACCTAATTGTTTCTTCAGCTGACCGTTGTAATAGGCAATCAACTCTTTAGTTTTCTTATTTTTTCATATATCACACTTTTTAATTTTATTTTACACTATCGAAAATTAAATTACCTACATACATACATAAAGGCTACACCTCAAAAACAGTTGGTTGGTTGGTTGGTTGGTACATAGACTGTTATGTTCGTATACTTAAAACTTAGTAAACTCAATAAGGTTCTGTATACGTTTCTCCTCAGACACATCTTTTATGTACGTCGGTTCTATTTGCCTTACGATGTTTCACTTCTGTTTTTCTTCTGTTAAAGAGATTTACAGAATTTGCATCATATTTTTTTTATTCCGCCATTTTGGTTCCTCCGTTTTGGTTCAGCCTCTAATATTAACCATATTATTATTTTGTAAATCATCCATTTGTCTAATAATAACAAAAACTTTAATAATGTTACATGTATGGTTTGTTTGTAATTAAAAGTCGTATATATATATACCAGCCTAAAACAATAAATTAACAAGCGTCTGCTTAGCTCAACGGGTAGCATCGTTGCCTCCCATCTGAATGCCCCGGGTTCGAAACTCACCTGCACCAAATGGTTTTTTTCAAAATATAATAATTTGAAGTAATAGGTTAGACACTTTGGAATGTGACTGTCTGGCCCAAGTCGTGTGACGTCACTGTCTGGCCAAAGTTTCCTAGACATGTCAATGACCTTCAGGTTACATTGGAAGCCATCTTGGACGCCATCTTGGGGGCGTGGCTGGACGCCATCTTGGGGGGCGTGGCTGGCCGCCATCTTGGGGGCGTGGATGGCCGCCATCTTGGGGCGTGGCCACAAGGGGTGGGGCTAGGGGTGGGGCTAGGGGTGGGGGTACCCCCACTCCTACCCCCACTACCTGTGACGTCACTGTCTGGCCAGAGTGGCGCAATACCTACTCTGGTGCCGCACCAACATGGCGACCCTGTCGTACATCTCGCAATGTTATAGTAGGCTGTATTACTTTATAGGTGTGTTCTCGCTGTAATTATTATAGGGCACTGACGAACTCTAATTAGAGCGAACCCGAACTGCGTTTTTAACTATGGTGAGAATACATCTAGCCTTATATACATTGTCCCAGTATTAGGGAAGAAATGCGCCAGGGCTGACAATTTACAATAATTGTTGGTTGGTTGTACAGTCTCTATTTATAATATTTTGTATTAATTGGAGCTGTCGTGACAACATACTACCTGGTTCCGCACCAAGATGACGACCCTATCGTAGATCTTACAATGTACGTTGTCATGCACCTATTTGACAGGTGAAACAAAAAAGTCAAAATCAATTTTTAACAACACTCGTTGTGATAATTTATTGACTATTTTCTGTTGTCAGTATTTAGTTATCGGAGTTTTACCGTAGTATATGGACTTGGCATTCTGTGACGAAAGACAATAATGTTAAATCGTGAATTAATTGCAATTATTACCTGCCGTTTAAAAATCACGACAGCATCTTTTCAAAATGGGACTTAAGGAAAACCCATTCTGCAGTTGTGAGATTACGAGTGAAGACGACCTGAATCGCATATATTTTTCTGTGACAAATATTCACTTGCTAGGTTGATTTTAATAAATAAACTGAATAAATTTGTTTAATTGCCTCTAGATTTAACTTCTTTGTTTTCTTTGTCGCTTAAAGAGTCAAAAGTAATGGATCAAATAATTGTTTTCATAAAAGAAAGCAAAAAAACATGAAGTCATCTAAAAATAAATTATAATATATAAAATTAAAATTTAGTATCGATATGATTCTGAGCCTGCAGTATGTCGTTTGAGTTGGTTAATCTGTATGCCTCACATTTGAAAATAAATAAAGGGAGACAATCAATAATCTGGTAAGGCATTATTGATAAAGAGACCGTGGCTAAACGAACACGTTCAAAGTCAACATAACATCGAAAGAAAAAAAGAAAACCAAAGAAGTAACTTCAGGGACGACCAAACCTAGCAACTTTGTACTAAGGTAAGTTGACTCAAACCGGCTTATTATATATATATATATATATATATATATATATATATATATATATATATATATATATATATATATATATATATATATATATATATATATATATATTATATACATTTGTGGGAGTGTACATTCTACATGTGAACATGTGTGAGAGAATGTGTTTGTGTGTGTGTGCTTGTGTGTGTTTTGATTTTTGCACCTGTATGTATATATGTGTTCTTGTATTCATTACTTAGTTTTGTATTCTTTGCTTGGTTTAGATTTATCCACGCACAAGTCTCAGACTTTTGTGGATCTTTCCAAGACTTATTATGTTCAGTAGATCTATGTATGTTATTATTATTGAACTGTATTTTTAAAATAAATCTATTATTATATATATATATATATATATATATATATATATATATATATATATATATATATATATATATATATATATATATATATATATATATACATATTATTGTATACGTGGGTTGTGTAATTGTTTTCTATAATGTGTTTGTTTTTAGTTATATTTTTTGATTTTTATTGTATTTTGTTATTATTATTAATTTAATATGGTTTTATGATTGTACGTTTTTAATAATTTTAGTTTATAGAATATTTTACTTTTGGATCACTTGTTATAATATTCATTAAATCTTTAACTTCTAGTAAATGTGCTCAAATTGTTACTGTTCGGATATATTTAGGCAATGAAACCATAGTCAATATTCTTTTAATATACAATTATGTTCGTTTATGTTACTGAAAATAAATATTTACCTGTTTTTTTTTATTTTACTTTACAGCTATGTAATAACTTTCTCTACAGGGATTATTTTATTTTAGGGTTCAAGAGAAAATTGTTTTGCACAAATTTCATTGTTGCCTGAAGCCTTTCCAGATCAACTAGATATTTTTATTTAGTCAATAAAATACAAATCAATTTAAAGCTTGTTAGTTTTTTTTAAGCAGAACATGAGAATTTTATTTTTGATTGAGAAATACACTATGTGAAAACTGGAACCTGTGATAAGCACTAATAAGTACACTTGAAGAAACCCAAATCACCACAACTCATATTTCAGAGACTTTACGATCGTTTCGTTGACATGGTCAGGTCAGGTCAACATGGTCAACGAAACGATCGTAAGGTCTCTGAAATATGTGTTGTGGTGATTTGGGTTTCTCCAAGCGTACTTATTGAGAAATACTTTGATTTGTTTATGAACAAACTATTTTTTAATAAATTACTTACTTAGGATCCCTTTATATTTATTTTTAATCTCTTTTGTGCTTCAATTTACTTAACAATGATGGCAATTCTAAAATTTTAAACTACTCTCGGGTTTTTAAAGTTCCCGCTGAATCGTTATGCTTGAATCGTTGTCATAGTGACCGTGCTTCTTACAGTTCATGTCGCCATGGATATATATATATATATATATATATATATATATATATATATATATATATATATATATATATATATATATATATATATATATATATATATATATATATATATATATATATATATATATATATATATATATATATATATATATGTATTTCAATTAAAGATTGGTATGATTTATATTATCAAAGGTTGCCCGTTGCTCTATCTGGCGGCTACTCTGTTTACTACTTGCCTTTGCCTTTGAATTCTCCTTATTTTGGCAATATTGACTTCTTTCAACTGATATTTTACCTCTGCTGCTTGTTTATGATTTGTTTTAAGGTTATTTGACACCAATTTGCTGTAGTAGAACCGAAATGTTTAATTTATGCAATTTGATATCTTTGTTCAAAGTGGCGTCGGTTTGTATGAAGATTAATTTTGATGATGTCGAGGGTCAAAATCCCACACCATTATATATATATATATATATATATATATATATATATATATATATATATATATATATATATATATATATACATATATATATATATATATATATATATATATATATATATATATATATATATATATATATATATATATATATATATATATATATATATGTGTGTGTGTGTGTGTGTGTGTGTGTGTGTGTGTGTGTGTGTGTGTGTGTGTAAGTAGGGGTGTGATTGAAAAGGTAAAAGTATGAATGCCATATACACATTAAAAAAGCAAAATATGGAAAATGATCAAAACGTTTCCAATTCGTGGAAGTATGTAAGGCAAAATCCAGAGCCTATGAGAGACAAGAACACAAAAGTATTAATAGCATTTAAAGTTCATTGCAAAGAGATGTCGAGACAAGCCAGAGAAAAGTGGTAATTTAACATATCGGATAAGTACGAATTTAAATTTAGAAGTTCAGGAAACCAATAGGGTGATGAAAACTTCCATAATGAAAAGAAAAGGATTGAAGGAGGATATACATGTATATAGAATGTATGTCTGTAATATCAAAGGCCAGAGGCAAACTAGAGGGGATTAGAAAAATCATAATCAACAAGGGTAGTGCCAAAGAAGGAATAAAAAAGAAAAAGTCGTAAAATTATTTTCAAAAAATCATAGACCTGAGCATGTATATCAACTGGTCTCACATATAAAAGAAAAAGTCGTAAAATTGTTTCCAGAAATCATAGACCTGAGTATGTCTGTAACCTGGTCTCACATATAAAAGAAAAGTCGTAAAATTGTTTCTAGAAATCATAGACCTGGGTATGTCTGTAAACTGGTCTCACATATAAAAGAAAACGTCCTAATTGTTTCCAGAAATCATAGACCTCGTACGTCTTTAAACTGACTGAAAATAAACCACCAAATCTAGCAAATTCAATAGGAATTTTAAACTGATCTCAGAAAGGGCTGTGGCCAAAACAAAGATAAGTGTATGAAACTCGAGGAATAAGATATGGAAATGAAGAAAGATAAATGCAACCATAATCCGGAAAACATAAAAGCAAATGAAGCAAGAGAATCAAAAGTAAAATTGTGCAATTACAGAATTATAAGTATAAATATACAGTAGTATATGGTGAAAAAGGTTCGTGAAAAGAATCAACAGATGGAGTAGCTAAACAAGTATATAGTATTGAAGCCTATGGTAGGTAATAATGATGAAGTCTATGATGAATTATTGAGAATTGTTGAGTATTGAATATGAGAAATGAAGTGAAATATAATATTAAAGAATATATTATGTAGGGGAAGGAGTGAAAAGTTTCGAAGGATGGAAACCATGTACAAATGTTAAAAGGATATAAAGATAAGGATATAGAGTAGTTATAAATTGAACAGGAAGAAATATAACGTAGTTACGAATCTAGTAAAAAGGAAAGAGGAAAAATCCATATCAAAAATAAAAACGGATATATATATATATATATATATATATATATATATATATATATATATATATATATATATATATACATGAAGTAAAAAAACGAATGGATTAGAACAAAACACTTGAATCAATATATGAACAAGTTATTGCAAGTAAAAAAATGTTTTAAATAGGAAGCAGGATAAAGCTTTAATACAAATAAACGATAACAAGAGGGGTATAACATTAAATAACTCAGTTGGACAAAAGTAGAAAAAGACATTTTAATGTTGGTTGCATACACGGACATGACGGACGAACAGACAAGAGCTACAAAGTAAATCGTACAAGCACAGAGAGGTCGGTGTAGATATCTAGAAGAAAGTCAAAGAAAAAATAAACATAACCTGACATAAATTGAACATAATGAGAGAGTCAGATCTAGGATCGTATATAAAGGGGGGAAAACATTAAAGTAACGCTGACGTATGAAGTTAGTTAACAACGTTTCATAATCGAACATTGATCGCATTTTATAGCATGCAAAATAATACAATTTAAAACTAAGTATAATGTTACATAAGCAAACACTGACTAAAAAAAGGAATATAGTTAAAGATGTCAATCCCAGAAGAATACCGAAGTACAGATCACAACACTAACACTTTCGGAAGCACTATACACAAACCGTAGCACGAATTCACAATTAAAAGCACAAAGAACAACACCTCACACACTAAACAGGAACTTCGTAGGTAAAGATGAATTCAGGGATTGCAGAGCAGGTATCCTGAAGAGTAGCGTAGAAATCACAGACAAAAAAAGGGTTGATCGGTTGAAACAGTAAATAGCAGCTACATCTGAAACTTGAAGGCCAGGAACAATCTAGAAATGAAAAAAACAAGGAAAGCATGAGATGTATACAACAACACATCTTATAATTAAGAATACGGAAATAAATACTTTTAAATCTAAAATTAATTATTGGGGAATTTGTAACATATAGCCAGTCTGTGGTATATACAGTCTAGGACAAGAATTTAAATGAAAGAGGCACAAATAAGTGCCAGCGAAAATAGTCAAATTAAAAATATACATAGAAATTAAATACCTGAAAATGTACAATCCATATTCTACACGGTCATACTCAGAGTCAGTTTCCAGTAGAACCTAAAATAAAAATAAATAACATTACTCCCAAAAGCTTAAATGACACATGGGAATAAATAAATATCTACAGCTACAGGTTAAAAGCAATTGGCAGCTATATGTATTTATAAAGTCAATCGGTATTAAGCACAAAGCATGTAACCAGACCATGACTGTATATATATAATATAAAATGTGACAAACAATATCTAAAACGTAAAGTGACACTGTGTTCAGAGCAACAAAAAACTTACAAAGTCTGAATGCAAAACGTTTAAAGAACCAGTGTATAGTTAATAAGTTCAGAAAAATGTTGGTTATTTTTTTCGATTTGTTTAATCGAGAAAGTAAAATTATATGCTTGATGTTGTTAATCTAAGGAAATTTTTAACTGTGATTAATTTAAGAAAAGTTTGTGTACTGTGAAGCATACGTTGTAAGTGACTTTAAACACTTTTATTGATTTTTGAACAGGTTAAAAAATTGTAACTAATAAGATTTTAAACTTACCGGTTAAATAATATACATTTGACTTGTGTACAATCAATTCCATATTTGTTAATTAATATTTAAAAGGAAATTACCTTTTTTGAATCATTTTGTGAATCTGCCATGTGATTGGAACTAATCTAAAAAACAAACAAATAGAATTGTAGGATATATTTCAAACTGTACTTATCGAATATTATTGGTGAATAAAAAACAATTGGGAAGATCCGGCAAGGAGAACGGAGAGAACGAAGGTGAAGACCGAATGCAGTAAGGTTGTTAAAAACTAGGCACGGTGAAGAGGCCACAAAAAGTAAAAACAAATGACAAAGTATGCAGAAATAACGAATTAAAGTAATATGTGCAACGTTCGTCTGATAGCAGATGTGTAGCAAAGTCCACCGGACAAGTGATAAATCAAAATTAATCTTCATACAAACCGACGTCACTTTGAACAAAGATATCAATTTGCACAAATTAAACATGTCGGTTCTACTACAGCAAATTGGTGTCAAATAGCCTCAAAACAAATCATAAACAAGCAGCAGAGGTAAAATATTAGTTGAAAGAAGTCAATATTGCCAAAATAACGAGAATTCAAAGGCAAAGGCAAGTAGTAAACAGAGAAGCCGGACAACCTTTGGTAAAATAAATCATACCAATCTTTAATTGAAATACATATATATATCCATGGCGACATGAACTGTAAGAAGCACGGTCGCTATAACTACGATTCAAGCATAACGATGCAGCGGGAACTTTAAAAACCCGAGAGTAGTTTAAAATTTTAGAGTTTCCATCATTGTGAAGTAAATTTAAGCACAAAAGAGATTAAAAATAAATATAAAGGATCCTAAGTAAGTAATTAATTAAAAAAATAGTTTGTTCATAAACAAATCAAAGTATTTCTCAATAAGTACACTTGGAGAAACTCAAATCACCACAACACATATTTCCGAGACCTTACGATCGTTTCGTTGACCATGTCAACATCTTCAGAGGAAGAAGAATTCTATATTCTATATATATATATATATATATATATATATATATATATATATATATATATATATATATATATATATATATATATATATATATATATATATATATATATATATATATAAACATATGTATCACACCGATAACTCAAAAAATCATGGGCCGATTTTGATCAAATTTGGTATGTACCTTCCCTTTGTAAGTGACTTGGATAAGTTCGTTAACCAGGAAAATAGGATTTTATGGCTGAGGTCTTCAGACCATTCGCATATTTTTAGAGTTTATCTATAAACAACACTTTACTTAGGAACATCTCTTTTCATTTCTTTCATCTCTGTTTTGCTGGGCATGACAGAAACGTGCAAACTCAAACCTGGCTGGAAGATTGGCTTTAAGGAGATTGTGAACAGATAAAATGGTGTGAATAATAAAGTTCTCCTTGAAAAAATTTTGAAACTAGTGTTATCTCCAGTGCTCAGAGCCATAATACGCCTCGTACTTATTTCCCGGTTTTCTGCAAACGAGCCAACAATTCCTGTTCTGGTGTAATCGTTTTCAGGTGTTCCACGTATGTCGTATTTCTACCTTGAAAAAGCACTGGCATATTGAACTTAAATATTTCGGTAAGCACAGAGATATGGCAAAAAGCTAATAATACTGAGGAACCATAACAAGCGTGACAGATACGTATTTGATATCATGCTTGATTTATTCCGTTTTACTCAAAGCTTACTTTGTCGCTTTGGCTATTAAACGCATAACTCCATTTATTTGCATTTAAAATCTCAAATTCAATGATCTCGAACATAGTTAGTCGTAGCGACATTTAAAAAGTATACGTTCTTCATACAGGAAAGGTAGATATTTTCATGACAAAAAAACTACTGTAGGTGGCATTCTCTACGAATAACATTTAAATTATCGACAGGTATAAATTTGCCTTGAAAGATTCCAAATTTTATACAGATATCTGAGTTTATTCAAAACAAATTCAAGGAAATCAAAAAATAATTTGTTCGTTTGCATTCTGTATCTTCGTTATTATTCACTTTAATACTGAAGTACTAAGTGAATATTGAAACCTGTGATGAGCACGGATAAGCACACTTAGAGAACCAGAATCACCACAACACATTTTAAAAACCTGACCTGACCTGACTGACCAGACGATCGTTTCACTAACCAAGTTAGCGTCATTAGAGGATGAATAATTCTAAATATCTTATATCCACAATTCTATTTATATTATTCTGTAGGTAATCGGTCACTAACGATTTAGGGGAGTTCAACGATACAAAAAATTAACAAATTAACATATTCCGTTTGGCGGAAATAACTGTACTCTTATTATCTATCGGACGTGCTTCTGTCGTTATTTATTTTACAAAGCAATATATCAGGAGACTGCACATAGGCGGCGGAGTATATATAGATATAGATATATATATATATATATATATATATATATATATATATATATATATATATATATATATATATATATATACAGGGTGAGCCACGGTGGATGGAGTATTAAAAGTATATAGAGAACGAATCAACCGATTGCTTTGAAATTTTGTTTACGGATGTAACGGAGTATGATCTCTCGACCTAAAATATTTTTGAAAATGCAGTGTTGCCACATATACGTAAAACTGGCAACATCTTCGTAATTTTAAATAGAACACCCTATATATTTTTGCATTTTTTGAATTGTCGTCTCTTTTTGAGTAACTTTTGTTGATATTTTCATATACCTATCTCAAGTCGTTTTCGAGATAATAATTATTTTCTGAATTTATTACCAAAAATTTGACTTTCATTAAATCGTGTTTTCTCCTACCGACGAAGCGATTTAAAGATAATTTTTTAGCTACGGTTAGGCAAGGTCTAGGGGCATCTCTTCCAATAATCAAATGTTTAGAATATCATACAGGGTGAGTTAGAGAACGTTTTCTATAAGTGACTCGGAGAAATGCACGAAAGTCATTTTTTTTAAATAGAACGCCCTGTATATTTTCACACTTTTTGGATCGTCTTCTCTTTTTGAGTAACTTTTGTTAATATTTCCCTATACCTATCTCAAGGCGTTTTCGATTTATGGTCACTTTTCTCTAACCTATCCAAGATTATTGGTCTTTTTGTATATCATAATGGGTGGGCCATGAAATTTCTATTTTGTCACTTTGTCATGACAACAGACATGCTGTTTATCTAAATAAATTTGACGTTAGTGATATTTACATTCAATTTGAATAGCTATAGCACAAACATGACATAAAATAATTATACAATAACAGTTTTAATGGATTTGTTTTTTATTCATGAACAGTGCAATAAGATTATCAGCAGAACTTGTAGAAGATTTAATGAGAAATATCCGAATTTGCCGCAGATGAATAACAGAAAGTTTCTACGAATTCATAGGAATTTTATAAATTTTGGTTCGTCGTTATGAGAACAATAACACTATCAGTATTTGGAAAAACTAATACCTAATCAGCGATAATAGTAAAAAAGGCCAAGTAGCAATAACAAATAATACCAAGGACAGTTATAAATATGTATAAAAATCTTAAAACTATAATAATTGTTCGAAATGTTGACCGTTAACTTCCAGACACTTTTGTATACGATGATGCACGGCGTTTGTTGTAGCAGCTCTTATTTCAGCGGGGTCCAAGTTTTCAATCTCTTGAATCACTCGACGTTCTAATTCTGCCCTGTTGTGGACTGGAGTTTTATAAACTCGATCTTTAAGAATACCCCAAAGATAAAAATCTAACGGGGTAAGGTCAGGGGACCTCGCAGGCCAGTTACACGGTCCCAAACGTCTGATCCAACGGTCATCGAAAAGCCGGTCCAACTCCATACTAATTTCGGATGTACAATGTGCAGGGGCCCCGTCGAGTTGATACCAACAAGTTCTATATGTTTCAATTGACAGATTATCAAGGAAGCCTTCCACAATTGTTCTAATTATATCTAAATATTTTCTGGAATCCAATTTTGCGTCATATATGTAATATTTTATTTTGTCATCCAATAACATACAAAAAACATTTAAACTAAATTTGACTTGAAAACCAGCCTCTCTAGTAACGTGGGGGTTGTCTGTGGCCCAATAGTGACGATTTCGTGTGTTACAAATCCCCTCCCTAGAAAATTTGGATTCATCAGTCCATATAATTTTCTTTAAAAAATTGGGGTCCTCTTGCATACGCACAACTAACATTTCACACAACTCTATTCTCTGTAGATAATCCTGAGGCGTGAGAAATTGAACTCTTGTAAATTTATAATTATGCATTTTATGATTTACTAGTATTCTTCGAATGGATGAATATGGCAATCCTAAATCCTGTTCAGCACAACGTATGGAATACTGGGGATTCGCATGAAAATACGCTAGCACATTGATTTCATTTACCTCGTCAGATGTCACAGGTTTGGGTAGATTTCTTGCATCTCTTAACGATGCACCAGATTTTATAAAATTCCTATGAATTCGTAGAAACTTTCTATTATTCATCTGCGGCAAATTCGGATATTTATCATTAAATCTTCTACAAGTTCTGCTGATAATCTTATTGCACTGTCCATGAATAATAAACAAATCCATTAAAACTGTGTTTGTATAATTATTTTCTGCCATATTTGTGCTATAGCTATTCAAATTGAATGTAAATATCACTAACGTCAAATTTATTTAGATAAACAGCATGTCTGTTGTCATGTCAAATTGACAAAATAGAAATTTCATGGCCCACCCATTATGATATACAAAAAGACCAATAATCTTGGATAGGTTAGAGAAAAGTGACCATAAATCGAAAACGCCTTGAGATAGGTATAGGGAAATATTAACAAAAGTTACTCAAAAAGAGAAGACGATCCAAAAAGTGTGAAAATATACAGGGCGTTCTATTTAAAAAAAATGACTTTCGTGCATTTCTCCGAGTCACTTATAGAAAGCGTTCTCTAACTCACCCTGTATGATATTCTAAACATTTGATTATTGGAGGAGATGCCCCTAGACCTTGCCTAACCGTAGCTAAAAAATTATCTTTAAATCGCTTCGTCGGTAGGCGAAAACACGATTTAATGAAAGTCAAATTTTTGGTAATAAATTCAGAAAATAATTATTATCTCGAAAACGACTTGAGATAGGTATAGGAAAATATCAACAAAAGTTACTCAAAAAGAGACGACAATTCAAAAAAAGCAAAAATATATAGGGTGTTCCATTTAAAATTACGAAGATGTTGCCAGTTTTACGTATATGTGGCAACACTGCATTTTCAAAAATATTTTAGGTCGAGAGATCATACGCCATTACATCCGTAACCAAAATTTCAGAGCAATCGGTTAATTCATTCTCCATATACTTTTAATACTCCATCCACCGTGGCTCACCCTGTATATATATATATACTGAAGTAGTTTGATTAAATCACTATGTTTTGACGTCAGGAATCTCTGGCTGTTCTGTGTATCATAACTTTTGCGACACCTGTATAGAACAATAATTTGAATTGCAATTTTTTTTTCAGAAAAATGTCTGAGCATTCCATTCGATTTGGAATTTTGACAGGTATGTATCACAATATGACAGAATGACATTCAACGTGAACACGTACACTTTTAAGCACAAAATTCGTCCAAGTCAGCGAATTTTTATTGATTTAAATGAATGCTACAACTTTTCTCAAATCCCATATTTATGGTCAGTTTATGTTTTGCATCTATATTTGTGAATGTATGTATCGTCACGGTGTGTCTCTTAGTAAAACATCTGGATAAGTACGTTGGTCAAAAAATATGATTCGTTTTTCTGCTAACAATAAAATATTGAAAACTACGTAAAAGAGGTTCGTCCAATCAAGCTTACCAGCTGATAAGGAGGCATCAATACAAACCTGGAGAGAAAATAAAGCCTTTAAGGGCAATGACGAAACTTTATTGCCAGAAAAGAAAGACATTGATAAACGCTAGAAAGCCTATTTAGAAGAGAGCATTAATTGTGAAGACAAGTATATGGAGAAGATAAAGGAAAGATAAACCTAGATTATCTGGGCCTTCCCATTTTAAGAAAAAAAATTAGTAACGTCTTTTGAAAATTAGGCAAGCGAAAGCTCCTGGTGCAGGCGAATTAACAGCGGGGCTCATAAAATTCTGTTAACATAAAATGAAAGAACTTTTTCAACTGATTACGAAACATTACCAACAGGGAGTGAGTTTAGAAAGAGTATTATATTTCAACAATTGTGAACGTGCACAGGACACCAAGCAGGTAGAGTAGAGGGCTTCTAAGACCTCCACATCACCTCCTCACGGCTACAGCGCCTGCGTGTGACGTCAGGGTGACGAAACAAGATGCCGGGTTGGATAGAGAAAGAAAAGAGGGTTAACCTGAGATGACGTAATCCAAGATGGTGGTCAAGATGGCCGACCAGAAGTGAAAAATCTGGGAAACTTACATTTTGAAAAGGTATCTGACTTGAAGTGTCAAAATAAGAGAGCCCGCTATTTTGATTTTTATAAAAATGACCTCTATCAAATATGGTTGGCAGCGCAGGCACAAACCAACTTTTGAGTTTTTGGTTTACAGGGCAAGTGTGCGGTATCATTTTACTCGTGTCGATGGGTGGAATTCAAATATGAGAACTGGCGCATGCGCCAACAATTTGTTTAATCTTTTTGGGTTAGAGAACAAGGGTGGAGTATCATTTTACTCGTCTCGATGAGTAGAATTCAAATATGACAACTACCGCATGCCCACACCACCTTTTTTAGCTCTAATTTACATTTGTTACCTTTTTTAATGTCGTAGTTTATTTTTAACGTGGCATTACCATATCAAGAAGCATATTTTAAGTAAAAAATAGGAACAATATAGAATTTAAATTCACACATTCGGGCTGACTACAAATAAGCGACGACTATGAATTTAAAACTATACTAAAAATGAAGGTATATTTATTAAGAAAACGTGTTACACTTATTCTATAACATCATAAGTAAATTATATATAATCGTCATAATCTTCAACAGCTGATTGCTGGTCATCCTTTGTATAGCCAATAATCTTCTGTAGCAGGAGTCTCAGCTGTGCATATAGACTGCGGCCCGGGCATTGGATACCAAGTATAGATAAATCTTTTTGACATATCGTAACCACCTGATTGGAAAACTCATCAAATCCGTAATATTTATTTTTACTAAAGAAGCATAAATGACCGTCTGTGTAGCGGAATGCTCCACCTATCTTTGCTGGATATTCAGGAAAAAAAAAGTTTATATAACTTTCTTCTTGTCTAATGGACAAGGCCCCATTCTCGCTGACGATTTCATACATGTTATCTGAATGAAATATAATAGTTTTTTCTGTGTAAGTGTTTACCATAGCGTTTATCTTCCCAAACTGTAAAGTATGTAGATACATGATATCACTGAATCTTCTGTGTGTGACCTGTATGCTGGGAAAATCAATAAGACTGAACGCTTTATTGTTGGTGAACATAGCTACTCCCCCGATTGGTCGTTGATATATAAGTTTAATTTCTTTAAAATAACTTTTCAAGTACGGCAACCAATCTGTAACAACTTTTGGCTCTTTATAGGGACCTTTCATTCTGTCCAATGCAATGACCCACACCAATTTCTTATAAAATAAGTACATGTTATGGTTAATAATAATTAATGATTCGATCTTGTCTATATAATTGGACAAGTTCATATTTGATTTCGTGGTTGTTTTAGTTGTAACCTTTGATGTCTTTGTTGTAGTCCGTGTTGTTGCTGTTGTTATTGTTGTTGAACGTTGTCCGTAAAATTATTGGATTCCGTTTAATATCTTCATCAGTCATGGTAGATCCATAATAAGGATACATAAGATACCCTGCATCGTTGGAATTTTAAGTCCTAAAGTATGTCTCAGTTCATGTAAAAGCACCAAATAGTATGAAGAATCATCATTCGTTAGCGAGTGTGTACGATAGTTCCATGATATGTTATTACCGAGATTGATTTAAACTGGGATGTTGCCAGCATTTGTTATCAAGCAGCGATGTTGGTTATCACAAAAACGTATAGCTATATCAGCATCAGAGTAGCTGTTAGCTTTCACAAAATTCAAATTAACATACTCCCACTGTTTAAATGCTTTGGTTGTTAGCATAGTAATCAAAGGATCGTAATGATATATGTAACATTTTGAGGTTTTCTTTTTCCATATAGGTCTCGTGTTGATAAATTTTCCGATACATTCAGTTCCCGACATCGTTTACGTTTCATTAGGTTAATAGTTGAAATGGTTATGGTGCTGCTTTTCGGTAAACTGCAAAACCCTTGTAAATATGTTTCAGACGTCCTTGCCTATTCTGCAACATTCTCGGTTGACTAGTGTTAACGTTGGTGGTGCCATTGCTTAAGTAACCATATCTGGTGGGATATTTGACGGCAAATTCTTTATCTTTTTCACTTATATTGTCTCCACAAGAGACACCTAGAAGATTACCGATAATAAAAAGTAACTTGTACATGACTGTACTACGCCTGTAGACGAAAGACTAAACACCTCTTTACATTTTTACCTTTTATACCAAAAAGTGCTTATACTTTAATATCTCTTTAAAAAAAAACAACAACTCTATATATTTTTACCTTTTATGTATGTATGCATGTAGGTGTTATGTATGTAGTCCAATGTGGCTGGAAATAAATATAGTTTTTAGGCAAATGTGGTATCAACATCTATAAATTGTTGTCCACATACTATCAACTCATGCAAAATTCGTTTGGCTTAGAAGTAAGACGTGCTTCAGTTTGTTCTTGAGTATCCAAGTGTTGAGTAGTGTGTTTAAAATGGCTACATTAAGTGATGTGTGCTACCAGACAACTTTTGGCATGGTTTATTTAAAGACTTTCAATTAATTATTGATAATAATGCTGGTTATTTTAATTCAACAAAATTGTGTAAAAGTGGTGAAACAGATTTAGTCATTGGTTAGAAAATGAGAAAACCAAAGAGTTGTTACTATTACAATAGTAAGTTAGAGGAACATTTGGGTAGCCGGAGTATCGGCTATTCAAATGTTCCAGCAGAAGGAGCCCACTTATTACCTACAAGTGCTACATACTTGGCAAACATTGGCGGAGCGCAGTCTAAAAACGATTCGATATCTGGTACAAATGTGTGTAAGGATTTAATATTAAATTTGGCTTGTTGGATATCCAATCCTTTTAGAAAAGTGGAACCAAATTATTTTTGATAATTTCGTAAGCGAATTTAATCAAAAATATAGACACAACCTTAAAGAAATTGAAGTAAAATTATCAGAGATAGATGATCAATTACAACGCATGCGAGAAACAAACGCCAAAGTCACAAAACATCTTGAAGATATATCATCACAACCAAGTAACCCTGGACAACTTTGCGTTTTCGGTTAACTGTCAAAAAATGATAAAGACGCTACCTATCTATATCATGCTGTAAGAACTCAAAAGAAAAGCTTCAGCAGTTTTGTTTTATTATATTAGTCTATGCAATATGGAAAAAATAAGAAAATGTTAATTTTAACAGACATTTATTTATTTACTAAAGTACATTAATACATTAAATATAAATAAGATTATTTAGCATCATCTAAATTTATCCAAGAATTATGAGATTTATGAAACCCCAACCATTTTACGTAGTTTCTTGCCTTTCTTCCTTAAGATGCGTTCAACAGATAGATGTATCTTTGTTTAGTCTTTTACAGTTCTTCCTCCTAAAACCCCCCACTGATGGGCTTGCCTTGCATGTCTTCAAGAAACTATGTTGTTGGATTTGAGAAATGAACACTACTAATCTTAAATAACTCTGTTGATCAGCGAGGTTCAAGTTGCGCCCTTGCTTTACGTATGCGTACATCACCCACTTTGAATTTATTTTAATTAAACACTTTGATACTTGAGTAAACCTGTTCACGAATGACTGCTTCATTTTCCTTACTAACATCTTTAGGTTTTATAACAGTTGTTCGATGGCTGGTTGAATCGTAGGCATCTGTGACATCAGGCATTGTATTCAACCACTTGTAGAAACCAAACACGTTAAAGTTTTTATATAGCTTTTCTTCCAATGTACGTATGACTTCCCACTATTGCAGCCTTCTTCACCCTATAAGTGCTGTAGTGATTAATGTTGTATTTTTTCAATAAGGTATTAAACTTGGTGTTGTAAGTCCTTACCAAGATCAGATTGGATGTTCGAGGGAGCTGTACTATTATCTGAAATATCAGCCATAGCTTTAGTTACTTCTCCAGCATTTATTGATTTAAGTGGTCGAGTCCACACATACTTTAAAAAACAATTGACAACCACTAAAATGTACTTGTAACCGGAGTCTTCGCGATGATAGTCTCTAAACTCAGCTAAATCAATCTGCCACAAGTCATCCAATTATTGTACGCCTGCGTTTAAAATTGATTTTTGCTGGTGTGTACAACTAATTTATTATCTGTTTTTAGCATCAGATGGTTCAAATGTTTTACGTTTCATGGTGATGTTGCGTTGAGAAGTATCCACTTTTCATGCAAATCTTTTAGTTTGTTGTCGATGTCACCCAGCTTCGTCTCCAACTTGTTATTCTTTTAAAACTTCAGCATTAATGTTCTTAGTTAAAATTTTTAATTTACTTTCAAATTCGTTTTTTAAATCTTCTAACTCGCCATTACTTGAAGCTGTGCATAAGCCATTATGCACAGCTTCAAGTAATAGGGCAATTATTCTTTGTGTTACCCCATCCTTGTTCTTCTGATAGTCGTATATCCATGCATCAACAAACTTTTTATTTATACCATCTCTTGAATCGACTTGATCACTGACGTTGCATAATCTGTGGTTTTGCAAATCAAAATTACCACTTGTAGTTCTTGGGAAAATCTCTCAATAATTTTAAAATTAAGACGTTTATTGAACTGGAAACGTCCGAACTTATCCATAGACATTTTTATACTAAGAAATAGACAGGTATCTATAGTATATATGTAGGTTTACTAGACGATAACACGAGCTTCCTTCAGTTCTTCTCTAATTGACTGAATTTCGTTGTTATGGGCGTTATTACCGGCAAGTTGAAAATACACTAAAAGTCCAAGTCTATCAACCAACTCATTTATATCTTCCCAGTCGACATATTCTATTTGTTTGTTATTTTGTCTCATATAACTGTTAGTGCTGCTTTTTCTATCACTCATATTCTGTTTATGGGTTCGGTCTTGTGTTTTTCGTTAAGATGTGTGTCGTAACCAAAACCGTGAGGATTGAGGATGTTCGCGCTCGTGGATTTATGATTGGTTTTATTATGACTATAATAAAACCAATGTATATGACTATATACTTTTCCGAGGGACAACCTTTACGTCGCCCATTGGGATCGTATTTAACTTTGTAACCATTGGCTGATTCTGGCATATCTCTATATAATGTTGAAGAGTGTAATAAGCATATGCTAGGAGTCTTTTCATAAAAACCAATTCTAACAAACCTTGTGTTTGTGGATATCTCCTTTCATCCAGTTGAATTTCATCATTCCTCATCTGGTTCGGCTTCAAAAAATTCATGATCTTCAAGGAACTCGACTTTGGTTTTTTTCTGGTACATCTTTAGCAGCTTCTTCTTTGATTTGTTCAGCTGTTGGCAGCAGCTTAAGTGTGGATTTGTTTTTAGATATTTCACTTAGTGGCTTAACAATCGGTTTATATAACGTTGTAGGACGTTATCATTCTCAGCTCGGTCAAGCTTAAGCATTGAATGTTTTTTAGAATCTTTTCAGTAAGTTCTAAAAATTTTTCTTGATTTTTCTCTCTTGCCTACCCATGACGCCCACTCCCTAAAGTTATTTGTTGGATACACCTATGATGTAAACCACTTGTTAGTTGTTTACCGTGCTAAGAGATACTGTTTGGCGGTTTAAGGTATACTAGCTTTGAGTTGGTTGTCCGTCTACTTGTATATCGTTGGTTGTCTATCATGCTGTTAGACAGCTAGCTGTCTTATCAGACAAGGCAGCTAGCTGTCCTATCAGACAGCTGTTAGACAGCTGTTGGGCAGCAGTTGGACAGCTGTCTGTCCTGCCAGACATGGCATCAAAACTAGAAATATTTAAAGACCCTGAGTTTGATAATGCCCTCTATCGAGAAGAACTTCGCTCTTACTATTTACCAATTAAATCATTTGGTAACAGTGATGAAGTCGAAATATCTGTCAATCAACAAAATGCATTCGTATGGCTGGCAGAGTCAGCTCTAATGATCGAAGGTGCTCTGGAACCTCAAGCAGTAAAAATGCTGATGGTGAGTATTATTTGTCAAATAAAGAAGGAGCTGCTTTGTCTGAATCAATCGTCTATGAAATAAATAACAAGGAAGTGGAACGAGTACCAGATCCATACACCACACCAACTATCAAAAGGCTGCTTTCGTTTAGTAAGACTGAAGACAAATCTCTTAGTAACGCTGGAGTGCATGTATCGTCAGACAACATAATCTTAAACGATAACAAGTTTCATATGCTCATACCTATTTGATTCGTCTTCAGTTTCTTTCATTGCGTTAAAGGAGTTCTTTGTGGCAAACATACTTTTCGATTTACAAGAGCTCGAAATGATGCTAACAGGTGCTACAGTACTGGCACAGCATAATCGAAAATTACTGTAAGCAACATGTATTTAAAAGCAAAACATACATTTCCAAAACGATAAAATGAAGTTGCAATTGATGGATAAGATAGCAAAGGACACATCTATATTTCTCGCATATCGAAAATGGGACATGTATGAGCTACCATCGCTCAGATATATTAATAAAGCTGTGTGGTCTGTTAAAACCGCAACTAACTTAGAATGACCTAGATATGTGAGCGTAACATTTCAAACAGATCGAAAAGATAACGTAAGCAAGAAGGGTGACTTTTTCGATAACATTGGTTAGTAGATCTACGAGTGTTCCTAAATTCAGAAAGTTACCCCTATCAATCTATAAATATGGATTTCGAGAAATCTAAATATGCTGAAGCCTACCAAATGTATATACATTTTCAAAAAAGTTATCGTTATAAAATATGTCGGAACCTCTCTTAAATCATCAAGAGGTTAAAGATCGAGCTCTATTTGCAATCGACTGTCAGCATCAAAATGAGTGAATCAGGCCTTCAACGGTAGACATCAAAGTGAAGCTTATGCGCAAAGACAATTTTCCGAATAGAACCAAAGCTTACTGTTTAGTTATTCATGATAGTATATTAAAATATAAACATTTAATTGGTATCGTAAAAGCCATTATGTAATAATTTAATAAAATTAATTCTATTTAAATCAGTTATTTTAATTTTAACGTGCCGCCAGCCAGCCAGCCCCTGGCAGCCCATATTGATACCATTTTACCTATATATATATATATATATATATATATATATATATATATATATATATATATATATATATATATATATATATATATATATATATATATACTACTTCTCGAGACGAGTGGTCCGTGGGGTTTAAGCCAAAAGTTGATTTGCGAATGCGCGTCATATTTGAATTCTACTCATGGAGACGAGTAAAATGATACTTTACACCATACCTCAAAATCAGAAGCTAAAAAAGTTGGTTTACGCATGCGCCAGTTGCCTTATTTGAATTATACTCGTCGAGACGAGTAAAATAATACCCCGAAATTGCCCACTAAACCAAAAACTAAAAAGGTTGGTTTGCGCCTGCGCTGCCAACTATATTTGATATACATTTTCATAAAAATCAAAATGGCGGGCTCTCTTACAATACACGTACACGCGCACACGTACCCTGTTTTGAATAGTAATACTTTTCATAAACTTACTAGGTAGTTCTCTTAACTTATAGCTTTCCTAAATCAAGTGAACAAGTCCTTCTTTAATTTTTTTACTACAATTTTTCAAAAGTTCCACTATTAATTTGACCGCACTAGAAGTATTTCTTTATTTAACAACTTTCTCTAAATGTTTCTCTTCAAATAGGCGGTTCCAGCTTATCTGAGTATATCATTCCCATTTCCCCCAAATACCCTTTTTTACAAATAATTTCGTCTCCGTGGTGTAACTTGCCTAGATAGGCTTTTCAGTGCTTCACAGTCCACTTCTAGTAATAAATTTTTATCGCTGTCCTTTATGAATTTACTTTTTGTTCCCGGTTCTTCTTGCCGGTTGATAAGCTGGATCCGACTGTCTCTTCTTTACGTATTTTTCGATTTATTTACCAATTCTTTGCATCCATATTTACTTTGCTTTTATACATTTTTTTTACGTTCGTCATATCTTTTTTTTAATATTTACTGTATGCCTCTCCGCTCTCAATCTTTTTCTACCTATTACACTCTTGTATTAACTATAGTAATTCTGGTAGCTTCCAAGGTTTCTTGGTTCTGGTTGTCTTTTATCTAATATTTTTCCGCAACAACCTGTAGACTGTTTTTTTTTAATTTTTGCCTAGGCAAATTATCTTCTCTGAGATTCATCTTATTGCATTCCTCTTTTAACTTTTTCAGTTTCTGTGCATCTTTTAGTTTGTGCACATTCAATTTTATCCTTGTATCTCCTCTATTTTTAGCTAACGCGAAGTAACAATAGGCAAGCGATACGCCATATACTAAGAGAACAAGATCCCGATTCAACAAGCAAGACCGCTGACTAATTGGAAAATATAATAAGAAGTAACAATAGATCAATAGTATAACAAGCATTTATAGATGGGTAAACGACCAAGATCAACTCAGCAAACAGCCACCTGCAAAGATCACCTCCAAAACAGCTAACCCGTGTGGAAACCGCCTTGCATAAATAGAAGTATCCAGACCACTGATGAACATTCCTACATTACTACTACTTGTGTCTTCAGTTAGACATATGTCTTTTTTTTTAAGTTTAATTCATACTTATAATTATTTTTCTTCAAATAAACTGTTGTAAAACGTCTGTCGTGCTAACAAGAAATTTAACTCGCAATTTTATTATGCTAGTGCTAGATGATATTAGTAGCTGGAGCTAAACAAATATCTGTGACATTTCTTGTTAACCATAAAATCTATTTGATAGCTTTTTGTATCCTTTCGTGATTTTTATGTATATCGTCTTCTTTTGAGCACTCCAAACATTGTATACTTTATAATTGAACCATTGTTCTTAGAAAAATCCACTAGCTTCTTTCCTCTTGCAGTAATTTCTCCGAATGTGCATTAAAATCCTTCATCACAATTATTAGATCCTGTGTCCTCATTCCCTAACACATTTTTTTTTTATATTGGAGTACATATATTCTACTGCCTGCCCTACGTTTTGCGTTGTCGGAAAGAACGCTTGTATTATACCGATATCATGGGGCTTCGATTCAGTTGTCACCACAAATATCATATCATGTAATGTATTAATACTCATTTTATTGACTCATTTGTTCCGTAATAATTTAACTATTAAAGAATGTAGATAGAACAAAAACTCAGAAGAGGTGTTATATTTAATATTTTTATAGCTCATCACTGAACATAATTTACATGAAGTCTCCGTAAGGTAATAACGATTTCTTTCTATGTAAAAGTATCTTTGACTATTCCGGTCTAAGATGTTTTTTAATCTCATGATTTTCAAGCTAAAAAAAGTACCTACCAAAAACAAAGTTATTGGCTCAATGCTTTCTGAAGTTAGCTACTTTTAATAAAGTTTATTATCATCATATTGCAATAGTATAGCAAGGCAAGCAATTAATTTATTTTTGAGCTACACTTTTGCTGTTTTCCAAGAAGATCGGCGGTTTAGTTTCTAAAGAAACGATTGTTTGTAAATATATATGTTTAAAAAGTTTATTAAATAGATATAAGGCATTCAATAGGAATTAGTTGTAATATTTGTTTAAGAAAACTGTTTTCATGTTATTAACCAAGTTGAAAGATTTAAGTTTATATTTGTTGCAGTCAGTGATACATGTTTTCGAAAAGAAAAAGATGACAAATCTGGAAAAAATCTATGCGAAGAAATTGTAAAAGCCTTTCCTAAGTCAGTAGTTGTTTTTTACGAAGTTGTACCAGACGATAGAGACCTAATAATTTATACAATGAAAGAATGGTGTACAAAGTACTGTAACGTGATTTTAACAACAGGAGGGACAGGATTTTCTCCAAGAGACATCACACCTGAAGCTACACGATGTGTAATTGAACGTGAAGCACCTGGCTTGACATTAGCAATGATCACAAGAAGTTTGGCAGTTACTGAAATGGCAATGTTATCTAGAGCAGTTTGTGGCATCAGAGATAAAACTCTTATCATAAATTTGCCTGGTAGCACTAAAGGGGCATCAGAATGTTTTAATTTTATAAAAGGAGCTCTACCACACGCAGCAGATCTTTTATTAGACGACACTAGCAAAATTGAACAAGCGCACCAAAAAATACAGCAGCATAGGTTTCCAAATCATTTTGAGCCTAGCAGTGTGAGTAATAATAATAGTGTAACAGTGTAATAGTATATTTTTTAAGTAAAGTAAATTTTACAGATTACGGCACAAAAAGCTGTTGCTCATACTTGTCATAATACAATTTTAATAAATCATGCTTTATAAACTATTTTTCAATCTAAATTTTGCCTCATGGCTGACAGTTTTTAATTTTGACAAATTGCTCCATAATATCAGGTTCCTTCTTGTTTCCGTTGTTCAATTTGCGAAAGGAATTTTAATGAAAAACTCTTTATATATAACTACAAGACGTATTCTTTTAGTTGACCTATAAAACTTTATTTAATATAACTCATATTTTTTATTTTGTTTCTAGGATCAAAATTCTAAGACTTGTTAAATATGATACTAACAATACTTCAGTAGTAGTAGTAGTGGTTATTTTAGAACTATTATATATATTTTGAGCTACTAAGAGTTGTTGATATTACAATAGGTAATCGTTTAAAAAGTTTTATAGTTAAAAAAGCGCAATACTTTATTAGCAGGGATTGAGTTTGAAAAAGTAGGGCAAAGAGTAATCAAACTGACTTAAAATTAAAGTGCTGCATATTTTAACTCCATTTTTTGTTTACAAATATTCAAGTTCTACGGTGTTCGGCATATGCCGATAATATTATCTATTTTCTAAATTAATTGTACTCTGCATCATCCAAACAAATTGGGTACTTGTGATTGTATATAATGCAATGTTCATATTCGAGGCTAAGCGATGAAGTTTTAAATTTTGACATATGCTCTTATGAATTTTACTATTCGAAAATATTCTATTCCGCACTAATTTTAGCTGAACTGTCACAAAAATTGGTATATTCACCTTGTAAAGCGTATACCCATTATATAATATTTCTTCGCTTCACTCTCTTCAAGTGTATACAGTGTGATTCCTAAGTTGATACTTTTTTTTAACTGTATCTAGAAGTCATTAAAATAAACAACATTTTTAAATAACTTTTTTCAAAATTCTCAGAAACAAAAAAGTTGAATTTTTTTTAACTGAAGAAGTGATAAAATAAACATTAAAAAAAAATTGTCCGCAAAGAGCCAGGCTGCGGCAACAGTTACGTTGAGAAAACCGTTGTGTTGAAGTTAATGGTGACAACATTGGACCAAACCGTTGTGTTGAAGTTAATCATGACAACTTTGAACACATTATTTAAGTTAGACAGGACCGTATTGTACTAAATGATGCATGTTTCTGATTTTTCAGTTTTTGGAAAAAGTTATTTAAAAATGTTTATTTTTATGTCTATACACAGTTAAAAAAATCTGGACGTAGCAAGTGCGTTATGGTAGTGAATTTTCATAAAAATATTTGTAATTGCAGATATGTCTCTTTTTAATGAAAGGATGCATCAAATTTGGCTAAATATTTTTAACACAAAATTCTGCTAAAATCATACATAAAATTCAAATTATATACCTAATTTATAATTAAAATTGAAAATAAAATAATTTGTTTGCACGAAAATCCATTGAAACCTTATTTCCGCCGAATTTCATTTAAAACATGTTCCATCAATTGAATAATTTTTCATACACAAATTCTCAAATGTTTCTTAAAAGAAAATTCATTGAAATCATTTATAAGAAAAATCGCTATTAAAAGAACATTTTGTACAATAAAATTCGCTAATAAAAATAAATGAAATAAATTTAAGAAACTGGTTCGCTTTTTCTGGCCAACCAACCATTTTAAGATATTTAACCACCTTTCAGTGGCGGCTCGTGGTCGACTACGAAGGGGGTTCATAAAATTAAGAACATATATCAGAACATGAAGTGCTGCTCATGATGCAAATGCGCCGCAGGAGAACTTTTTTAAATATTTTCAAGGTCACGTGTTTTCCTGGAACTTCAAAATTACAATGAATAAAAACTTTAGAAGAAACACTCAAATACTCATAGCATTTATTAACATAATAAATAAAAAACTTACGTTTACTTATACAGGAAATCCATTCGTCTATGCTTTGAACTAACAAACACATCAATGATACGATTGTTGAAGTCTGGAATTCATGCAATTAATTCTTTTTTCATACTTAACATGGATAATGAATTTAGTATTTTTTGTACCATGGTGTTCCTCAGAAAGGTCTTCACTCTTTTGAGAGTTGAAAAAGAACGTTCACTTTCAACTGTTGTCATAGGAATCGTACAAATAAGTTTTAACAACGTAACACTTTCACTAAAACAGTCAAGTAAGTTTTGGTCTTTAAATAATTGTAGAATAACTAAGCAACCCGCCACCCCTCGAAAATCTTCTCTACTGTATATAACTAATAGTTGACTTTTCAATTTAGCTTTCTCGAAAAAGTCATATGTTTTTGTTACACTATCAAACTCTACAGTGCGGAAGTTGTTTTCATATTTACAAAATTTATCAGGAAAAAAAGTTTGGATGCTAAAAGATGGTCGTTAAATTCAAATCGGTCTTTGGCCTGATTAATTAACATATCACATACTTCCTTCGATTGGGCAGAAAACGACAAGTGATTCGGTCTACGCCTATTTGGTGGTGCACTTGGAGAATCGGATCTACGGATTTTTGTGATCTCTTTTTCAAAATTATTCACAAAGCTATTGATTTTGATAGCATCCAGAGATCGATACTGAAATTCATTAAAAATAATTTCACAGTGAGGCATGATTTTACCAAAAAAAGTAAGCCAATATTTAAAATGATCATTGTTTAAATAGCCCAATAACATTTCAGCTTCGTTATATGTATTATAATCATTTCCTGCAGAGTCTAAAATACATTCCAGGCATTCCTTTAAAAGCTCTGCATTTTTGTAAACATTTTTTACCGTTCGAGTGTTATAATTCCCTCTGGTCGGCTGCACTGCTGAAATCGCTTTTTCACAATACTCTGTAATACCACAGCATTATGCTGTGGTAATACCTCCGATCGCTTTGGCGATCGTGAGAGAAAGGTAGGAAATGCA
Source organism: Tillus elongatus (assembly GCA_964006375.1). NCBI lineage: Eukaryota > Metazoa > Arthropoda > Insecta > Coleoptera > Cleridae > Tillus > Tillus elongatus. The sequence goes on from OZ023267.1 coordinate 89,629,682, forward strand.
TGTAAATCTGCGAAAAAATTAGAGATATTTCTATTGACAGATACGCTTTTTTGCATAATTAAATTAAACTAATAGGCATAGCAGTGTATAAAATACGCATATTGATAGTCATTTTTTATAATACTTTGCACGCCTCCCACTTTCACTGACATAATGGCTGCTCCGTCATAACTTTGACCTACTAACTGTTTAGGCGAAATATTAAGCTCAGTTAATTCTTTTTTTATTTCAAGCGCAATGTCTTTGGAACTATATGACGCAGGATTTAGAAATTTCCAAAATCGCTCATGTATGTGATCGTTTCGTTCATATCTCAAAATTAACACAAGTTGCTGATGGGTAGACACATCCGTCGTTTCAGCAGCCTGGATGGCTACAAGGCGAGTCTCTAAAATTTGTTTTTTTTTTTTTAATTTCTTCCTGATAAACGACCAGTATAGCATCTAGTAAATCATTCTGAACCAATTTTGAAGATCCCTTAAAAACATCACTCCCTTCCAAATGCTGTTTCATTGCCACATCTATTTCCGCCACAAAATCGATGAGCTCCTGTATATACAGCGATTTAAACTGCCCAAGGATTCGTCGTGCCCACGTAAGGCGACTTCAAAAGCACCAAAAAATTTAATACAGTCGATAAATCGTGATAATACATACCGGTTTTTTGATACTTGTTTATTGAAGTTTTTAATCGACTTTTGATATGCAGAATCCAAAAACTGTCGAATGTCCACATTGCCAATATCGGAGAGATTTATTTCATTCTTCATATGAATTTGGGAAGATATGCTTTTTTATTTTTGTCGACAAATGTGACAAATCCGTAACCCCTCTTTTTGTCCACTCAACACTTACATTAGGATTACCGGCGAAAATCAGGCACGGAAAGCAAAATAATGCATTTAGTTTATTACACCCGCACAACGACGAAGTTTTTCTTATGTTGTTCTACTTTAAACACACGTTTAAACTTTTTATTTTTTAAGGTACACTCTCGTGCCAGCTTTAGTTCTGGGCGAAGTGGACCCTTTTTCTTTATTTCAAAACGATTTTGAAGACTATTCGAATTTTCTTTAATATATTCCACCGAATACGACTCCATTGTTTACATATTTTAATTAACACGTAACAGGAGACGAGACGAGACGGGCGAAAGCAGACGAATGTCGGATACCCGCGCGCCGACGTAACGCGAGTTTTCCTCCTTCTCGTGCACTGCACCTAAACGCGGTAAGATGTGTGTATTATATCTTCCGTTTCACGCGTCCGACTGCTCTCTTTTTAACGCACGGAGTACCGCTCTCGCGATATGTTCAGGATCCAACTTGAACCGAAAAAGTCAGGTAAAGTCGTCAGCGACAAGACAGCAATTTAGATATATTTTCTATGGGTTACGGGTTGGTGTTTTGTATGTAACTATGTAGGTAATGGCAAAGAAGGTAGTATATTATACGATAATTATCAACTATATTATAAACATTGACAGGATAAAATTATATGGTGTAGGTAGTTCAATTTTTAAGCGGGTTCACTGCACAAATGCACCTACAGTAAAACCGCCACTGCCACCTACCAAAATATAATTTTTCACAGAAACTTTCTGACGACACAACAAAAATTTAATGAAAATTTGCAAACAATTTTTCAAGAAAATCCGTAAACATTTTTTTTATAATAACTTGTTAAACATTTATCATTAATTACCAAAATGTCACAAAAACATCTTACAAACAAGCAAAAAAAATTTTTTGCGAAACCTGGCTAAATATATTTTTACACAAAGTTTTGGAAAAAGAATACATAAAATTCAAATTATATACCTAATCTGCAATTAAAATTGGAAATAAAATAATTTGTTTGCATGAAAATCCATTGAAACCTTATTTTTGATGAATTTCGTTTAAAAAATTTTCCATCAATTAAATAATTTTTCATACAAAAATTCGCAACAGAAGTTTCTTCGAAGAAAATTCATGAAATTAATTTATAAGAAAATTCGCTATTAAATGAACATTTTGTACAAGAAAATTAACTAATGGAAATAAATTAAATAAATTAAAAAATATTGAAAATCTGAATTTTTCTGTGGCTTCACAGAGAAAATTATTTTGCCTGTGGATGCTGTAAAAATTGAATCCGGTTGTAGAGAAGAAAACAACCTCTTCTCATGTCACAAATCTCTACGTCTATGTTAACTATGGCACGGTTTTGCCAACTAAGGGCAACAACAGCTACTATTAAACTTGAATTAAAAGTCTTAAAAGTGCTTATCTTTCCTTTTCTACAAAAAGTCGCTAAAAATATATTAGAATTACAGAATCTGATCAGATAACGTTAAAATGGAATCAAAGACGAAAAAAAAGTTAAAAAAAGTTAAAAGATAAATTCAGTCACCGGTGAGATTTGAGCCCGCGTCCCTGCGCTCATCAGAGGGGGATGCTAACCATTAGACCACTTAGGGCTTCTCGCAAACTGCAATGAAGATAGGTAGATAACCGATCATGGTCTTAATTATTTATTTGTAATATTTAAGGTCTTTAGAGGCGGATTTTGCAACTATTTTAACAAATGAGAAGTGCAGCATAAATCTAAAACATTCTAATATAATAAGTACACTTGGAGAACACCCAAATCACCACAACACATATTTCAGAGACCTTACGATCGTTTCGTTGACCAAGTCAACATCTTCAGAGGAAGAAAAATTCTAACATAAAAAACTAGATCCCGTATATTTATATCGCGTCAAAGAAAACGAACTATTCCGAAGGAAAGTTGTCGTCCAAGAACGATCGTTTGTTTATTGCGCAGTGAAACAGGTCGGAGACCTGCTTTAATCTTTTGGTCGACAAATTTATGACCCTTATCTAATATAGGTTTAAAAAGGACCGGCGTTCTTTAAAGAAACAGCACGTTTGCTTTCGATCTAGAAATTTACTATGTGGATATTGGTTTATGCCGATAAAAGACATCTGGTGAAATAAACAACATAAACTCAAATCATCTCTTTTAAAAATAGAAAACTAAAACCCAGATGTCTGTCTCACCGTGTTACCTTTAACAAAGTAAAAATAGTTCAACTAAAATACTACACAAAAACTATATATTGATTTTAATTCTACGTGAAAATATTTATATTGACTACAAAGATACAAAAACCGAACAGGTATTTAAATCAAGACAAACATAGTGATTAGTATATGTATAAACCGGTCGAGTTATTGACAATAATTTATTATTCTACCAGACTAATTATGAGTATTTAAGCGTTCAAATGCAAAGAGCAAACAATGGGCTAGAAATTACAGGTGCCGCACGATTTAATGAAGTTTTGTTCTTAATAGACCTTAATATAAAATTACTTTCTAATGAATCAAGCATAGTTTGATGTCTGACATTTTTGACAAGTTTCAAATTTTCTTTGTCAATGTGGTGGTTATTATCCCATATATGTTGTGCCACACAAAATTTGTCTACCGTACCATATCGTAACTGTGCGAGATGTTCACGAAATCTGGTGGCTATGTTTCTCCTAGTTTGGCCCACGTATTTAAGATCACAATCTTTGCAACTAATCTCATAAATTCCAGACATTTCAGTGACTTTGTCTTTGTCTTTCGTATTACCCAACAAATTTTTTAAAATACTTTTCGTCGAAAACGTCAAATGTAAATCGGCTTTCTTAAAAATACTTTCCAAACCCTTTGTGATTTGTGGTTCATAAGGTAAACATACAAATTTTTTCTCGATTTTATCATTCTTAAATGTCGTACATTCAGATATCAACTTCTTTGTTCTGTGTTTGTTAACTAATTTGTCTATTAAACCATCCGAGTAACCGTTATATCTCGCCACATGTTTTATGTATTTTAATTCTGTATTAAATCTATTTTTACTCAACGGAAAATTTATCAATCTATTTACTAAGAAATTGAAACTAGCCGTTTTTTGTGCAAACGTATGATGTGAGTCATTAGGAATATAATTAATAGTAGCCGTTTCCTTCCTATAGACATCAAATTCAAGCGAGCCTTTATTTTTATTTTTAATAACTAGTACATCTAGGAACGAAAGTATATTGTTAATTTCTATTTCGTGGGTAAATTTTATTGAATCAAATTGACTATTTAGTTTTTCAGTAAATTATTCTACCTTACATGTATTTGTGTCAAACACTGCAAAAATATCATCGACATAACGACACCAAACACTAGGGAAATACCCACTTTTATTTTTTAAATCCGTCTCAAATCTACTCATAAACAAATCTGCAATAAAAGGCGATAATGGATTGCCCATAGCTGTGCCTTCAGTTTGTTCAAAGAACTCATTGTTAAATTGGAAAATATTTAGTTTTATACAAAGGCTAGTTAGAGTTAAATATTCTTTGCAGACGTCTTGACTTATATTGTTCAATTTTAATAATTCTTCCAAATACTCCAACGTTTGTTTTGTGGGTACACTAGGAAATAATGACGTCACGTCGAATGACATCAAAATCTCTCCTTCCAATAATTTAACATCTTTAATTTTATCAATAAAATCAAGAGAATTTAGCACCGAACAACTTTTCTGTTTAATAGGTAGTCTTTTAAACTCGTTTGACAACCACTTTGCCAAGTTATATGTTGGCGAATCTATAGCCGAAATGATAGGCCTCATTAATTTTCCCGGTTTTTGGATTTTCGGGAGACAATATTTTTTGGGGACTTTCGGATTAGAAACTTGCAAACGTGTTCTTAAATCCTTTGTTATGAGATTTGGACATTTTTTAAACTGTTTTTAACTTCGTTAATCATTCTTGGTAACGGATTTTTATCTAATTTTCTATACGGCCCTGACTCTATTGCATTACTCACTCGCTCTTTATAATCACTTTTGTCCATTATCACAACTTTATTGCCTTTATCCGCCCTAATATAAAAACAATCCTTTTCTCGCAATCGTTTAACTATTTTCATTTGATTATAATTTTTGTTTTTTGCAGGATTATTTTCTTTTAGATTTTTAGAGATTTTCTTTTTACATGCTTCACGAATAAAGTTTTTTGAAGAATCCGGTAATTTTTTAATTCCCGTTTCGATACTGGCAACGACATCTAAAAGTGCTTCTTTTTGTGACTGGAATCCGAATTTTAACCCTCTGTTTAAGAGGTCCATCTCATTTTTGTTAAACGACTGCGAAGAACGATTTTCTACAAGGTCAATTCTCCGAGGAACTGATTTTTCAATTTTAATCTAATCGTTTACAAGTTTTTTTAGTTTTTTATTCTGGATATTGATTTTCTTAATTAACTTAGCGTTTATAACTACAAACGTGTTCCTCTGAAAATTGCACCATTCATCATACTCTACGTTACCTAAATTAAATCTTAACTTTTTAAACAAACTATAAGCTTGTATTTCTAATTCACTACGTTTCGAGTAAAGATATTGCCTTTCTAAATCTAACAATTTTTGCTTAGCACACTTTAAAACTTTTTGACCAACTTTTGTGTTGTTAGAAATTTTAACATTGAAATTAATGAAATTAGGAAAAACCGACTTCTGTTTATATGATTTTAAAAAAGCAATATCAGCACCTAAAAATCTAATCTTAGTACTTAGCTTTCTATATAGATTCAGTTCCGTTGACCTGGGAGCTATAATTCACTATGTGAAAACTGGAACCTGTGATGAGCACTAATAAGTACACTTGGAGAACACCCAAATCACCACAACACATATTTCAGAGACCTTACGATCGTTTCGTTGACCAAGTCAACATCTTCAGAGGAAGAAAAATTCTAACATAAAAAACTAGATCCCGTATATTTATATCGCGTCAAAGAAAACGAACTAGTCCGAAGGAAAGTTGTCGTCCAAGAACGATCGTTTGTTTATTGCGCAGTGAAACAGGTCGGAGATTTTTAAAATAATGTAAACAGAAGTCGGTTTTTCCTAATTTCATTAATTTCAATGTTAAAATTTCTAACAACACAAAAGTTGGTCAAAAAGTTTTAAAGTGTGCTAAGCAAAAATGGTTGGATTTAGAAAGGCAATATCTTTACTCGAAACGTAGTGAATTAGAAATACAAGCTTATAGTTTGTTTAAAAAGTTAAGATTTAATTTAGGTAACGTAGAGTATGATGAATGGTGCAATTTTCAAAGGAACATGTTTGTAGTTATAAACGCTAAGTTAATTAAGAAAATCAATATCCAGAGAATAAAAAACTAAAAAAACTTCTAAACGATCAGATTAAAATTGAAAAATCAGTTCCTCGGAGAATTGACCTTGTAGAAAATCGTTCTTCGCAGTCGTTTAACAAAAATGAGATGGACCTCTTAAACAGAGGGTTAAAATTCGGATTCCAGTCACAAAAAGAAGCACTTTTAGATGTCGTTGCCAGTATAGAAACGGGAATTAAAAAATTACCGGATTCTTCAAAAAACTTTATTCGTGAAGCATGTAAAAAGAAAATCTCTAAAAATCTAAAAGAAAATAATCCTACAAAAAACAAAAATTATAATCAAATGAAAATAGTTAAACGATTGCGAGAAAAGGATTGTTTTTATATTAGGGCGGATAAAGGCAATAAAGTTGTGATAATGGACAAAAGTGATTATAAAGAGCGAGTGAGTAATGCAATAGAGTCAGGGCCGTATAGAAAATTATATAAAAATCCGTTACCAAGAATGATTAACGAAGTTAAAAACAATTTTAAAAAAATGTCCAAATCTCATAACAAAGGATTTAAGAACACGTTTACAAGTTTCTAATCCGAAAGTCCCCAAAAAATATTGTCTCCCGAAAATCCATAAACCGGGAAAATTAATGAGGCTTATCATTTCGGCTATAGATTCGCCAACATATAACTTGGCAAAGTGGTTGTCAAACGAGTTTAAAAGACTACCTATTAAACAGAAAAGTTGTTCGGTGCTAAATTCTCTTGATTTTATTGATAAAATTAAAGATGTTAAATTATTGGAAGGAGAGATTTTGATGTCATTCGACGTTGACGTCATTATTTCCTAGTGTACCCACAAAAAAAACGTTGGAGTATTTGGAAGAATTATTAAAATTGAACAATATAAGTCAAGACGTCTGCAAAGAATATTTAACTCTAACTAGCCTTTGTATAAAACATAAGATTTTCCAATTTAGCAATGAGTTCTTTGAACAAACTGAAGGCACAGCTATGGGCAATCCATTATCGCCTTTTATTGCAGATTTGTTTATGAGTAGATTTGAGACGGATTTAAAAAATAAAAGTGTATATTTCCCTAGAGTTTGGTGTCGTTATGTCGATGATATTTTTGCAGTGTTTGACACAAATACATGTAAGGTAGAAGAATTTACTGAAAAACTAAATAGTCAATTTGATTCAATAAAATTTACCCACGAAATAGAAATTAACAATAAACTTTCGTTCCTAGATGTACTAGTTATTAAAAATAAAAATAAAGGCTCGCTTGAATTTGATGTCTATAGGAAGGAAACGGCTACTATTAATTATATTCCTAATGACTCACATCATACGTTTGCACAAAAAACGGCTAGTTTCAATTTCTTAGTAAATAGATTGATAAATTTTCCGTTGAGTAAAAATAGATTTAATACAGAATTAAAATACATAAAACATGTGGCGAGATATAACGGTTACTCGGATGGTTTAATAGACGAATTAGTTAACAAACACAGAACAAAGAAGTTGATATCTGAATGTACGACATTTAAGAATGATAAAATCGAGAAAAAATTTGTATGTTTACCTTATGAACCACAAATCACAAAGGGTTTGGAAAGTATTTTTAAGAAAGCCGATTTACATTTGACGTTTTCGACGAAAAGTAATTTAAAAAAATTGTTGGGTAATACGAAAGACAAAGACAAAGTCACTGAAATGTCCGGAATTTATGAGATTAGTTGCAAAGATTGTGATCTTAAATACGTGGGCCAAACTAGGAGAAACATAGCCACCAGATTTCGTGAACATCTCGCACAGTTACGATATGGTACGGTAGACAAATCTTGTGTGGCACAACATATATGGGATAATAACCACCACATTGACAAAGAAAATTTGAAACTTGTCAAAAATGTCAGACATCAAACTATGCTTGATTCATTAGAAAGTATTTTTATATTAAGGTCTATTAAGAACAAAACTGTTTCACTGCGCAATAAACAAACGATCGTTCTTGGACGACAACTTTCCTTCGGACTAGTTCGTTTTCTTTGACGCGATATAAATATACGGGATCTAGTTTTTTATGTTAGAATTTTTCTTCCTCTGAAGATGTTGACTTGGTCAACGAAACGATCGTAAGGTCTCTGAAATATGTGTTGTGGTGATTTGGGTGTTCTCCAAGTGTACTTATTAGTGCTCATCACAGGTTCCAGTTTTCACATAGTCATTCTAATATACATTTTATGCAATATTACATACATAATTTTGATGTTGCGTGTTCTCTGACTTTTAGTGGCAGTAAAATTTTGCTTCATCAATGCCTATATTTTTTTCCTTTCAATATAGAAACCTAAATTTTGGTGTAGGATTTGGTTTAACAACATAAACCAGCTTTCCAAATGTGGTTGCCAAACTTATCCAAGCCACTTGCAAAGAAAATTTATTCAGCAAATTTTATAAAAATTGGCCCTTTATTTTTTGAGTTACGGTATAATATATATATATATATATATATATATATATATATATATATATATATATATATATATATATATATATATATATATATATATATATATATATATATATATATATATATATAAACATATAAAAAGTGAAACTGACCTCGGATATGTGTTCTAGTGGTTCTAGGGGCCTAGTTCGCGCTCATTTGAAGAATTTTTTTCAAAATTCAAAATTCGAGATCTCCTCATGTGAGTTTTCTTAAAGAAAATTAACTAAAAAGGTATCAACTTAGGAATCACCCAGTATAATGTTATTACTCTTTCGCTACACAAATCTTTTTGGACTGGCGTAACAAAATAGGCAATATATTAATATATATATATATATATATATATATATATATATATATATATATATATATATTGTGTGTGTGTGGGAGTGTGTGCGTGTGCTTGTGTGTATACAGGGTGTACGTTAATTGGAGAATCAAAATGAAACGTCATATTATGTAAAATCGAATTCTAATTTATATTATTATTATTATTGATTACCAACATTTTACAAAAATCTTACAAAAAAGATTTTTGCGAAATCTGGATAAATTGTCCTTTTTAGACGAAAATTTGCTGAAAAAAATATTCAAAATAAAATTATATACCTAATGTATAATTAAAATGGAAAAAAAAGGAAAATAAAATTCAAAATATTTTTTTTACTTTTCGCGGAAATTTGAACCAGTGGAAGTAAAGAAAAATACGAATATTTTTTTGTCAAAAATCAGAACGTTATTTAAGACTGTCACTTTAAAGTTTCATTTGACATTAATTTGTTATAAAAACCAGCTACTTATATATTATGAAAATGTAAACATAGGTAATCTTTTGAAATTAATTATTTCTTACCTTTTTGTGGCAAAGTTGATTTAAATATTTAATATTTTTCTTCGAAAGTTTGCTAAATAATCACATAACCTGATAGGTGATTAGAAGAGGAAGTGTTGCACCAAGTGTTGCATAAAAGTTGAAGCAGACCGTATGCCCTTGACTTCTTGAACACAAAATACAAGCTGTTCCATTTGAAAAATTGAGTTAGGGTAGATTGAATTTTTTCAAATTTAGCTTCTATTTGAGAGCGCCTGTATATGGCATCTTGATTTTTTTCGACGAATAAAATAAACGAAAACCTCTCTAAATGCGTCGTTTTCATGGGACTCCGCTATATATTGATAAAAAGGTTTGGGACGCAGCAAGTGCGTTATGGTACCGAATTTCCATTAAATGCTTCAGATTTGAATCAGAACTTAATTTTCTATAAACGCAGAGAGTTGACTTTTGGTATATAATAAGGCCTTTATAAGGGCAAGATATCTGCCAAACTTTATCAAAATATCTTTATTATGTTTTAAGATACAAATTTTTTTTGTAGAAAAACTGGTCTGATCGGGCTGGCTAACGAACTCATACAAGCTATCAATAAAGGAAAGGATCCTGCTGAGTATCATCCAAATTGGTTATATTCTCTTTGAGTTATCGGTTGTATACATAAACATATATATATATATATATATATATATATATATATATATATATATATATATATATATATATATATATATATATATATATATATATATATATATATATATATATAATTCAAATTCAAAAACGGACCTTGGTTTCGGGTTCTAGCCCAAACTTTAGCTCATGAAAAAAGTTTTGCAAAGGCTCACCATCGATACCTCTCTTATGGTGAATTTTTTAAAATAAAAATTCGCCAAAAACTCGGAATCACGACTTGTGATATGTGCCAATGACGTGAACAGTTACAAAATAATTGAATTAACACGAAAACGATGAATGATATTGAACATGCACTGTTTAATTACGTTTTGTACTGATGTACCACATTTTATTTGTTTTTGTTTCTTGATAGCTCGAAGGACCTGATTATGTTTTGTTAAATTAAACGCTGATTTTAGTGACTTAACGTTTAATAACAAACTGTAAACTTATACAAAATTACTTATATTATGGTATGCTTTAGAGTTCATGAGAACTCTACGAAATGATTAGTGATTATGATATCACAAGCGTGGTGTTGCTTGTGTCGAGTCTGTAGAAGAGCTGCTTTAAATGAATATTGAATTTTCCTACCTATCTACCTGATATAGGGTAGCAGACGTATTCCCAATTGTAAAGAAGAAATGACCATCTTTAAAATTGCATTGTACAGATGGTAAATATCATAACAAAGACGGCTACTAAGAAATATGTAAATTTTAGAGGTCTAATCCTCCAGACGAGACGCCTTAACATGCCGCCCGCATTGAAGGGCTACCTTTCAACGAATGCTATATAATAAAAATAATGGATTATAACTTAAACTGATTTTATCTTAATCTACGTAAAAATGTTAACTTATTTTAAATATACTAAAAATGTTCGCTTAAATTATGTAGTCCAGAGATTAAATTGTCCTCTCAGTCTATAGGGAGAACGCACACTTTGGACACTGGCCGTTTTAAAACATTACCATTCGACACCTTCACTGATATCACCGTGGTGATGTTGTCAGCTCCTGGATGTAACTGAATGATGCGCCCAAGTTGCCACTTTAATGGGGACATATTATTTTCTTTGATAATAACCAGAACTCCTGGTTTCAACTGAATATTGGATGTTTGTTTCCATTTTGTGCGAATTTGTAATTGTGAGATGTATTCCTTACACCATCTTTTCCAAAAATCTTGTTTTATTTTTGGAATATGCTGAAATTTGCTTAACTGTTGCCAGCAGTATCCAAAACATTGTGTTCCGGGTTTGATGTTAAAGTTCGTCGAATCAAAAAATGTGCAGGTGTTAAAGGATCTAAATCATTAGGATCGGGAGAAAGAGGGCTCAAAAGACGGGAGTTGAGGACTGCTTCGATTTGTGCTAATAATGTGTAAAATTCCTCAAAGGTTAAGTGGGTATTCTTTGTTACACGTTTTAAATGACACTTTACTGATTTTACGCTCGCCTCCCATAAACCTCCAAAATGTGGAGAATGTGGTGGTATAAAATGCCATGATGTAGTTGTGTTATTCAATGCTTGATTTATTTTTGTATGATTTTCTTGGTTTGACAGAAAATTATGCAACTCCAACAATTCCGAATTTGCATCCACAAAATTTTTGCCATTATCCGAGTAAATAGACATTGGTTGACCACGTCGGGCTGAAAACCTATTTAATGCCGCCAAAAATGCCTCTGTGTCCAGACTAGTAGCCAAATCTAAACGTACAGCTTTAGTTACCAAACACACATATATGCATATATAAGCCTTGTTTAATTTACAGCCGCGACCCTTTCTGTCCTTGATTAATATTGGACCAGCATAATCAACACCGCAATTGTAAAATGGTGGCGCCGGTGTCAAACGTGGCTCTGGTAAGCAACCCATAACTTGAATTGACGATTTTGGATTTGCTCGAAAGCAACTGACACATTCGTGAATGACGCGTTTTATTGTATTTTTACCTGAAATTGGCAAAAATTGTTCCCTTAATGAATATAATAATTGATTTGTTCCACAATGTAGAAGTCGAATATGCTCATATCTGATAATTAATATTGTTAATTTATGCGATGGTGGCAAAATTATTGGGTGTTTTTTATTATAACTGAAATCTGAATGTTGAATGCGACCTCCTACTCGTAAAATTAATTGATCATCCAAAAAAGGATTTAATGACAATAGTGAACTCTTATGATTGATTTGTTTGTGATTAGTTAAATCATTTATTTCTTTAGAGTATACATTATTTTGTGATATCTTAATCAAGTTAATTAATGCATTTTCCAACTCTGCACTTGTTATGGGGCCAATTACCTTGTTTTTAGAATTCTTAATATTTTCAATAAACCATAAACAGTAGGCAGTGATTCGCTTTAGTTTAGATAATGAAAAAAATTTTGAAAATGGTTGTAGGTCATCTAATTTTAATGATAAGTTTGCCACAACGCGTGACTCTGAAGCACTATGTTTTATTTCATGTGAAACGGGACAAGAAGATTCAACGCTCTGTAGCCATCTTAGGCCATGTAACCAAAAACTTTGCTCTATCTGATTTGCCGCAGGATTATCATGTGTTCGTACATGTCGCCAGTGGCCATGGTTCGTTAATCCTTGAATTTCTGGTATTTTAGTCATGTGACCTAATGTTTCATACTCATTTAGAAAATTAACGTATTCGGTGTTTAATTCACTATTGCGATTTAATTTTCGTTCTAATGAAAAAAATCGATTTAATGCGTTGTCTTTTGAGTTTCCTAATTCTGCTATGTAGCATTTAAGTGGAATATTAACAATAAAACGACCTGATTTGTTACGTTTAAATGTGTCAATAAAATTAGTTTCGCAATATTTTTCCTCACTTGTATAATTTCTATGGTCATTTGAACATTCTTCCAATGCCCAAAATTTTGTTAATTGATCAAGTAAATTAGTATGATGTGATGTGTTTAAAAAGCAAAATGATTCATTTTGTTTGTGATGTAAATCGTCAGCTAAAATCCACCCTAAAGTGGTTTTTTTGTAGAATAGGAACGTTATTACTTAACTTGTGCTGTCCAACGCATAATAATTGGAAGTAAATACCGGCTCCCAGTAAGATGTCTATTTTACCCGACGAATTACATTTTGTATCTGCTAAACGTATATTTGGGGGAATGTTTAGTTTTGACAAAGGAAATGACATGTTTGGTAAATTATCACTGATTTCATTTAATACTATACATGTTATGCTTGTTTTGTATTCATTTATGCGTGATTTGAAGGTAATATTAGTTTTAAAATGTATGTTTGAGATAGATTTGCTAATCCCTGATACTAATGACTGATATTTTGATTTAGTGAGGCCTAGTCGATTGCAAAGATCACTTGTGATAAAGTTCGTTTGAGATCCTCCATCGAGGAGAGCGCTACATATGTGAGATTTGCCTTGATTATCAAAAACTTCGATGCTTGCTGTTGGCAATATAGTTTGAAACAAATTTGTATTATTTAAATTATGATTTGATGAATGCATTATTTGTGCAGGTATGTTACTTCCATGAGTAGCGATTTCTACACGGCGTGATTGATTTTGATTTATTTCTCTTTGGTCACCTGCATTTGTATTTTGAGTGGCATTTACATTATGTGTCATATTCGTTACTTGATTATGTTCTATATGCAACAGTGTGTTATGTTTTTTACCGCATTTTTTACACGAAGCTGATGTGCATTCCTTTGTTGTATGATTTTTTCTTAAGCAATTTAAGCATAATTGAAAACGCCTAGCTTCATTGATTCGTTCGTTTATTGGTAATTTTAGGAATGTTTCACATAAGAAAAGTGAATGTGTTTAAATTTTACATAGTACACAATATGATGTAGATGTATTGATATATGCTTTAAAATTATTATTGTATGTTGGCTTTGAGTGTGTGTTAAATAGACCTTGATTACCTTTGTTTGATTCAAGAGAGCCCAGAAAATTACACCTATTTTCAAGGAAATTTATGAGTTCCTGAAAGGTGGCAAAATCGTTTTCTGGCTTAAATAATTCCCATTCATGCCGTGTTGCATTGCTGAATTTAGCCGAAATAATGTAAATTAATAAAATGTCTAATGTTGGCTGATCAAAGTTTTTTAGTGATTGCATAATTTTCAACACCTCATCTAAGAAATGCTGTACCTGTTGATGCGAGTCCTTTTCATAAAATCTAAATTGAAAAGGGCTTTAATGTTATTTTTAACAATTAATTTTTTATTTTCAAACCGTTTCGTTAACAAGTTCCAAGCAATTATATAATTATCAGAAGATACTTTTAAAGTTTTAAGTGAATGTACGGCATCGCCTTTAACACATGATATTGAATAATAGAATTTTTGAATATTTGTTAAAGTAGGATTATTATTTACAAGTGTGTCAAATGCATCACGGAATTCTACCTAATTTTCAAAATCTTCGTTAAATGTTGGTAAGTTTATGTTAGGTAAGTTAAGTGAATTTAAAACTGCACCTGTTGCTATATTGGATTGTGATGAACTGTTATTTGTGTTCGAATACTTGTTTAAAAATCCATTAACCTTTGCAATGGTTTTGTAAAATATTTGGTCAAATTCCGATAAGTCAGCTTCATGAGAAGTTACGTCATCGGCGATGTTTGTGATAGCGATATGAATCGGTTCAAATTTGTCTAGGGATGATTCATTGCACGATAAGCGTGCTTTCAATTCAAGTATAGCATTTTCAAGCACAGTCTCATTATCAGCAATGCTATCGAAAAAGTTTCTAAAACGTGTAAAGCGTGATTTTATTTGTGCTCTTTGTAATGTTAATGTTTTTAAATCAGCCATTATGCACACAAATGAAGCAATAAAGAAAGGAAAATATGTTAAAGGAAATTGGACTTACACTTTTGATGACTGCTGACAAATTCTCTCTCCCTTATATTGATCACGATGGATGATGATTGCACTTTTAATTGCACACAGTTTTTTTATTAAGCGGAACGACTTGCACTGTATTTGTTTAATAGTTAATTACTGATTAAAATTGCTAACGCGCGAAGTTTAATTCACGATGCACTGTATTTGTTATTTGTTTAATAATTAATTACTGATTAAAATTGCTAACTCAATGTTTAGTTCACTATGCACTGTATTTGTTATTTGTTTAATAATTAATTACTGATTAAAATTGCTAACTTGATGTTTAGTTCACTGGTTCTTTTTATAATCCGGCTCGTTTAGGACCATGTTTAATTACGTTTTGTACTGATGTACCACATTTTATTTGTTTTTGTTTCTTGATAGCTCGAAGGACCTGATTATGTTTTGTTAAATTAAACGCTGATTTTAGTAACAATTTAACGTTTAATAACAAACTGTAAACTTATACAAAATCACTTATATTATGGTATGTTTTAGAGTTCATGAGAACTCTACGAAATGATTAGTGATTATGCTATCACAAGCGTGGTGTTGCTTGTGTCGAGTCTGTAGAAGAACTGCTTTAAATGAATATTGAATTTTCCTACCTATCTACCTGATATAGGGTAGCAGACGTATTGCCAATTGTAAAGAAGAAATGACCCTTGTTGGGTTATTCCTAACCATCTTTAAAATTGCATTGTACAGATGGCAAATATCATAACAAAGACGGCTACTAAGAAATATGTAAATTTTAGAGGTCTAATCCACCAGACGAGACGCCTTAACATGCACTATGGTTAAATGTAAAATGCAAAAATGCAATAATATTAGAGCTGTTCTATTAATAAATAAAAAAGAAACTTGTTATCACCAACAACTTATGGGCTACCCTGTGATTGTCAAAATAATTTTAGCTGGAGCTCAAGACACCATATAATTAGCGTATATAATTTTTTCTCGTATCTTGTATAATAACGGATACATTGAGATTTGCCGTAGAAATACGCCACCATGTACAGATGTAAACAGATGAAAACTGAAACTGACCACGTATATGGGTTCTAGGGGGCCCAGCTCGCGCTTATTTGAAGAAATTTTTTCAAAGTTCAAAAGGCGCGATCTCCCATTTAGTAAATGTTTTCTATGAAAATTTACTAAAAACATTACCTAACCAAATCTCAATTTTATTCTACATGTTGTAACTGGAAATACAATTATTGTAAAAATAATTATAATAAATGTTCACAAATTTCACCATATACGTCTCTCCATGCCTGGCAACGCAAAACAAGCGAATTGCCAACTTGTGCAAAATTTACTCCCTACTGAATTTGGTATACAGAACTAAAAAGTTTTGTTTCAATTGTTCAATAGGATTAATTTCCTTAGCATAAACAAGTTGTTTTAAGTGACCTTCTAAGTTAAAATCATGCGTATTTAGGTCATTTGATACCTCCACGGAGCTGGCCGGCGTCTTCCAATCCATCTCTCATTGAAATTGTTATTAAGTCATTGTACCTCATTTCGTTTAACATCTGGTAGCTTAATATTATCTATATATTATCTTACTAAGTGGGGGCAGACAAAATTAGCAAAAACAATTTTATTGTATTAACATTGGTCCATTCCTCGGACTATGGCCAATCGACGACAGGGAGCCGTTTTACTTCACATTTTTAACATTTTTACCGAAACCCTTATATTTTGTAAGGACAGTAGGGATCTTTAACATCCACAATGTCTCATAATACACAGTACCGATGACATTCGCTCCCTTCGAAAGGCGGTAGACATTCAACTTGCTCAAACAGAATTCCATGGGCCTTACAGGTAGGTATTGTAAAATCAGATTGAGCAATAACTCCTGCTTGGATTTGAATTCATGTTCTTATCACGGAACCACCAAGACTGCCTAGAAAAAAGACTAAAACCTATTAATCTCAATTATTGCGAAATATGATTTAAATATATAATGTTTTAAAAGTGCCTGAACACTTTGACCGACCACTAATGGAGGAAAAGGTATGCTGCATAGTTTGCTGATTTATAAAATTTAGTATTCAGTATCTCTTAAGACATCATTTTAAGGCACAACCTTAATTTCGTGAGTGAAGTTTTCAGCTGAGTTTTATATCAGGAGTTTGTTATTTATCAGCATACAAAAACTTTCATCATTCATCAAGACGTTATAGCTATTAGGTCAAAGTAACTTTTGGAAACGGAGCGCCGTATTTTTTGTCAGCAAATTTAATCTTACGAACAACTTCCTTCAAATATTTATGGCGAGATATTTCATTTACTTTTCGAGAAGATTTCAAAAATTCTAATTGTAAAATATGTTTTCACGATTCACTTGTTTGGTAAAGTTTTAATTTACGAGGGTTTGGCTTTATACAACTTCAGAAAATCGTTACTTGCACATTCTTTTAACATTTTATAATAACTTACACTCTGCCAATCGACACGTAAAATATATAAACATATTTTCGTATTGAAACGATTTGCCATTTCTATTAGGTATTAAAAATGTATATAAACACAAAATACCTTTCAATTATTTAAATTATACCGTAAAAAATCAACGTCCCAAGCAATCATCAATATGGCCTTCGTCAAAGGTGCTCTACGGATGATATTCTCATACATCACCATTTTTTTTTGTTGAAAAAGTTTATAAAACGATGCAATTTATTTGGATAGTTCTAACTTTTGATTAAAACTGTGATGTACCACTCATCAATGAACCTACATCGAGTTGGTTGCTTTCTAAAATTTGTAAATGGATGTCTAGTTTTCTGTTTCTTTAAATGGCGTGCAAGTGTTAATTTTCAAATGGTATCCCTTTTATTTATTTTATTTACTAATTACATCAATTCGTGTTTTGTGTTTGCTAATACTATCTTTGTGGCGATGATTTAAAATTGTTTACAGCAATTACTTTTTTAACCGATTTTCTCCTGATTCAGTTTGACTTAGATGACGTTGGACCTACTGCAAAGCAAATAACTTAGTTCTTAATTACACAAAATTTAGGAAAAGGGTTTTTGATTTTTGCGTCGTGCTAAGCGACCTATTTACAGTCTCCGCTTGGAGGATCCTTTTGTGAAGCATGTGCCCTGGTATAAATAATGACAAAAAACTTGCGCATCTGCGTATAACCAAAAAACATTCACAAACCATCGACTTTTCACGTCGCAAGTTAGAATATCTTCTTGTATTAGATAATTCTTTGGTGGCACTTATTTTGAAGTACGCTTCTGTTGTATGAAATTTCTTATACATCTGTTGCATCAGAAAAGGTGAAAAACGCTTTATTAATTGTCTCTACCATCTCTGTAATATATATATATATATATATATATATATATATATATATATATATATATATATATATATATATATATATATATATATATATATATATATATATATATATATATAAATATATATATATATATATATATATATATATATATATATATATATATATATATATATATATATATATATATATTGTTATTTTCCAACATCCAGTCCCTTTTAGTTTATTAGGAAATCGAGCGCGGCCAGTACTTCGATGGGTGATCATATGGCAGCACCGTGTGCTGTTGAATAGCTTGGAACGCAATGGCAACCCACCGAGTATATTTGCCAAGTTAAGCAATGTTGGGCGCGGTGCTTGGATTGGTGGCCGCTTGGGGCACAACCCACTCAAATAGAGTTAGAGTATTTATTTTTTATAACAATTTGATAGTACCTAGTCACTTGCTTTAAGTGAATTTTCGTTAACAAAATTCACTAATGAGGAGATCGCAGCTTTTAATTTTTTTTAAATAGTCTTCAAATGAGCGCGATCTAGAACCCATATCCAGGCCAGTTTCCAGTAATATATATATATATATATATATATATATATATATATATATATATATATATATATATATATATATATATATATATTGTTATTTTCCAACATCCAGTCCCTTTTAGTTTATTAGGAAAACGAGCGCGGCCAGTACTTCGATGGGTGATCATATGGCAGCACCGTGTGCTGTTGAATAGCTTGGAACGCAATGGCAACCCACCGAGTATATTTGCCAAGTTAAGCAATGTTGGGCGCGGTGCTTGGATTGGTGGCCGCTTGGGGCACAACCCACTCAAATAGAGTTAGAGTATTTATTTTTTATAACAATTTGATAGTACCTAGTCACTTGCTTTAAGTGAATTTTCGTTAACAAAATTCACTAATGAGGAGATCGCAGCTTTTAATTTTTTTTAAATAGTCTTCAAATGAGCGCGATCTAGAACCCATATCCAGGCCAGTTTCCAGTAATATATATATATATATATATATATATATATATATATATATATATATATATATATATATATATATATATATTGTAATATCCCCAAAGGCTAATCAAATTTTTACAAGCAAAAGGCAACAATGCAACTAAAATGGCAACATAGCATGATATTGTGTAATACCTAATTGAAACAAATTTTATTTCAAGGAAATGCATCTTAGTCTGTCTTGCATCGTTGACTAACATGTAATTAAATCCCGGACTACGTTAAATTACTACAGGTGACCTGAAATGTATTCACTTACCTTACTTTAAAGGCCTCTACATTTGCTTACTAAGAATGACTAATATTCTGGGCTACCAGGATGGCTATCGGGATGGATTAAGGCGTGAAAATCTAGGGTTAGGACCAGGTTGTGTTTGTTCAGACTATGGGTTGGAACATTGTGAGAGAAACGCTTTAATTCGCAAACACTTAATTTATTTAACAAAGTTTCCCATTTGACCAATACAGTGAAACGGACATGAAAGCACAGACATCTAGGCGCCCTATTGCTACGAGAAATCACACGGATGGGCCTAATATTACACATATGGGGAATGCACTAGCATAAAAAATTTGGATCGCTTGGAGGGGTGATGACCTGGTGTGGATCAAGGTCTCCGATGTCACTCTCAGTTCCCACAGTGGTGTAGAATTAAAGATTGGTATTTTCATTTCATTATTTAGATTTTATTGGTTTCATCGTTCAAATTTCAGTTTTGGTTTGTCATTGCTTTATTAACGTGGGACTGATTGAGCAACACCGCAGAACAGGACACCACACCCGGGCATATACTTGAGGCTAACCGACTCCTCCCTCTACGTCTCTCATGTGGCCATTGGTCACTAGGAAATGACGCATTGCGCATTTGGGTTGCCCTTTCAACTTCCATGGTGCCAGTTAAGATTTTTCGCGAGCCCTTTCTTGGACTATAGCCTCACTGGAGGTCTTAGATTTTCGGAGGTTTGGCAGGTCAAGAAGTAGAAAGTTCACCCAAATACCGCTTGAAAAGTATTTTGTTTTGGACCTGTAGGCTCTAGGAGGCGCAAGGGGAAGGTATCGTAATTCAGGCCAGATCACTGTTGACTGACTAAGCGGAGACGGTAACAAACCTACTACTACCTCGCCCAATATTTTGACGTGTATCGCAAGCCTTTCAACTAATTACTGACCTTCAGGTTGCCCTCTCGTTTCAGTCATGCAAAATTGTGATAAATCGCGAAGCCCTTCCTGGACTATGCCTCACTGGAGGTCTTAAATGTTCGGATCGTGGCACTTCGTGAAACAAGGCTTCACCTGAATGTCATTCTATACACAAGGAGAATAATTACACAACTTTGTCAAAACATAGGGGGAAGTACTTCATTTATTCTATATCCCTTTGCTTTATTTTCCGAACCGCTCAGTGCACACCACATATTCTTAATTTCAAGTTTTAGTTTAATACAAAAGGGGGAGCCAAGATGTCTGTTTCAGGTACAAAGCAATTTCATCAGGTAACATACAAAAGAATGAAATTCCTAACCTCAGGTTTTAGTTTCAAAGTGCATTAAAAGTGTGCCACATATTTTAACTTCAAGTTTCAGTTTCAATATTACACAGAAATGGAATTTTATACCTTCAGTTGTAAGTTTCGGGTTTAAAATTACCTCATGTAGAGCTAGATATTGCTGGTTTCCTGTTTCAGGTTCAAAATTGTATTATGTAAGACTAGATACTGTTGATTTCAAATTTCAGATTCAAATTATTTTATATGGAGCTACGGACCTCTCGTTTTTAAGTTTCAGATTCAAAATTATATTCTAAAGAGCTGCATACTTTTGGTTTCCAGATTCAAACCAAATTCACATTATAATAAGATACATACTTCTGGTTTCATAATTCAGATTTAAACCACATCATAAAGAGCTACATGTTCCTGGTTTCATGATTCAGATCTAAATCATATTATGAGGAGCTATCTGTCCCTGGTTTCATGATTCAGAGTTAAAATTATATTATAAAGAGCTACGTACTTCTGGTTTCACAATTCAGATTTAAACTATATTATGAAGAGCTAGATAATTCTGGTTTCACGATTCAGATTTAAACTATATTATAAAGAGCTACATGATTCTGGTTTCACGATTCAGATTTAAATTATATTATAAAGAGCTATATGTTTCTGGTTTCACGATTCAGAGTTAAATCGTATTATAAAGAGCTACATGATTCTGGTTTCACGATTTAGATTTAAATTATATTATAAAGAGCTACATAATTCTGGTTTCACGTTTCAGATTCAAATTATATTATAAAGAGCTACATAATTCTGGTTTTACGATTTAGATTTAAATTATATTATAAAGAGCTACATAATTCTGGTTTCACGATTCAGATTTAAATTATATTATAAAGAGCTACATGATCCTGGTTTCACAATTCAGATTTAAATTATATTATAAAGAGCTACACAATTCTGGTTTTACGATTTAGACCCAAATTATATTGTAAAGAACTACATAACTCTGGTTTCACGATTCAGATTTAAATTATATTATAAAGAGCTACATAATTCTGGTTTCACGTTTCAGATTTAAATTATACTATAAAGAGCTACATAATTTTGGTTTTACGATTCAGATTTAAATTATATTATAAAGAGCTACATAATTCTGGTTTCACGATTCAGATTTAAATTATATTATAGAGAGCTACAGAATTCTGGTTTCATGACTCAAATTTAAATTCCATTAGGTGTGAACAAGATATTTGTTTTCAAATGCAAAGTAATTTCATTAAATACGGCATGAGCTAGTAACGTTTCTGATTTCAAGTTTCAGTTTACCTATCAGGAAATTTGGCCACCCTTCAGATGCGGAAGTAATTTATCTGAATGACATACAAAAAAAGTAAATTGCAGGCTTCAAGTTTCAGTTTAAATATATATGATTTTGTGACATTTACCGGCACAAATAATTTCTCGACATAATGTAAACAAATAAGTTTCCAAATTTCAAGTTTAGTTTAAATATATTAAATTTGGCAACGTCTCAATGCTCGAGGAATTCCTCTATGCTATACGCAAACAAATCAAAATTCCAGACTTTAAGTTTTAGTCTGAATATGTTAAATTTGGCAACATCTGAACGCACAAATAATTTTTCTACATACTGTACAAGCAAATAACAGTCCAGATTTCAAGTTTCAGTTTAATTTATACAATTTAAATGCACAAATAATTTCTACATATAATATACAACCAACAAAAATACTAGGTTTCAAGTTTAGTTTAAATATATTAAATTTGGCAACATTTCAATGCTCGAGTATTTCTTCTACACTATATAACAAACTAAAATTCCAGACTTCAAGTTTTAGTCCGAATATATCAAATTTGGCAACATCTGAACCCACAAATAATTTTTCTACATGATTAGCAAACAAATAACAGTCCAGATTTTAGGTTTCAGTTTAATTTATCAAATTTAAATGCACGAATAATTTCTCCATATAATATGCAACCAACTAAAATACTAGGTTTCAAGTTTAGTTTAAATACATTAAATTTGGCAACGTCTTTAGATGTAGAGATAATTTCTTTACCTAACAAGCAGATAAAATTCCAGATCTCAAGTCATAGTTTAATCATATTAAATTTGGAAACATTTAAATGCACAACTAACTTTATAAAAAACGTATGAGCAAATAAAACCCCTGGTTTCATGTCTGGTGATATTTTTAAGTGCACAGTTAGTTTCATGAACTAATATACCAACAAGTAGAATTTCAGGCTTTAAGTTTAATTCAAAAATATCAAATTTGGCAACTCTGAACACACAAATAATTTTTCTACATAATACTTAAACTAATAAAATTCCCGATTTAGAGTTTAGTTTAAATCTACTAAATTGGGCAACATTCAAATGCACGAATAATTTCGCTTTGATGATATACAAATCAACAAAATCCCAGCTCTCAAGTTTTAGTTTAAATATATCGAGCTTGGCAACTTTTAATGCACAAATAATTTCTCTACACGATATACAAATAACTAAAATATTAGGGGTTAAGTTTAGTCTAAATACGCCGACTTCGGTAACATTTAGCTGCAAAAATAATAATATCTGTACATTATATGTTCACAATTAAAACGATAGGTTTCCAGCTTAGTTTACATATGGCATATTTGGCAACATTTAGATGCAAAAATACTTTCTATACATGATATGTAAGTAAATAAAATGCTAGGTTTCAAGTTTAGATTAAACATAACAAACTTGGCAACATTTAAATGCACAAATAAATTTATTTAAATAATATGCAGGCAAATAAACTTACAGGGTTCAAGTTTCCGTTTAAATATATCAAATTGGGCAAACAATTTAGGGACACCGATAGCATATGTCATTTTAAAGGTACACTCACCGTTTGCTGTTACATCTCGTCCCAACAGGCTGCGACAGGGCCTACAAGCGGGGACGGCGGCTCGACTCCTGGGTCTCGTCTATGGCGGGGGGTGTAGTGCGATTCGCGTTAACAATACCAGCAGAGGTCCCCTACTTCGACACTCTCGCTCGAATTTTATTCATGGCGCTAGTGTTTACCATAGGCTTTCTCCGCCAGTACGCTATGGAAAAGACCTATAGAATTCCCGCACTATGACCAGCTGACTTCAGACGCGGTTATCGGAAACCCACAGTGTTCAACACAGCATAAATCTGCCAGAATCGATCATTGCGATAGTATGCTGTGCCTACTAACCACAGGGTTCCACAAGTCTCTTAAAGAACATTAAGTTCGAAGACAGCTTTGCAGAAGAGACAACACTGAGATATCGATGAAAATCTTTTTCTATGTTCCAATCGTACGTGGTTTTATATCAAGTCGCTCCGCCCAAACGTGAGAACAACGAAATTCCAGGCCTAGTCACTATCGTTGAAAATATATCGACTATGTACATAATTATCGACCTAATTGTTGCGTACTTGCTCGCTCGCGTCTTGTTGATGGCTTGCACATGGCCCATATCAAAAAACTGTCTCGCTGCCTCAATATATTGTAGTATCCCTTCTTCTAATTAAAATATAATATGTTCCCATGAAGCTAGACACACTTCTTATAATTAATTATCTTCTAATGACAAAAACCTTTTAAGAATGCTTCAACTGAGCTCTTCATTCCCTTTCAAGGAATATGATTTGTGACAAGTGATATCAATGTGCGACCTATATCTTGACCTTTGTCTGCACAGCGTGTGAAAGTTTTTTTAACGTGGTTCGTTTTTATCGGCTTAAATGAGATATTGAAATTTCTAGATCAATCCGATCGAAACCTTCCTTATGCATCGTTTTTACTGTTACCTAATATTAATTGTATACAGGGCATAACAAACACAAAAATACAATCCTTATCCAGCATTTCACTTGTCGTATGAGAGTTATTTAATAAACATTAAAAAGCTAATAAAATGACTAATTGCTGACGGGTCCGAAAGAAAATAATATGCTAATATACCAGGATATTTCAATATATATATATACATATATATATATATATATATATATATATATATATATATATATATATATATATATATATATATATATATATATATATGTATATATATATATATATATATATATATATATATATATATATATATATATATATATATATATATATATATATATTACTTGAAACTGGCCTGGATATGGGTTCTAGCTCGCGCTCATTTGAAGACTATTTTTCAAAAATTAAAAGCCGCGATCTCCTCATTAGTGCATTTCTAGGGTAAAGCTCAATATGTCTGGTATTATACAAGATACAAGAAAAAAGTATATACGTTAATTATATGGGGTATCCAGCTGTATGTTATAAAATTATTTTCATAGTCACAGGATCGCCCATAAGTCGCTGGTTATTTAACTTTTTTCAATGGAACACCCTTCTATTATTACATTGTCGTATTTGAATTGAATCATAATGCATATTTTTTAGGAAACAAATTTGTTGTCGTTTATATTTTTCCTATTTCAACTGTTCTGCAGATCTTTACGTTTTTAGCACCTATCAGAAATTTTTATACGGTGTTTCCAGCAACAGATAGAAAAGTCCAATAAAAATGACACATTAAAGAAGGTTTTCGTTTATCTTATTTGTCGAAAAACAGACGCTCCTAAATAGTGGCTGAATTTGAAAGAATTCAAACTGCTGTAAGTCGATTTTTACAACTGAATTTTTA
The DNA here is from genome assembly GCA_964006375.1 of Tillus elongatus. Classification (NCBI taxonomy): domain Eukaryota; kingdom Metazoa; phylum Arthropoda; class Insecta; order Coleoptera; family Cleridae; genus Tillus; species Tillus elongatus. The sequence continues at coordinate 89,655,357 of OZ023267.1, forward strand.
TTTTAATTCTAGATTATATAATTTATCAGAAAACGTTCGTGTAAAACCTAGTCAGTGTGCCCAGAATTATTTTTTTTTACTTTTTTCGCAGGAAACATTTGTTAGCAAATGGTTGTGAAATGTTAGTAATTATTTATTTGTTTTCGAATTTTCGTTAAAGATGTGCGTTTAGTGATTTTCGTGAAAAAAATTTTTTAACTGATTTTCGTAAAAAGACTTTTATATGAAGTTACCAATTTTTGTAAAAATAATAGCTAATTTTTGTGTTTGAGTTTGTTTCCAAACTTTCATGTAAACAATTCGTTTTGGAATTTTCATCAAAGAGCTGTTTGTAAGTAATTATATATTGGCAAGTGTAGTTTTTGTGTAAACTGCTTAAATTGATTCATTGGCCAGGAAAATTGGACCAATTCTTTCGAGAAAATTTTGTTTATTTTCGGAAAATTGTTCTATTTTTTCACACAATAGAGTTTTTTTGATGGAATATGGTATATGGTTTCTAATAAAGATGTTATACTATATACCAAATTTGATCTATTTAATTAAACAAAACAAAAAAAGTCTTTGGAATTAAAAACATTTGTATGAAAATTCACCACCATAACGCATCCTGCGTTTAGACTTTTTTTTGTTATTATCAAATGTAATTCATATAGGTATTACTAGGGAACGTGCTATAAACATAAATGCTTATCGAACAAATAAATTTGTAAATTATTTTCTTATAAGATTTTTGCGATCCGTCATTGCGAATTTTTTTGAACCAATCTATTTACTTTTAGAAAATGAGATACTTGACAGTCACATTCACTTTTGAATGGTTAATGTTTATTTATCTACGATCATTTAATTTTTAATGTTTCTTGTATTTCTTGTTTTCATGTTTGTGATTACTACTGATTGATTATTTTTTTATATAATTTTTTTATTTTTTTAATTATTTTTGTTGGAAGTTTAAAGTGTCTTAACATCTAAGGTCATTGACACTGTCCGTACGTTTTCTTTCGCTAATTGAAAGTAAAAATGCTATCAAATAGTGGGGATTGTCTTAAAAAACAGAGTAAATTAGTCACATTTGGCTCACTCAAGTCATGAATTTGGGATAGTGTTTTCCCATTTTGGTATTCGAGTCTTGGATTGATATATAGTGGACATTCTTAAAGCACATGGTTAACAGTAATCACTCTGTCACATATTTCTCACTGGGGTTGTTGTCGCTGGATGAGTAGGTATCCATGCGTGAACCTACAATGGCCTATAAGAGTTCTTCTGATAACGACTTCTTCTCTGCGTGTTAGACTTGGATGCGTCTTTGGGATCACTGATGTTTCGATCTTGCAAAGTTTGTTGTCAAGGGATGACCAGTGGGTTTGCCATTTGGCTTCAGAATATTATTTAATATTGGCAATAAGGTCTGAATGAGTATGGGTATTATTCTCTCCTAGTATCGCATTCCGTGAGCATTCGTCAGAATTTTCATTGTCTACAATACCACTGTGGGAAGGCGTCCACATCAGTGACAAACACAAGAGACCGTGGACGCTTTCTTGTATTTGAATTACTATAGGGTTTTTTGCATAAAGAGATGCAAGTGAATTAATAGAGGTTAAAGAGTCTCTGCACACTAAAGCACTTTTGTATGGAAAGTCGATGAATGTGTGGAGTGCCCTCTTTATGGTAAATAACTCTGCTGTGTAACTGCTACACACTGATGATAGGTGATACGCCTCACTTTTGAAGGGAGATATAACACCGCTTTCTACACCCCGTGTGCTCTTTGATCCGTCAGTATACATGATCAGGTTAACATTGGTATTTTGATATGGTATCCTGAAATAGTCCATTCACACTGTCCGTCGGCAAGGAATCTGTGTTACAAGTTGTGAGATTGGTGTCTGTATCTGGTAATCTAATAATCCATAGCGGTATTTGACCATTTCGCAGGGGTAATGTTTAATTTTTGATCTGATCAGTGACCTAAAAATGGAGAGCAGCACTGTCTCATTAGCACACCAGTTCTGATGTGCTAGAGTTCTCAAAAGACCAAGCCCCTTTATGCAGTCAGCTTTGAGTTGGTTGACATGAACTTCCAACTTAGTTTAGAGCCAGTCAAGTGTTATGCCCAAGAATTTATGCGCCTTAACTTCTTCCAACGACGTTCCTCTGATTTTGGTGGCACATGTGACAGGATTGTCGGATTTTTTTGAGAATACTATAAATTTGGTTTTAGTGAAGGAGAAATTGACACCGTTATGATCGGACCACTTTTCCAATTTTTGTATGACATTTTGGATAAGTTTGCAGGTCGATATTACATTTTCCCTCTGCAGTAAATAACTAAGTCATCTGTATATAAGTTTGCTCCGACCGGGCTTCGAATGGTGTCCAGTGTGTCATTGATTGCGATGTTGAACAGTGTTGGGCTGAGGACTGAACCTTGGAAACACCATTTTTGGTTGTATGTGTCTGATAGGGTATTGTTTACTTTTACTCTAAAAATGCGGTCAGTAAGGAAGTTGCTAATAAATATCAGTGTATTGCCGCTAACTCCCCACTTGGATAATTTTTGTAAAATGCCCTTTCTCCAGACGGTGTTAAAAGCGTGCTCCATGTCGAAGAAAACAGCTACTAGTTTTTGACGGTGGGCGAAATCATCAAGTACTTCTGACTGGAGATAGGCGAGATTGTCTAGGGTACTGCGGTGTGTACTACGGTGTCCGTAATGATCTAGAAACCATAACAGCCTTCGGTTGGCCACCTTCTCTAGCAATTTGCATATAGTGGAGGTTAGTGTCTGTAACTATCGAGTTTCGACTTCCATGATTTGTGGATTGGCAGCATCGTGGATTGTTTTCAGATGATTGAGAAAATATGTTTTTGCCAACCTAAATTATATATTCTCAGTAGAACAGCTAATACTTCTTCTGGTAATTTTTTGAGAAAAATTAAAATATCGTCTGGTCCAGCTGCAGATTCGTGTGAACTATTGAGTGCTCTTTTCATCTCCAGAATTGAAAAAGAGATATTTAGTGAGGACTCGTGTGAATCCACTGTGTTAAGTTGAAAATCAGATTCAGCTTGCTCTCGATAACTTTTAAATTTCTTTGAATAGATTTTATCATTGGAATTTGCATGAGTAGTCTCTACTAAACGGTCTGCAATGTGGGAGGCGGATGTGATTATGTTCTGTTTGTGTCTTGTATGGCTGCTATGTTAAATGTTAAGTGGTGGCCTTTGATTCCACACCTCCCTGAGGGATGTTTGGTTATCTAGTGTTAAAACATATGCCTTCCAGGATTCTCTTTGTGCCTGTTTGATGACTCTTCTCAGATTGGTTCTATTTTTTTTATATTATATGAGGTTCTCAGGTGTATTATGTCTCTTGAAGCCGTTTGTGACTGTTCTCCCTCTCTGCCTATTTCAAAGTGTGATAAGCTCTCGATGATTGTTGCCTGAAATTGAGGCCAATTAGCATTGTTCCTTCTCCATTTCACCAAGGAAGTTGGACTTTTTTCATTGTTGGAGCGAACCGATATTTTGATGGGGTAGGGGTCGCTATCATACAGATCACTTTCCAAGCAGTGTCTACTGCGCCCTGTGCGTTACGAAAGCTGAGGTCTATATTCGAGAGTCTTCCAGTGGAACAGTCCATGTGTATGGGGCTTGCGTTGTTGAGTAAAGAAATATCCAAGGCAGTGACCACGTCCTCTATTATCTTGTCCCTTCTGTTGGTATGGGATGATCCCCATAGAATGCTGTGGCTGTTGAAATCATCCGTGATTATGAAAGTGGTCGGTAGCTGATTAACTAGATTAGTGATATCGGCTTGTGTGAAATTGTTGTTTGGTGGGACATAAACAGTGCAGACAGTTACTGCAGTTGGTATGAGTACTCTGGTTGCTTCTAGGTTAGTTTTAAGTGGAATTTGTTCGGAGTGAAGTGTGTCCCTGATGAGTATCGATGTGCCGCCACTGGCCATGAGGCCTGTAGTTCGGATATAGTTGTAGCTATTGTATCTCTTCAAGGTTAGATCTTGATCTGGTTTCAGATGGGTTTCTTGAATAGTGACAATATCCGAATTTTGCTGAGAGACAAGTGTCTTTACAAACTCGAAGCGGTCGTAAAACCCGCGGCATTTCCATTGTATGATGGAGAAGGGGGCTATTGAAATTCTTGGAAACTATCAGTCAGGAAGTCTATTAACCTAGTAACCTGTAGATTCTCCTGGGTTACGTCCGCCATATCGGTGTCTAACTCATCATGCGAAGAAAATGTATGCTCAGATGACATGCTGACGATACTTGCAACCTCAAGTGATTCTCATCTGAGTTGTTCCTTTAATTTTTTATGTAATCTTGTAAACCTTGCGATCGTTTGGGTAGTAAAGTTTGTACATAGTTTCTAGAATGATGGTTACATCTTCAGTATATATTTTTCCTTCGGCGAGTGGATCTGGATTTCCCGAAGAGTTTTCTAAAAATGCTTTTAAGCTATCTAAGTCAATTAACAGATTTATATTGCCGTATTTTTATAGATTTCATCTAATGTTTTGAATGATTCGTCTGCGACCACTGATTCTGGTGGTATTGGTTTCTTGAACCTATTTTCTTCTGTTTGGTGGTGGAAAAAAAGTTGTGTCATCATGTTCACATGGTGATATGGACGAAGTGGTAATGCGAGATGTTGCAGGTCTCTTTGTAGATAAAATATTTGTTGTTTCATTTGGGCTGGTCCTTGTTTCAGTTGTTGGGGGTAGGTCTGTACTAATGGTCGCACTGGTGTCGTCGCTTTGGTGTTAGCACTTGGGTTGGGACAGTTGTTCGCCCTGTGGCCTTTTTGCCTACATAGAAAACATGCCATGCCGTGTGTTCTCAAAAATATTTTATATTGTGTGTCTTCAAATGTAACTACTATTGAGGTTGTTGTTTCCACTATGTTGGTATCAGGAGGTCATACGTAAACTTGTCGCCGAAACTAAGCAGGTGGCCATACTCATCTTCAGCTATTCCAGCCCTCCTAAGGGAAACTTGGGAGACTAGAGTAAGCCCCAGTGACTTAAGTAAGTCTTCGATAATGTCTTGTGGTATTGAAGGGTACACGTAAGACAATATCAAACGTTTAGCTGGAGACATCAGTTTTCTAATACTTTCTTCTTCACTACATACGTCTATAGATCGATGTGTGTCAATTAGTCTGTCGACCATTTCTTTATTTGGCAGGTACATGCAGATTATGTTATTTGAGATCCAGGAAGCAAATAGGAATATTTCTGGGGCCAGTTATATAGTCCAGTGCATAAACATAATCAGCAAATTTGAGGGATCCTATAGCGTTCATCACAATTCCTTGTTCTTTCGTGGGATGCATTACTTTGGGTACGTTCTTCGCTGGATTAACATAAGATCTTTGAGGATTACCCTCCAAAGCTTGCAAGCTGGTATTGGGATTATTATTTACATTTTGGTTATTCACGTTTAGGATTTCTGCATGCCCACTTTTGTACTCAGAAGTGGCCACACTATTTTGTTTATTCATTATTTTTTATTGTATTTTTAGAATAGTTATTGGTCAAACTTTGAAACAGCATCATGTATAGCTGGTTGCCGGTGACAACCAGCCGCAGCGGACTGTGTGTATTAATATTATTCAGAGTTATCTATACTACATATAATTTTAATCATTGTATACATACAAATTTCTCCCTTATGTACTTCTTGCGCGTAGGTTACAACACTCCGATTCAACCAATATCCGCCAGAAGGGCATCTACCCATGCAGTCCCTGGCAGATCTTCACTAACTGAATCGGATGGTGGTGGAAAACTAAATTATATTACTCGTAAAACCACCAATATTTCACTGTATTTACCGCGCCTTCAGAAACAATACAGACACTTTCGAAGCCGAGCAAAAACCGCCGATATAATTTGTTACATGCGATATGTTCTGCTTTGTGTTAGCGATGCATTTATATCTTATAATTTTACATATTGGACACATATTTGGCGCCTTTTTTTTTAGAAAATCTGAGACACGCTGTCTGTAATCCAAAGTAGGTCTAATTCTAGTTATCCCTATTATCTCAATATTAGAACCCAGTTGAACCTACTGTCCTTTTAAAAACCTGCATAAACCTGTACAAACTATTATACTTTATGAAGGTTTGAGCAATTTTTGATAGATGGCATAATGTGTATCGGTAAAAAGAATCTATACGAGTGTTTGATGGTAGTCACAGTAATTTTTTTGCATTTTCAAATATACAAGAGTCTGTTAAACGTGAATCACTGATTATGGCAAACAAAAAGTGGGACTACAACTACTGGAGGTAAGTTCTTCATGGCAAATTCCAATTTCATTTGACTTTTATTTAATTGTATGTTGTTATATGACATCAAAGATGATTACTAAACGTAACCTAAAATTTCATCACATTCTGAGCAGTGTATCCACAATCAGTACCGTCTTTTTATAAGGACGGTAGGGTTATGTAGTATCTGCTTACTATACCTTGTTTTGTAGAAGTCAATATTATATAGGTATTATTTGCGTTTCCGTTACTGGCACAAACCCCTGACGGTTAACGAGCTTGTTAAAGAAATAGAAAACATAGATAACCCCGCATACACTCCCGATAACTTTGTTATTTTCCCACCAGAAAATACAAATGATTATAACACAGATGAAGATCCAGGCGATAAAGGCAATGTTGACTTGCACAACATACTGAGATCTCAGTTACGGACGAATGTAGAAGTTATGATGGACGAATATAAAAAAGAAACTGATCGAGACCCCACGTCCGAAAATTATCACAATGAAGAGGATATTCCCTCTCCTTGTCTGTCATAAAATAATAAAGACTAAGGAATTCCATTATTGTCTTGCCATTCACCTGACAAACAACTTTCCTCAGTGGGATCCAGTTTATATGACAACTGAGAATATTTCTTGGGAAAACATTTTCAAGCATTTTTTCGATAAAGAGCTTATAGGTGACCTTTTTCTCTTTAGTAATTTGTACGCCCAACAAAAATATCATGTTGGTGATATAACAGCTAACGAAATGTTCTACTTCATTGGCGTTTTACTCGTGAGTGATTAATGCAGTGTTTCCAGGAAAAAATCTTCAGGAAAAATTCTGGCGACACTAACAAGAAGCTGATCTTTTTGTCAATTTCAAAAGACCGTTTTCAATTTTTGACGAGCCATTTCCACTGCGTGGCCAACAACCATTTAGAAAACAGTGACCGATTTGCCCAAATAAGGCCACTGTTTGAATCACAAAACAAAAAGTTTTTAGACCATGAAGAAAATCATTCAGATGATGAAGCCATGGTGCCTTATTTTGGGCGTCATGGCTGTAAGCAATTTATTAGAGGCAGTAGAATAAATGGGGGTATAAATTCTGGGTTGGGGCCTACTCGTTTAGGATATCTACAAATTTGTCAGGAAAATACAAAAACTTGGGCCTAGAAGCGTCTGTGGTTTTGCATTATACAGATATCTTGAGTTAAGAGTTTCAATAATTTCGTTTTTTTTTTTAACTTTTTTACTGCTTTACCTTTGATGAAGGAGCTGCCTCTTTGAAACGTTAGGGCTACTGGGACGATTAGGAACAAAATAATTACAAACTGCCCTCTTACTAATGTCAAACCCTTAAAAAAGAAAGACTGAGGAGCGTCTGAATATGCAGTGGTGGATAACGAGACTTTAGTTTGCCGGTAGAATGACAACAGTGTCATAACAACCGTTTCCAATGCTTGCTTTGCGGTTCCCCTCAACAAAGTGAAATAAGGTTCTCAAAGTGAAAAGAAACATATTCATGTAGACCAACCAAGGCTTATAAAGGCATATAATGAAAACATGTCGACAGAAGTGATAAGAACATCAGCCAATATCGTATATCTATTCGTGGTAGAAAATTATATTTTCCATTGGTTAGCCATAGCATTGACAATGGAGGAAAACTAGATCAACTAAGCTTTAGAAGAACTGTTGCTACTGAATTGCTAGAAACACCCAGAGTCCTTGACAAAAGGGAACATTTCAAAAGGCCTAGAAGTTTCAGAGAGAAACCACGGATTGATCAAATCGTTTTGGTGTACCATATCAATCATGCAAGGTGCGATGTATGTCACAAGAAAGCCAACTTTTGTTGTAATAAATGTGATATTGCATTGCATCCTGAAGACTGCTTTATCAATTATTACTCTATAGTAATTATAAGTGTATTAGATTTGTTATTTTGCTACCTTTTGAAAGTAAAACACAACCAAAACAACAAACTTGCCTAATTTCATACAAGTAGACTTTAGCCTTATTGTTTTTTAAAAGGACGCCTATATAGCAAAAAGTACACCCTTGGGGCGTTTATTTTTTTATATCATTACAAATATTAATAGAGTAAATGAAAAAATATATATATCAACACCACAATGTCGCCCCCTGTACATTGTTGACAAATTCAGACTATTTTGATTAATATTATTTTTAACTACCAGTACTTCTGTTTGCATGTCTAGGTTAAAATCGATAATTTAGCTTCGAGACCTCGAACATCGCCGTATCCATTACTAGAAGTTGACGACGCCTGTAAACTTGTGCTAGATAAATGTAAACTAACAGAGGAAACTGAGGTTGTAAATGTTGAGGATTCATTGAACAGGATCCTCGCTGAGTGTATCTACGCAGAAGGACCGTTTCCTCCCTTTCCGGCGTCGATGAAAGACGGATATGCGGTTAGGTACGAGGATGGGCCTGGACTGCGAGTGGTTAAAGAGGCTTCCGCTGCTGGAGATAATGTAAGTACACCGCAAAGGGGTTTAACTCAGTTAATGAAGCTATTTCAGCTATTGGTTGTGGGTATCTTTGCAAATCTTATGTACAAGAAAACAAAATTTTGAAAAAGTGATGTAGTTTCTCATTCTTGAGTTTTTCTAATGACGTTGTTTTATCAAATATTTATATATCAGGTAATTTATAGAAGGTTTTGCATTATATTGAGAGTATATACTTAAATACTATTATTAAATATAATATAGTTTTTTCACTGTATGCTACAGCTGATGCAGTAAAAGTTATTTAAACATTATCAGTGAATTTATCCATATTTGTTGCATTTGACATGTCAAATTATTTAAAATTGACATGCATTTTTAGCTCTTAACAAAAAAATGTGTTGAAATTAATGTAACTAGTAGATAAGCAAAGAGAGTTCTAGCTCACTCAAGAATGCACATTTTCAAAATGCACAATTTTTAAAACCACGCCCTAAATACCTCCACTTTAGGGGGCGTGGCCACGCCATTTACCTAAATCTACCAATCAGAGGCCAATTCTAACCACAAATACGCCCATTTTGTACACATTTAGCCAATAAAATCGCTTCTCCCCTCCACTGATTACGCCCATCTGCACAGTGAGCCAGAGTCCCCGGGAATCTGGCACAAGAAAGCTAAGGAAAGTTTTTGCACAAACACATCACATTTGGAGATGTGGTTCCGAGACACAAAAGCTAACGAAAGCTTTCAAACAAAACTATCGGAGCTTTTGGAGATTAATTAATAAAATAATAAGTGGTTATCATCACATTGGTTGAGATGGTATGAAGTTTCATCACCCAACCTGTATTCACGGGAAGCTTAATGATCTGTAGGGAAAACAAATGAGGGATGTATCGGAGATTTATTAATTTAATTATATTGGATGAGATGGTATGAAGTTTCATCACCTAACCTGTATTCGTAAGAAGCTTAATGAGCTTTGGCGAAAACTAATGAGTGTTGTATCTGAGCTTCATTAATTGATTAGCTTTCATGTTGCGGCATCTTAATGAAAGCTTTGGTCTTTAGCGATGGAGAAGTGTGAATCTTAATTAGAGGCGGAAATCATTGAAGAGGACTCCATTATTTAAAGTTACGTCACCCCAACCTTTAGAGCCGTCAAATGAGAGTGAGGTTGATAAGCGAGAATAATCGTATTGGTCGCGGACTCCATGTTAATTAATAAACTAATAAGTGGTTATTATTACATTGGTTGAAGACTTCATTATTTAAACTTACGTGGCCACAACCTTTAGAGGCGACAAATGAGAGTGAGGTTCATTTAATTCGTCTTAATCAGTAGAATTCAAAAATGGCGACTAACGCTTGTGCAAAAATGAGATAAAAAACTTAAAACCCTTATCTCGGAAGATCCGTGAGATGTACGAGACAACCAACACATGCACGGTGTTAAGGAGACCAAACCAAATTGGAATACACAATAAAATGGCCACTTCCGGTCTAAAATTTAAATCCTTATATCTTTTGAATGGAAAGTGATAGAAATGGACTGACTTTAAAAATATATCGTTTCATAACAAGGTCTACAAGAAAATGAAATAAAAAACTTCAAACCCTTATCGCGGAAGATCCGTGAGATGTACGAGAGAACCAACATATGCACGGTGTTAAGGAGCCCAAAACAAATTGGAATATACAATAAAATGGCCACTTCCGGTCTAAACTTTAAATCGTTATATCTTTTGAATGGAAAGTGATAGAAATGAACTGACTTTAAAAATATATCGTTTCATAACAAGGTCTACAAGAAAATGAAATAAAAAACTTTAAACCCTTATCGCGGAAGATCCGTGAGATGTACGAGAGAACCAACATATGCACGGTGTTAAGGAGGCCAAACCAAATTGGAATATACAATAAAATGGCCACTTTCGGTCTAAACTTTAAATCGTTATATCTTTTGAATGGAAAGTGATAGAAATGAACTGACTTCAAAAATATATCGTTTCGTAACAAGGTCTACAGGAAAATGAGATAAAAAACTTAAAACCCTTATCGCGGAAGATCGGTGAGATGTACGATAGAACCAATACATACACGCTGTTTAGCAAATCAAACTCTATAAGCATATTCAATAAAAATGTTACTTCCGGCAAACACTTTCGGTATAGCTATTCTTAGAGCTACATACATGTGTAACACCTCAAAATAATCGTCGTGTTGAACAGAAGAAAGAAATATAGTTTTTAAGTAAATCAGAACAAGTTGTGTTAACACCTAAAAACAACACACTCTCTCTTAGACTTAATGAAGTTACGTTCCGAGAAAATTTCAAGCTTACCATGAGGACCAGGATTCAATAGCATATTTAAATCTTGACTACATCAAGTGATGTGTGCTACAGGCAAATTTCAGTACACTCTCTTAGACTTATTGAAGTTGACGACACAGACAGCTGTCAAGTGCACCTGACAAACCAAAGTAAATATGTCTTGAAGAACAGTCTTCAATTGTCCTGAACCAACACGTCTCTATCATTTCAGAGCAATCTTAGCCATGTGACCAGTCAAACTAAGTATCTTGAAGTGTAGCTTTTATGTATATGAGATATAAAATAAGAAAACCAAAGAGTTAATTGCCTATTACAACAACAAACTGGCGGAACATTTGGACCAACGGAATTCCGTTGGTCCAAATGTTACAGCAGAAGGAGTTGACTTAGTACTTACAACTGCTACACACTTAGTAATAATTAGTGTCACCAATCTTCAAGAAACCGAAGTAAAATGATAACACTAAGAACAAACATTTCCGATACCGAAGTGATCCTAAACACACCATGTGATGCAAATTCTGTAAATCTCTTTAACAGAAGAAAAACAGAAGTCAAACACCTTAAGACAAATAGAACCGACGTACATAACAGGTGTGTCTGAGGAGAAACGTATTCAGAACCCTATTGAGTTTACTCAGTTTTAAGTATACGAATATAACAGTCTATGTACCAACCAACCAGGGCAACACAACTAACCAACCAACCAACAAACTGTTTTTGAGGTGTAACCTTTATGTATGTATGTAATTTAATTTTCGATAGTGTAAAATAAAATTATAAAGTGTGATATATGCAAAATAAGAAAACCAAAGATTTAATTGCCTATCACAACAACAAGCTGACCGAACAGTTGGACCAACGGAATACCGATACCCTAGATATTTCAACGGAAGAAGCCCACTTAGAGTCAACTCCAGGGGATCGGAATACCGATGCCCTAGAAGTGTCGGAAGCAACATCTCAAGTAACACCTAGAACTGCTATATACTTGGTAAAAATTGGTGGAGCTCAGACTGTAAACGACTTGATAGGTGGTACATATGTTTGCAAAGATTTGATTCTAAATTTAGCCTGTTGGATATCCAATCATTTCTAGGAAAAGTGCAACCAACCAACTAACCAATCACCCAACCAACCAACCAACGTTGAGGGGCGTAGAGATAGCAAGCTACCTACAAGTGGCCCCTCTGAATATATGATGTTAATGATAGATTAAGAGATTTAATTGACACGTGTTTGTATTGAAGGCTTGCAAGCTACGTACAAGTGTCTGAACATATGATGGTGATGACGGGTTAAGAGATTTAATTGACACCCATGAAGGCTTAGCGGTTTTCACTTGGGTCATCGTCATTCGAAAAGTATCAGAACGAAAACCAGGTCCTTTACTCTGATATATCTCACTCAGTAGGAACCAAATGTCTTCGAAAACAACATTCTTTGCTTTTCTGAATAGCAAGTGAGCAGCCCCCTTGTCGAACCCTTCCGAGCTAAAGGTAAACCCCACCCTGTCTTTAGGGATCGACTAGTGTAAACGATGAAATATTAGATCCAACAGAAGCCCTCGACAACTAGGTGTTTATATTCGATGTTGTAGCTTGTAACAAACAAGATAAAATAAGAGCATACTTCAGTATGGGCAGACATAAGAATATTGATCCATTCTATCTCTGTCAAACATATACTCGAATAACCAAACATCTAGTATCTAACAACACAAATGTTGTGTTATTCAAGCAAGATGAAACCAATTTAAAACATGCGTACGACAATCATATGACCACCGATATGGACTTTAAACCATTTAAAAATATATGCTACCAATGTTGGAAAGACAAATGGTGTGCAAGACTAAAGTTTAGCAGATACTAATTGTTTTAACCTTCACTGTTGCCTACCGACTGAACCTTAGCAGATACTCCTCGTCTTAATATTCGACAGACAACACAACTTATTGTTTTCACCTTCACGTCTTAATATTCAACAGACAGCAACGACAGCTGTCTTACAGGACAGACAGCTGTCTTACAGCTGTCATACAGCTGTCATACAGCTGTCATAGAGCTGTCATACAGCTGTATGACAGCTGTAAGGCAGCTGTCTGTCCTGTAAGACAGCTGTCGTTGCTGTCTGTTGAATATTAAGACGTGAAGGTGAAAACAATAAGTTGTGTTGTCTGTCGAATATTAAGACGAGGAGTATCTGCCAAGGTTCAGTGGTCACATGATCGTCGTACGCATGTTTTAAATTGGTTTCATCTTGCTTGAATAACACAACATTTGTGTTGTTACGTACTAGATGTTTGGTTATTCGAGTATATGTTTGACAGAGTTAGAATGGATCAATATTCTTATGTCTGCCCATACTGCCCAAGTATGCTCTTATTTTATCTTGTTTGTTACAAGCTACAACATTGAATATAAACACCTAGTTGTTGAGGGCTTCTGTTGGATCCAATATTTCATCGTTTACACTAGTCGATCCCTAAAGACACTTGCTCACTTGCTATTCAGAAAAACAAAGAATGTTGTTTTCGAAGACATTTGGTTCCTACTGAGTGAGATATATCAGAGTAAAGGACCTGGTTTTCGTTCTGATACTTTTCGAATGACGATGACTCAAGTGAAAACCGCTAAGCCTTCATGGGTGTCAATTAAATCTCATAACCCGTCATCACCATCATATGTTCAGACACTTGTACGTAGCTTGCAAGCCTTCAATACAAACACGTGTCAATTAAATCTCTTAATCTATCATTAACATCATATATTCAGAGGGGCCACTTGTAGGTAGCTTGCTATCTCTACGCCCCTCAACGTTGGTTGGTTGGTTGGGTGGTTGGTTAGTTGGTTGGTTGCACTTTTCCTAGAAATGATTGGATATCCAACAGGCTAAATTTAGAATCAAATCTTTGCAAACATATGTATCACCTATCAAGTCGTTTACAGTCTGAGCTCCACCCATTTTTACCAAGTATGTAGAAGTTCTAGGTGTTACTTGAGATGTTGCTTCCGACACTTCTAGGGCATCGTTATTCCGATCCCCTGGAGTTGACTCTAAGTGGGCTCCTTCCGTTGAAATATCTAGGGTATCGGTATTCCGTTGGTCCAACTGTTCGGTCAGCTTGTTGTTGTGATAGGCAATTAAATCTTTGGTTTTCTTATTTTTCATATATCACATTTTTTTATTTTATTTTACACTATCGAAAATTAAATTACATACATACATAAAGGTTACACCTCAAAAACAGTTTGTTGGTTGGTTGGTTAGTTGTGTTGCCCTGGTTGGTTGGTACATAGACTGTTATATTCGTATACTTAAAACTGAGTAAACTCAATAGGGTTCTGAATACGTTTCTCCTTAGACACATCTGTTATGTACGTCGGTTCTATTTGTCTTAAGGTGTTTGACTTCTGTTTTTCTTCTGTTAAAGAGATTTACAGAATTTGCATCATATGGTGTGTTTAAGATCACTTCGGTATCGGAAATGTTTGTTCTTAGTGTTTTTATCATTTTACTTCGGTTTCTTGAAGATTGGTTCTATATTTCTGATTGAATTCGCTTACACAGAAATAAAAATTGTTGAATTTTTCATAAAAAATGATTGGTTATGTAGCAAACCGAATTTAATACCAAACATACCAAAGTCCAAAAAGTATGTAGCGGTTGTTGGTGTTAATTGAAATGTTGCTTCCGCTACTTCTAGGGCATCGGTATTCCGAGCCCCTGGAGATGACTCTAAGTGGGTTCCTATTCTGATACCCCCAATGTTCATTTAGCTGACTGTTGTAGTAGGCAATCAACTTTAGTTTTCTTGTCTTTCCACCGAATGATACATAAAGCCACATCTCAAGACAGTTAGTTAGAGTGTTGCATGACTAAGATTACTCTGAAATGATAGTGCCACTAATGATTACTAAGTGTGTAGCAGTTGTAGGTACTAAGTCAACTCCTTCTGCTGGAACATTTGGACCAACGGAATTCCGTTGGTCCAAATGTTCCGCCAGTTTGTTGTTGTAATAGGCAATTAACTCTTTGGTTTTCTTATTTTATATCTCATATACATAAAAGCTACTCTTCAAGATACTTAGTGTGACTGGTCACATGGGTAAGATTGCTCTGAAATGATAGAGACGTGTTGGTTCAGAACAATTGAAGACTGTTCTTCAAGACATATTCACTTTGGTTTGTTAGGTGCACTTGACAGCTGTCTGTGTCGTCAACTTCAATAAGTCTAAGAAAGTGTACTGAAATTTGCCTGTAGCACACATCACTTGATGTAGTCAACATTTAAATATGCTATTGAATCCTGGTCCTCATGGTAAGCTTGAAATTTTCTCTGAACGTAACTTCATTAAGTCTAAGAGAGAGTGTGTTGTTTTTAGGTGTTAACACAACTTGTTCTGATTTACTTAAAAACTATATTTCTTTCTTCTGTTCAACACGACGATTATTTTGAGGTGTCACACATGTATGTAGCTCTAAGAATAGCTATACCGGAAGTGTTTGCCGGAAGTAACATTTTTATTGAATATGCTTATAGTGTTTGATTTGCTAAACAGCGTGTATGTATTGGTTCTATCGTACATCTCACCGATCTTCCGCGATAAGGGTTTTAAGTTTTTTATCTCATTTTCCTGTACACCTTGTTACGAAACGATATATTTTTGAAGTCAGTTCATTTCTATCACTTTCCATTCAAAAGATATAACGATTTAAAGTTTAGACCGGAAGTGGCCATTTTATTGTATATTCCAATTTGGTTCGGCCTCCTTAACACCGTGCATATGGTGGTTCTCTCGTACATCTCACGGACCTTCCGCGATAAGCGTTTTAAGTTTTTTATCTCATTTTCCTGTAGACCTTGTTACGAAACGATATATTTTTGAAGTCAGTTCATTTGTATCACTTTCCATTCAAAAGATATAACGATTTAAAGTTTAGACCGGAAGTGGCCATTTTATTGTATATTCCAATTTGTTTTGGGCTCCTTAACACCGTGCATGTGTTGGTTCTCTCGTACATCTCACGGATCTTCCGCGATAAGGGTTTGAAGTTTTTTATTTTATTTTCTTGTAGACCTTGTTATGAAACGATATATTTTTAAAGTTAGTTCATTTCTATCACTTTCCGTTCAAAAGATATAAGGATTTAAATTTTAGCCGGAAGTGGCCATTTTATTGTGTATTCCAATTTGGTTTGGTCTCCTTAACACCGTGCATGTGTTGGTTCTCTCATACATCTCACGGATCTTCCGCGATAAGGGTTTTAAGTTTTTTATCTCATTTTTGCACAAGCGTTAGTCGCCATTTTTGAATTCTACTGATTAAGACGAATAAAATGAACCTCACTCTCATTTGTCGCCTCTAAAGGTTGTGGCCACGTAAGTTTAAATAATGAAGTCTTCAACCAATGTAATGATAACCACTTATTAGTTTATTAATTAACATGGAGTCCGCGACCAATACCATTATTCTCGCTTATCAACCTCACTCTCATTTGACGGCTCTAAAGGTTGGGGTGACGTAACTTTAAATAATGGAGTCCTCTTCAATGATTTCCGCCTCTAATTAAGATTCACACTTCTCCATCGCTAAAGACCAAAGCTTTCATTAAGATGCCGCAACATGAAAGCCAATCAATTAATGAAGCTCAGATACAACACTCATTAGTTTTCGCCAAAGCTCATTAAGCTTCTCACGAATACAGGTTAGGTGATGAAACTTCATACCATCTCATCCAATATCATTAAATTAATAAATCTCCGATACATCCCTCATTTGTTTTCCTAAAGATCATTAAGCTTCCCATGAATACAGGTTGGGTGATGAAACTTCATACCATCTCAACCAATGTGATGATAACCACTTGTTATTTTATTAATTAATCTCCAAAAGCTCCGATAGTTTTGTTTAAAAGCTTTCGTTAGCTTTTGTCTCGGAACCACATCTCCAAATGTGATGTGTTTGAGCAAATACTTTCCTTAGCTTTCTTGTGCCAGAGTCTCAGGGACTCTGGCTCACTGTGCAGATGGGCGTGATCAGTGGAGGGGAGAAGCGATTTTATTGGCTAAATGTGTACAAAATGGGCGTATTTGTGGTTAAAATTGGCCTCTGATTGGTTGATTTAGGTAAATGGGCGTGGCCACGCCCCCTAAAGTGGAGGTATTTAGGGCGTGGTTTTAAAAATTGTGCATTTTGAAAATGTGCATTCCTGAGTGAGCTAGAACTCTCTTTGCTTATCTACTGTAACTCTATATTCAAGTTTTATGAAGTGTTTTGTAATTTAAGCCCAGTAAGGTGATACTCAAAGCAGGCGAAGCAGTACGAATTACTACAGGAGCTGCTGTGCCGGAGGGCGCCAATGCTGTTGTGCAAGTTGAAGATACAGACTTATTCAGAGTGTCAGAAGATAGCTGTCAAGAATTAGAGATTAACATAAAAACATCTCCGACACAAGGTCTTGATATAAGGTAAATTTATCTTTATTAGGTGTTGTTGCTCTTACTTGGTGAAACCGTTCCATGCTAAATACAGTCCTAGAGACTAGTTTTCTGGCTACACAAAGGTTTGTTTTCTTTTCTGTAACCGGCTTCGCTGTTTGACAGCATCATCAGAGAGGAGCAAATTAAATTCGTTTACACGCATTCATTACAAATACAAATAAAAACCCGTTACTACGTTATGACGTTTTAATAAAAAACTCTATATTTAAAAAAAACATATAGAGAATAACAGATGACGACTTCAAAATGTCTACGTGATGTATGTCAATATTCAACATAAAATAGAATCAACTTATAACAATACTAACTATAACAACAATTACAACAATAAGAAAACTAAACACTAACGGTAATAAAGAAGACTATACAACAAAAATATCTGCACACATCAACCTATCTTATTACAACTTTTTAAACAGTTATACGTACCTTGTTTAACGTATTCCATTAGGAAGAAGAATTTCCAAGAAAAGGGAAAGAAAAATCATGTTTCTTGCCCAAAGCTGAATTAGCTTGTACACACTGTAACGCAAACTACATCGGTCAAACTTTTAGAAATTGTATTACCAGCTACAACATATTTCTGCACCACGCTGACAAATATGCATTTGCATGACATATTATTATTACTCAACATACACTCACAGTCACCCCATTGAGCTACTACATTCAAACATTGCATATTTTAATTCTGCATCTAATTCTCGACGGATATATTTTAATTGTTTTATATTATTTTTGAGTCTTAACGGTAATATTTCATCATTTTGTGAATTTGAGTTATCTTTCAGATCTGACCCCGTTTTTTGATTTTATAAAATAAATCGACGGGGCAAAATGCATCTACTTTGGAAAAAAACATTACCTCAAAAGTTTTTACCAGTGGTAAAGTAAAAAATATCCGGAAAAGTACATAATGGCAAAATGAAACAAGGTTTTCTAGTTTTATGTGTCCACAGCTGTCAAACTATTGTCCTTACCAAGATTGCCATGGAACGCTTACATTAACTTGTCCGTTCTGGTAAATGCTAACTCTAATTATCATTCCACACATACATACATGGAAGGTGGGTTATTATTTTACCCAATTTCTGTTAGGTCATGGGCGTTTCAGGTCCTACCTGAGTAAAATGAAAATAGTCCACAAAGAGGACTGTACGTATTGTGGTGATAGAGATACGCCAGAGCACATGATCTTTGAGTGCGCAAGATGGTCGCAAATAAACGAACAAATGTATAAAGAGGGTGGCAGAGATTTAGCAGCAGATAATGTGGTGGAGCATGTGCTCGAAAGTGAAAGGGTGTGGAATACTGTGGAGAGAGGGATCGTAGGCGTAGGAGGAGGGAATGAAGTCAAAGGAGGAGGAAGACAGGATGTAGAAGTTTTGACAACAACAAGAGTTAGAGACGTGGTGAAGCAATGCCAGCGAGTGGTTTCCGCCACATATCTAGGTGTCAAGGGGGTATTTATGGGTAGTCTTGACCTGGAGGAAAGAGGAGTCACCACAGTGCCGGTTGGTGTCAGATCGCGGAAGCGCCAGCCACCAGCCTGCGTAAAAGTATTCACCTCCGCTATCAGAAAAAAACTCTAAGTAAAGAATAATTTATTTTATAAACAGTTGACACTTAAAACAATCCCCCACCTTTTTTTATAAACAAATTCGTATTAGTCAAATGTAAATTCAGAACGTTGATGTAATACATTGAATTCACAATATTATTTATCTAATTTGAATTTGTCCCCAAAAAACAGTGGATTGTTATAGTGAAATTTTAAAAATCGATACTTCGCTGTTTTAAACTCATTATCTTTGGTTTGAGTAACGACATTTTGTCTATTATTGCCAACTATGTGATAGTTATGACACAAATTTTTAATACATATTTGTTTTGACATGTATACATTTTAAATTTTGTTTTTTCAAGTACAGGCTAAGGCTTCTTTGTGCAGCACATTGTATAATGTTAGGCCAAATATATTACTGCTACGATCATTATGACTTCCATTATGACATCAAAACACAGCGATAAAACTGAAGTGCCTTTAATCATTAGCTCTAACAAATACATGGACAACAATCGCGTACTAGTAATAAAGATATGACTAAAACTAAATTAACCATTAAACAATAATATAACAGGATAAAATATGTAAACATAATATTCTTTCAAAGAAATTATTCTAAAGCATTTCCGCTGACTGCGATATATATATATATATATATATATATATATATATATATATATATATATATATATATATATATATATATATATATATATATTGTATAAATCATTCTCAGTTTCAACATTAGTTATTTAAATCCCTCTTATACACTAGATTTCATATTTTCTTTTGTGGTCGGAGGTATCATAAATACCTTGTTCTTGATACAGCCCCACATTAGAAAATGTATTAAAAATATAATAATACTTAATGCAGGTGTGTGTGTGTGTGTGTGCGGGGGGGGGGGGGTACGTTCGTGTATGTCTGCGTGCGTGCAATTATATCTAGAACGCTTATTTAACATGATAACTTTAGAAAGCTTTGAGCTAATGATTTTAGTTCAAGTACATACAATATTTTCGTGATCATAAAATATGGTGGGTAAATGGCCGGCATTTGACTACTTTAAGATGCTGTGTTCTTATTTTATTTTTCCAAAATTTTTGTATAAATTTTATTTTTATGGCTAAGAGATTGCTGCACAAAATATTTTTTGTGATAAACTTAAAATAAACTCGATTAAATCCAACGTCGCTTGTGATTTTCTGTTAAACTACCTCATTTCAGAAGTGCAGCCCACCTCCCTATCGTTATTACTGACTGACAAAATATCAAGGTGAAATGTATAGGGAGATAAGCCGTAGAAGTGCCAAATTCGTAACTTCTAGTTATTTTCCGCTGAATTCAAATACTTCAGAATGGTGGCCAGTGTGTTTATCTATTAAGATTTGTAAATATGCGATAAATTTCGAAAGGCTGGAGCTAATGACTTTCTTTGGAAATAAAGTGTTAAGAAAATTAATCACATTTAAGTATACACAGATGTATTTTTTTTGCTTACCTGCTTACAATTTTTTTTAAACAAAGTTTCCCTAGGTGAAGGGTGGAGCCTGTGATAAGCACTGATAAGTTCACTTGGAGTACTCAAATTACCACAACACATCTTTTTGAATACCAGACGATCGTTTCACCAACAAAGTTAGAGTCATCAGAGGATGAAAAAATCTAAATTTTTTAACTACTGAACATCACATTTATACTTCATGTTAGGTAAAAGAACGAAACCAAGAGGGAGGATCATAGGCAAATTCTCTGCGTTTGTATTTTAATTGCCGCACATCCCTTTTAAAATCTCGTTGTATCTTTACCTACAGAGTTCGGAACACTTCTACATCAAATAGCCAGTGCAAAGAGTAGGCTCTTAATCAGTGGCGGGGCTGGGTTTAAGGAACTTTTGCTTTTTACGGACTAAAATAAAATATAATAATAATTATAGTAAATATAAATACTTTCGTAGGCATCTAGCATCACCGGTTTTCCAACACTCTGGATAAGCTTCACATTTTCTTTATCTATGTGTTGATGATTTGCTACGCATGATTTGTCAATCTTACCGTATCTCATCTGTGCCAAAAGTTCTTTAAATCTGGTTTTTGCTTTAACAATATGCTTTAAAATTTCTGTGGATTAATATACTGTTGTGTTTGCTTTTACAAATTATAAAAAACTATTAAAAGGAAAGTTAATTGTTGCCGTTAAATAATTGAGGAGAGCAGTAAGCTTTATAAATGTAACATTATATCAGTGCACGTTTAATTGAAAACCATATTAAAATCATAAACATATAGGACCTCTAGAAGAAATATGTTCTAAATGTTAAAGCGACTGGATATCACATACTTCATAGTTAAATAAATAAGTTTTTCTTGAAGTAAAAGGAAAATAGTGCAACTCAACCGAAGCGTCGCTGTTTACCGAAGGGAACTTATAACGAAAATTTAATATATTTTCATTTTCTCTGGCAACTAGTCGGTTCACATGAGTCTCTGAGAGTAGGTCGACTTAGGGCACTAGTTAATCACTCACACAATTACACAAACTAGGAATCGAAACAAGCATGTCAGTTCAAGTAGATTTATTTTAAAAAGTAAAACCTTAAGACAGATTTGTAACTAAAAAAAGACTATTATTTTAAAAGCAATATAAACAAATTGAATGCAATAAAGTATCCATTAAATTTCAATAAAGAAAAGAAAAATTTACATTAAGCTGTCCCTCTGCATGTGCAGAAAAGTTAACTATTAATAAATATTGAAAATTTACACAATCCAAAGGCAAAATGAATTTAGACTAATTTTAAAAGAGAGTTACGATAAAGTGTGATGCATTTTATATAAACGCTATATAAAAAAAATGAAGCAACGGTTAGTTTTCGCACTTTAGTGACATTTAGCTTGAATTCCGGTGTATATGCTGCTATCTCCTGGTTTCGATGTGCCCCATATACGTCCTTGCTCAGGTGGAATCTGTGTCTTGCCCTCTTCGTGGATAATATGTTGTAACGGTGGACATTAGAGTGTCTGCCTCTGCTACGGTTATTGCAGGTGGGGCTTTGAGTGTTTATTGCCTACTTCAGATGACTTGTCACTGCTTCCTTCAGATGTTCATGCTGCCTTTAGTATGTTACTGTATTGAGTATGTTACTGCATTTTCAGATATTTTGTTACTGCTTATTCAGATAACTTGTTAGATCATTGTGTGGCTTCTTACTGTCTCCTTCAGATAATGTGTTACTGCCTCCCTCAGACCTGATTCAAACATGTGGATTAGTACTGTTTTAAGACATTTCAAACCTTCCGCAATGTAACAGTGTCTTTACAAAAACCAACTAATTAAATGCTTTATGCATAAAGCCTAAAATATTACTTGAAATCTAATTAAAGACACGTCACATGCAGAAGAACTAAACTCATATTTAGCCATGCAGTTATTGCAAGAATAAAATTTAACAAGGTGAAAATAACTTATATCAAAGGTACTTACCCATGAGTAAGACTTCGTAGCTCTCTAGTGTGCCATGATTAATTGTTCGCTGGTTAAACAAGTTTAATCAGAAAAGAATGAATCGACGGATGGAGCTTCAATTTATAGGTTGTGATAAGAGACCAATGCTGCCAACACTTAATAAGTTCAGCAGGCTGCAGGTTAACCAACTGCCATAGAGCTTGGGACTCTATGTGATTAGACAGAGATGGAGAGTGCTACGTCATAATTCTCAAAAGGGGTATATCATTGAATGTAAAATGGGTTAAAAAGTAAATGAAATAAATAAATGTAACGTTTTGAACGTTACAAACTTGATCGACAAATATACTTGGTGGTTTGTTATTACATTCCCAAGTGGCCACCAATCCATGTACTGACTATGCTTGACGTTGCTTAACTTTGATGATCACACCGATTTGTTCAACGCGGTGTTGCCGTACTTGCCAGGAGGTATAGCCTTTATTTAGCTGTGAAATAACTGAAGCAGGGGTGTATGAATTAGTTATATTAATAAATATATTAATTATTATAGTATTTCAAACAGATCGAAAAGACAACGTAAGCAAGAGGGAAGACTTTTTCGATAACATCGCTTTGTTGAATCTCCGAGTGTTTCTAAATTCAGAATGCTACCCTTATGAATCTATGAATATGGATTTCGAAAAATCCAAATCAGCTGTACACTGATTTTTAAAAATGTTTCTGTTATAAAAACATGTCGGAGTCTCTCTTAAATTATGACGAGTTTAAAGACCGAGCTCAATTTGTGATCGACTGTCAGCATCAGAACGGGTCAATCAAGTCGTCAACGGTGGACATTAAGGTGGAGTTTATGAGCAGAGACAATTTTCCCGATAACACCCGCGCTTACTGTTTAGTTATTCACGACAGTGTATTGGAATATAAACATCTAACGGGCATCGTTAAAACCATTATGTAATAATATAATTTATTATGTCACTTATGTATCAATATGTACAGCCTGTGGTGAATTAATCCTAATAAACTCTTTATTGTATGTAAATCAATTGTTTTATTTTTCTTTATTGCATTTTGATCAACGCTCGTATATTGAGCTAGTGGAATTGATACATATGCGAACCAACACGTGGTGAGCTTATATGTCAATAACAAACACAGCCTAACAAACGAGCCTGTGTGTGTGTGTAGACTGAAGCTAAGAAAGCATTCAGGTAGCGGGAATCGGGAGTCCTAACCTCACATTCGGCTAGCGACGACCTAACCTAACATTCATATGAGCTTATATGTCAAACATAACCACAAATTACCACATGGTGATCTTATATGTCACAACAACAAACAAACATAGCCTACCATTAGGCATATACAAGACGTGGTGAGAATGTCGCCTGGAAACCCAAACAAACAACAACAAAGACGTGGTCAGCTTCTATGTCATAACCTAAGAACACAGTCGGCTAGCGGGAAGCGGTCTCACAATCAACCTTAACATCTGCGACTAGCGGGCAGCCGACATAACATGGAAACATAACCTAACAAACACACGTGTGTGCAGACTTAACCTAACGTTCTCGGCTAGCGGGCACATGTTCAACCAATAACAAACAACACATGTGTGTATCCATAACCACAAATTCCTACATGGGCGGCAAGCGGGAATCAACCAACACGTGCGCATGAGCGGCAGCGGCTATCTTGGAACCTGACAGCGGCTGCCATCTTGGAATATATGACGTCAGCTGGCAAATGACAGCTGACAAGTTACCCGTCAGCTGTCACCCTCTGACACATGCCAGGTGACATATTGTGACAGGTGACAGCTGTTAAATGACGTGACAGATGACAGCTGTCAGCGCATGCGCACACCGAAAATAGGGAGGGGCTTAGCTTACACCCACTCCTCCCCACCAATGACGTTACGGCGAATCAGCACGCTGGGAAGGGTGCGCCGAGTTGGCGCCCTATCTATTGAAGGCCCTCAAAAGGTCCTTGTTGTTTCTTTCCTATTGGATTTTACCGTAACTTGAGGGGGTAAGTTCTGGATATAATATATTTTCAAGGGTAGTAATTATACATGGTAGCTATGTTGAGAGTTAAACCTTAGTAGAAGTAATCATAATATTTGTGGAAAAGATTATATTTTAATAGTTCGCTAACGAATATATCTGTCATAACATTTTGAGAATAGGATAAGTGAATTTGTGGAATATATAGGTTTGATCACCTGAACTTATTAACGTAGAGAAAGACTCAAAATTAGTGTCCCTTGATTTGTAGGACGAGGACTTTTGCTTGAGAATTTGAATGTCTATCATAGGATAAACCTTTATCAAACTTTTTTCATTATTTTAAAGTAAATTATCGTTTCACTCACTTGAGGTACATTTGCGTAAAAGTGTACGCTTCATTCGCAAGAGGTGTGTTTGCGTAAAATTAAGACGGCAATTCTGATTTATTCAAGTGAGGGCGCGTTACGTTAAAATCACACTAGAAAAATTAATTCTTGTTTGTTTACTTTTATTTAATATAGATTAATATATATTTTAATCTTATACACCTGGGTTTCATTTCCAGCCTAAGAAAACCTTACCCAGGGTTGTTTAAATATAAACTTTAAACATATTTGTAACGTATATTCCCCACCGGTACATGCTACAGCCGACACAGTAAAATATTGGTATATTAACCCCAAATGCTCGGTCGTCAACTGTCCATTAAGCAAGACCTCCGTTGAGAGTCGTGAAATAGAATATTTTTCTTTCAAAATAACAGAGGTAGTTGATCGCTAAAACCCTGTCCGCTCGAGAACTGTCATAATTTACATAAATCACTGGGTATTTTAACAAAAACACCCATGTCATTTGCTCTTGTCCAAAAGAGTTACTTACAAGCCGAAATTATAAAATAAATAAACCAACCGGACCCCTATTACAACACTTTTAAATTTTACAATAACTACCATAGATGATGTATTCTATATAATATTTCCAGATGATAATAATATTACCATTAGAAGTAAAGGAGGAATAATAAACGGTTTAGGATCAATTTTTCAATCAATTATAAGACATTTAGACGCTGACAATTGCGAGAGAATCAACAATGCGTTTCAATTACTAGCTGATGAAATAAATAGAAAAATAGAAAAATAGAATGCATGAGCTATTTGATAAGCTATTCTTGGTGACTTCAATGTCCATAATAAGGAATGGCTAGGATCTTCAAAAACCGATCCACAAGGGAGAGCAGCGGAGGCCTTTGCAGTCAGCAACTCTTTGGTCAATATGGTTCAGCAACCTACTTACTTTCTCCGTATCCCAACACACAGTTCAAATCCCTTGGATCTCCTTCTTACTACAAATCCTGAATGCTATAAAATATCAGTCACCGCCCCACTCGGTCGCTCAGACCATGGCATGGTCACCGCTTCCTGCGCAATACAACCCGAGGTCACACAGTCATCACACCCACGTATTGTTTGGCACTAAAACTCCGTGAACTGGGACGAAATGCGAGATTACTTTTCCTCATTTCCATGGGTGTCTGTCTGCTTCTCTCATCCTGACCCCTCTGATATCTCACAAAACGTCACCGAAATTATCTAAGCTGGCATGGAATTATTTATTTCACGTACACAGAGAACCTCTTCAGCCACTCAAAAGCCCTGGTTCTCTAGGTCTTGTCACAAGGCGAGACTTGAAAAGGTCAAAGCTCACAAAACGCTTCTACACAATCCCAGTCAAGAAAACCGTCAAGCATTTAACGACGCAAGAAACCGCTATGTCCGCATTCTTTCTGAAAACTCGTTTAATAACCACATCAAAAACAAAGTTCTCTTAAGCTCTAATGGCATCAAACCCTTCTGGACTCTTGCTAAATCTATTGGGAATAATTTCTGCAAGAGCACGTTCCCACCTCTTGTCGCAGGGGTAGAAATTGTTTCTACCGCCCTGGGCAAGGCTGAACTTTTTGCCTCGTTGTTCGCCGGCAATTCTACTCTCAACCGACCTCCAAATGTTCAACCACCAACAATCCTCAATGTCGCGCATAAAATGACGGATATCATTTTCAAAACTAAAAAGGTACGAAAGATGCTCTCTTCTTTTAATTGTAGGAACGCCTTTGGCCTTGACAAGATTCCAGCAATTGTTCTCAAAAAATGCGCACCAGAACTTGCCCCTGTCCTGACTCGTCTGTTTCAGACATCTTACGATAGAGGCATATTCCCTAGTGACTGGAAAACTGCTCGAGTACAGCCCGTCCCCAAGAAAGGATCGAAAGCGCTTCCTAGCAACTACATGCCTATTTCTCTACTTTCAGTCATCTCTAAAGTGATGGAAAAGAATATAAACACCGAATTAGTAAAATTTCTTGAAAAACATAGTCTAATCCACGACAGTCAGTATGGATTCGTCAGCGCAGATCAACTGCCGACCTCCTTTCCTTTGTCACCCATTCTTGGAACAAGTCTATGGAACTACATGGTGAATCCCAGATTGTCGCTCTAGACATATCCAAAGCATTCGACCAGGCCTGGCACGCAGCGCTGCTTAATAAACTTCCGGCCTATGGCCTACCACCAAAACTCTGTACCTGGACAGCAAACTTCCTCTCCAACCGGAGCATTTCTGTTGCCGTGGATGGCCATTCCTCTAAACTAAATCCAATTAATGCAGGAGTCCCTCAAGGTTCAGCTTTAGCCCCTACTTTGTTTCTTCTCCACATCAATGACCTCCTGTCTACCACTTCCAACCCAGTTCACAGTTACGCGGACGACAGCACCCTCCACTCAAATATACAATATTCTAAGCCTGTCTCTTTAGCCCAATTAGATGAGGATCGCAGACTCATGGAGGGTTCTGTCTCCGTGGATCTCCAAAAAATATTAGACTGGGGAAGTAGAAATCTTGTACAATTCAACCCCACCAAATCTCAGTCTTGCCTTCTTTCTCATAAAAGATACACCAGCCCTAGAACCATCACAATGAACAAACAAGCTATTCAAAGTAATGAGTCCTTTTCACTTGTTGGCATTTCTGTGGATCGAAATCTCAATTGGAACCAACATGTCACATCAATTGCAGAAGCGGTTGCTAAGAAATTAGGTTTCCTCTTCCGGGCTCGCAAATACTTTTCACCAGCTAATCTCTATACCTTATATACTTCACAAATAAGGCCAAACCTCGAATACTGCTCCCACATCTGGGGTGCTGCTGCCGCTTCTACACTCGCTATCCTGGACTCCATTCAGAAGAGAGCTATACGTCTCATTGGTGACCCTACCCTCACCCAAAGGCTGCCATCCCTTGCCCACCGACGTGCCGTTGGTGACCTCTCTCTCTTTTATAGATATCTGCACGGTCAGTGCTCAGAGGAGCTTTCTTCCACAGTTCCTCCACCTGCTGCCCCCAACAGATCTACCAGGGGAACAGAGCGAATGCACCCTTTTACTGTCCAGTTCACCAGACATAGGACATCTTGTTAGGCCCGCTCTTTTGTCCCGAGGACTTCCAAGTTGTGGAATTCCTTGCCGGCGCATGTTTTTCCTTCTCCGAACCTCCAAACTTTCAAGACCAGAATTAACAAGTTGCCTCTTTCCTCTTTGTCGACACCCACGGTACGATAGTATTTAGGCTGTAAGCCCTCGTGGTGTGTTGTTGAAATAAAAAATAAAAAAACATCTGTCATGATAAACCATAAACGAATTTAATCAAACAGTAAATACTTTAACTCATAATTAAAAATAAATTATTAAAAGAATGTTAGCACTTTAAAACATTACTAAAGAATTAGCTACTAATATTATGCCTGCTTTCCAGCGAGTACGTATTCTAGAACTATCGACTGAAACTTATAACCTATTCACTGTCATAGAATCGATAATATTAACAACTGAAAATGCTAAAACGGTTTCTAAATTCAATATTTTTCACACTTCTATCACCAAACCACACTTTATTATTTAAGAGCTTACTGTAATAGAAAGATAAATTTCACCATCTAGATTAGTAAGCCAGAATGACTGATCTTTGTATGAAATACATATTTAAAGTCAGGCCTGTTCAAACTGTATATAAAATCATATCCAAATTGATATTCCACTAATAGACAAATCTGACTATATTTACTACCAGCTGTACCCCCTACCTATAAAAACCATTCCTAACAGCTTCTATATAATAATACCTCGATTCAGGTACCTTATCCTAAATGAGTAACAATTCGCCTTCAGAAACAACCCATGACAGGAAGTTACGAACGAGCTCCATGTCTGTATAGAAGATACAATAGCATACCTCAGTGTAGATCCCCCTGTAAAGTCAGGCTAATTAATTTGCAAAAGCCCATCAAAAAGTATGAACAAAAAACTGTTAAAATTACCAAGATTCTTGTTTTAAAATATGGCGATACACAGTTTGTGGTGGTGGCTCCAAAAGAAACCAAGATGTCAATCAATTGCTCAAAATGTGAAAACACACAAACTTGGCAGGTATATGGTAACATTCAAAGCAAGATATCAGTTATCGATTGGTGGTAAACGATTCAGTACAGTACAAAGCTCAGTTGAGATACAACATTTGTTCTCTTTACCAAGGTTGAAACAAGTTCCAGAAAGCAAGATAAACCTGGAAGAATTACCAGCGATGGAACTGGAAAATGTCTTTCTCGACGACGTAAGCAACATTAGGGCTTGGCTGCAGCCTATCAAAAGTAAAATATCCAACAACATAATACTCACGTTGTATCACACAAGTATTTGGACGATCCTGCTCTGCATTATATTAATTTTTTAGCAGCAATATTTATTACAGTTTTTGTCAAAAAAAGATATGCCGTGCAGAATGAAAGAAACAAAGCAGAAGCGGAAAATCTTTTAAGGATTCCGAAACCCAAGGCTTCCGTCCTCTAATTGGGGGAGGAGTTAATACACATCTTCGCACGATAAGTCACGTAGACGATATCAAGTTACATTTCCATGGCGCAGTTCCCATCAGCATATTCCACGGATTATACCGAACGTTGCAGATACGTAAGCAGTGCGAGTTCGTCAAGAAGCAAGATCAGCATGTTCTTGTGAGAACCTGTAACGAACACTTGTTTCATTTACTATAAAAAGCCATTGTTTTCTATAAAACCAGTTGTTATATTTTAGCCAGTAACTACGTCAGTTTGTTCTTTAGTAGTTTAAATAGTTGACCTTAAATTTTGAAAAAAATCAGCCTAAGTCCAAGTGTTGTTATTTATTTCGCGTGTTCCGTGAGTTAATGGCTATTTAAATATATATATATATATATATATATATATATATATATATATATATATATATATATATATATATATATAAGTTTGTTAGCCTGGAACAAGTTACCGCGTTTTCAGGGAACATTTTGAGTTATTAAATAACAGAGCCATTGTAACCAATTTTAGTGAGCAATGTGGAGCTATGCAACGTATAATATACGCCAAAATTCAGATTTATGGGCTCAGAGAGTATAAGCATTCATGTTGTTTGCACTGGAGGTCAAAAAAGGGCACAGGACCATAATATTTTGTGGTTAACAAAATCTATTAAACATTTGAGATAAAGATTTTTTACGTGCACAAACTCCAGGCATTACAAAAAATACTTTGAAAATGTTGTCACTTTAATCCTTAAACATCAAATTGACTATTTGAAACGTGTAAAGTGGTGTGTTTTTAACAAATATTCTATTTTAATAGACCCATTTTGCGAAGTTTTGGCAGCATCTTAAATTATAGAGTTTGTGATTTAAACGTGTTATATTTTTTTCATTTACCAAAATAAATGTGCCAAAATCTCCCTTTCTATTCAATAAATGCATAAACTGACAAACCATGTATAACCAGCAGTAAAAGTTAGGACACAGCAAGTGCGTTATAGTAGCTCATTTAAATAAACTTTTTTATATATAAATGACAAATGTCAGATGAAACTTTAAATCGACAGACTTAATAACTTTCTAACTATTTCTTGTAAGATGCAAATATGTGTGACTACCTTTAACGTATTGACGTTTCTTGATTGGAGTCGGTACATCGGGAACGGTCAATTTTTGGGTGGGTGACCAGTTGTAAATTTGTCTGGGGCTCATGTTTGTAAAAAACTGTTTTTTTTGTGAATTTCTTTAGAAACATTTTTTAGTTAAATTTTCATAAAAAAATGTTTTTAGTACATTTATCTTAACCAGTTGTCCTACCGAATTTTTCAAATGTTTTAGTATATTATCATATAATTTTTTGTGGTTTTTCATTACAAGCGTATTTGTCAATTTTCGAGGAAACTACTTTTTAGCCCTATTTAGTGGAAGGTTTTATTACCGAAATGTATTTAAAAAAATTTTGTTCAATGAAGTTGAATAAATATTTTCATCATACAAAAACTTTTAATCTTGTGCGCTCTTTTGGTCTCCTGAAGAAGAAAAATAAATGCCCATAGCTCAATTTTCTATAAAGCTGGAAAATTAAAATTTGTTAAGGGTGCCCTATCCTTCTTACAGGAAAGAAAGGATTTGGCAAAATTTTCAGCAGAGTGCCGTAAAACTGCTCCCTGGCGTCGATGATTGGCTATAGTCGCGGAAATAGAACAACGTTGAAGAACCAAAAAATAGAATACAACTTTAAATTTGGTATGTAGTACTCTCTATAAAGGCAACATGTGTTCAGATTTTTCTTAAAATAACTTTGTTATTTCCGAAGATACCAAAGTTTCGCGGAAGCCACGTAAAATTTTCACAGACAAACTGATTTTATCTGGCTGGCTGGCCAACGAACTTCACAAAATAAATTTACCTGTCAATCTTTCCTTCGTTAATCGCTTGGATGAGTTCGTTAACCAACCCAATCAAATCGGTTTTTTTCAAAAAATAATTTTTTATCTAAACAAATTTGTATTTCCAAAACTAATTATTTTGTTATTTTTGATTTTTGAGAAATAGTTTTATAAAAATTCTTTATCGTATCGCACTTGCTGCGTGTAAACATTTTTTGCTGTTAGTTGATAAGTGTAAAATGATTGTACAATAAATGACACGCTATATTAATTAATTTTTAATCTACTCGTGTTAGTAGCCTGGGGCACGCATATTTTTGCACCAGTTGTTGGCAATATATTGATTTTTAATGAGAATTGTGCGGCGCTGACCGTTTTGTTAGTCCATCGGGGGCAACAAAAAATTGTCTCTCGTTGGTTAGTTACCGCAAGCTCAGCAAAGGCCAGTTTTGTAGATTGGCTTTTAGTGATTTTTCCTTAAAAAATGCACTAATGAGGAGATCCTGACTTTTCAATTTTGAAAATTTTCTTGAAACGAGCGCGAACTAGGCGCCATACAACCCATTCCCTTAGGGCTCGTCCGCGTCTTTGCCGCCCCGATAGCACCGCAGCCTTTGGCTTATTGTGCATGCCCTTTCCCAGACAGCACAGACACGTTCTGAGAATATACCAGGAATGTTTGGAAAGAATATTCAAACATCCCCAGAACATTATCACAACGTACAATATATATTCATAGAACATTCTATGAACATGAGAATTGGACAGATTCTGTCATACTAATAAGGTTCTTAGAATGTTATTTATAATATTCTTAGGAGCTCCCAGTATCTTCTGAAAATGTTCCACGAACATTCAATGAATCTTCTCAAAATGTTCATACATATACTCATGGGAACATTGTGTTTAAAAAAAAGATATACAGGGTGTTTCGCATAAGAAATGACACAGAGCAGGGGCATGTAGGGTAACCTAAAATATGGTGATTTACCGCAACTTACTCCTATACTAAGGTGCATCTTTAAGAAGTTATAGGCCTTCAAAGTGGGGTTTTAAATTTTGAAAAAAAAATCAATATCTCAGTAATACTTCAACTTAGAAAAACCAAATTTGGTACACGTTTTGGGTGTACCAAGAGCATTATTCGTTGGTGAGTAGAGTTCAATTGAAGCATTTAAAAGGGTTGAATAGTGGTGATGCACCTATAATGTGACAGAATTTCTTAACCTATTGGTGGATCTAAAAAATTATTATTTCATTTTATGGGGAAGTAAATTATAAAACTTTTTACTCATGTTATTTTTCAAAAAACGTTTGTCGTTTTCAAGAAAAATCCGAATAACTAAAGACACATATATTATTAATGTTACTTAAAATTCAATACATGCCTGTGAAATTATCATTTTGAAGAATTTCTATAACTTATCGATAGCAATTTTTTTATTTCTGTTATTCGAGTTGTCTGTTTTCTAATAAATTATACTTATTCACACTTTTTTCCTGATTGTCAAATTTGACCTACACATAAGTTTATTGGAAAATATTTAATTTTCGATGATTTTTAGTAAGATTGATAAAATGATTCTTTACTTATTCATGTTTTTATTGAAAATAACAGGAGTAACAAAGTTTTAGAGTAAAATTCCTCATAAAATGAAATATGTTCTTAAATCCACCAATCTGTTAAAAAATTATGACATTTTAAGGGTGCATTACCCCTAATTAACCCTTTCAAATGCCTTAATTGAACTCTACTTACCATTGATTAATGCTCTTGGTACACTCAAAACGGGTACTAAACTTGGGTTTTCTAAGTTATAGTATTAGAGATATTGATTTTTTTCGAAATTTGAAAACCCACTGAAGGCCTATAACTTCTCAGGGGCGCAACTTAATATAGGGGTAAGTTGCGTTAAATCAGCATATTTTACGTTTACCTATATGCCCCTGCCCTGTGTCGGTTCTTATGCGAAACACACTGTATACATGTTTTGAATGATACAGAAATTAAGAAAATGCAATGATATGAAATATTGGATTTCTCTTCAAAATTTACCAATTTTCCACGCTTTAACTGGCCTTTTATATATTTTCGTATAAGCAAGTTCGAGAGGCTAGAATTTCAACTTCAATCACTCACCCTTGTTTAGGTTGCCATATTGTTCCAGTGGCTACACACACCTCTAAACTCAAGTTCAAATATGTAATAAGTCAACAATTCGAGTATTGCACGTTTATTCAGATTAAGTATGTACTTATAATGAATACAAAGAAATGTCTGAATAAAATATTAATAAAACAATTAAAATTTCAATAACATAAAAATCAAATAAATAAAGATACAGTTCTTGGAGTTGACAAAAAATGTAATAGCCACATACAAAGTTTCCGAGATGAATAATGACGGTTACCCCCACTGAAATTACTTGAAATTTGGCTTGACTATTGATCCTACAGGCTTTCAGTATGGCATTAAAAGAATTGTGTTACACAATAGTACTTACACCTTTATAGAATATAACTAAATTGGACAGAGCATGCCACAAAATCACACTAACTTGCACTGAAACAAAACTACAACTGTCATCGATCAGACCTTTTGACCATTCCCATGTATGGTTGCTTTCTGCTCTGCTTCCGCGGACTTGATTTTAACATCTAAAGCTATTTCAATATCCCAATGCCCAATGTTTGTCACCAACAGCATGGATATTCTGGTTGTAAAGGCATACTTTGGCAAAGTGATTCCGTATCTGATAAATTGCAAGTTTTATTGTACATTCATCTTCCTACCATATGTCCAGGCCCACATTTTCTGCACTGTATAGTGATACTTCTTACAGCATTAACTTCTTTCACAGGAGTAAAAAGCCTGAGATGTTGGCTTAGACAATTCTATAGAGTTGGTGTATTTTTGTACTTTTCCAGTCCATCCACATCAAACTGTGGTGGTTTATATTGCATTACTTAGGTACTATTGAACATAACACAATATATATTATACAATGTAGGTGTACCTAATTAGTAACATGATTCAGTCTCAAGCAAAATTGACGAACCGATCATGAGTGTAAACTACAGGAGATGCTTTAAAACTTCTTTCTTTTCTAGGTATGTCTTAGTTCTTGATAACCTCACACCATGTTTTAGTTGCTTCTGTACTCTGGATCTATGTTGTTTGCAATTGCATAGTTCTCCGTATTCACATCACATTATTATTTTTAATTAATTATGTTAGAATATAACCTTATAAAACGTTGTAACCACCGACCATTCTTTTGACATTACTTTTTATTTACGTATAGCGGCCATCTTCCCTTCCCGGCGGCAAGGACATGCGCTCTGTGCCTAAAGAATTGATTGTCTAAATATACAATTTCCGATGTGTTTACCATAGACAGGTAACAGAATCAAACATGCAAAATAGTTACAATTATAATTCTCACCACTATACCGTAATTATCATTTATCTTTTTCATTACATTTTAAAGTTATATGATATTATAAGTACAACTCAAGCACATTCTGAGCGAATATTCGGTATAATAATCTATTCAAATATTCTCAGTATATTGATGAAGAATTTTCTTAGGATGTGATTGAATGAATATACTCAGAATATTCAAGATTGAAGTTTGTAATTCCATAAATGTTATTAAAACATTCCGAAACTAATATTCTGAAAAAAGAATGTTCTCACATTGTGAGAATATTCTGAGAATATCTTGTGCTGTATGGGTTGTCTCTTCTACTCCACCCATTTCAAAATCACTGTGCCTTGAACTAGTCTGCACGGCAATTGGTAGGGGGAAGTTTTATATCGCTCTGTCTCCGGTCTAGGCTGTCCGTAGATCAATTGTCCTTTGCGGCGCAGAGCTTTACACTCACACAAGATGTGCTGGGCTGATTCCTCCCACTCGCCGCAGAGCCTGCATGCCGGGTCCCCCTCAAACTGCCCCATTTTATGCAGGTGTTTCTTGACAGCCATGTGTCCCGTCTAGAGTCCTATTATGTTCCTGAGCTGTCCTCTGCTAAGATTTAGCAGCTCCACAGCTCTCTTTAAACTGGGATCCCCAATTAGTGTCTTCCCATGTCTGAGCACTGGACAATCTACCACCCATATCCAGGGTCAGTTTAAATTTTTATTTGTATGTATGTATGTATATATGTATATATATATATATATATATATATATATATATATATATATATATATATATATATATATATATATATATATATATATATATATATATATATATATATATATATATATATATATATATATATATATATATATATATATATATATATATATATATATATGTATGTATGTATCACTCCGATAACTCAAAAAACAATGGGCCTATTTTGATAAAATTTTCTGACTACCTTCCTTTTGCAAGTGGTTTGGACAAGTTCGTTATCCAGGAAAATTGGTCCCGGTTTTCCCGGGACATGTTATGTTTTTTTTTTCGGAAAAAAATTATATCTCCGGAAATGACAAAGTAAGGGCAATTAAATTTGGTACGGGTGTTTGTCTTATAAAGAGTGAACTATGTACCAAAATTTAGACAGAAGAGTTACAGGCATTTAAAGAAAAAAAATTCGGGGTTTTCCTCAAAACGTCAAAGTCGCGATTCGAAACGTCAACATTTAAGCAAAAAACCTGAAACAAATAAGGATTATGTAAAAAATATGTCGCAAGAAGAGTATTCTGCAAACCCTTAAGTTTCAGCTTCAACCGTCATTGTCCTTCATTTTACTAAAATATTTCCAGAAAATTCAGTTCAAATAGACACTTTCTCTGATGCTTTGGCGGTAGTTTTAGCTACAGAGCTTATCGTTTAATGGTATATAATTTTTGGCGAATTTACGTAAAAAATCGATAATGTTCAATATATCCGTTATTATATATGATACGAAAAAATTGTATACATTAATTATAGGGTCTCTTGAGCTACATCTTAGAGAAATATTTCTACAATCACAGGGTGGCCCATAAGTCGTTGGTGATACAAATTTTCATTTTTTTTATCGAACACGCCTTATGTTATTGCATTTTTGCATTTTCCATCGAAATATAATGCATATTTGTAAGAAAAGAAATTCTGGGCGCAGCAAGTGCGTTATGGTAGCGAATTTTCATTAAATGCTTCAAATTTGAATAGGTCAATTTGCTATTAACCTGTAAGGCTCGCTGGCCAAGAAACTAGTTTTTTCGGGAACATTTTAAGTTGACTTTCGGAAATTTTTGTTAATTTTCAAACAATAAGGTTATTTTGATGAAACATGGCACATTGTTTCTACTATATAGGCTACACTGGTAACCAAATTTGATGCCTGCTTTTTTTTAAAAAAAAGTCATATTTGCTATTAAAAACATTTTAATGAAAATTCTCTACCATAACGCATTTGCTGCGTCCAGACTTTTTCTTTAACTGTGAAACATTTATTCCCTACCCTAGATGCTGTTGATCTATATACTTTGGCATATTATGCGGTTACAGTATATGTTTTATAACATCGCCGCTATTTTAAATACACATGCGATAATTCTCTTTTTAGTGAATTTTCGTGGAAAAAATTCACTAGTGAGGAGATCACGGGGTCAGTTTCAATTTGTATATGTTTATATACCATACAAATAAGTAATGTATATATATATATATATATATATATATATATATATATATATATATATATATATATATATATATATATATATATATATATATAGTATTAAGTTACGGTAATAGTGTTATTTACTCAAAAAATTGTGGGAAAGCCGTCAGTTGCAAAATAAAACTATTTATTAAAAGCCGAGCTTTCGGCAAAATTTATTCCATTCTCAGGGTTATAACGTGAGTTTTACTATGACTAATTTTGCAATAACAAACATGAAAAAAACTTTTCCGCTTCAATCAAATTTAAATAAAGGTTTTTCTCATGTTTGTTATGGCATAATTAGTCACTCACGTTATATCCTTGAGAATGGAATAAATTTTTCCGAAAGCTCGGCTTTTAATAAAGAGTTTATTTTGCAACTGACGGCTTTCCCACAATTTTTTGAGTATATATATATATATATATATATATATATATATATATATATATATATATATATATATATATATATATATATATATATGTCTGTGTGTGGGTGTGTGTGCGCGCGTGTGTGCGACTCAAAAAATAATCCGCCGTTTTGATGTGACTTGGATAAATTTGTTAGCCAGGAAAATCACACCACTTTTTCCGGTAAATTTTAGGTTTTCTTTTGGAAAAAAATTCGTATCTCTGGAAATAACATAGCCTTGGCAACCAATTTTGGTAAGCAGTTTACATTGTAAAAACTAAACTATACACCAAAATTTAGATTTCTAAGTTAAAAGAAGAAAAAGTTATTGGCATTTAATGAAGCATAATTTTAGTGCCACTAAAAGTCAGAGACGACGCAATACTAAAATATTGCATGTGTTAAGCAAAATCTATTAAATATTACAGACAACGTTTAATTTTTCATGGCGCAAAAGATCAAGAAATACGAGAAAAATTACTTGGAAAATTTTATAATTTTTCACCCGTGAATGTCAAACTGGAGATTTGAAACGTAAAAATTAGTATAACTATTGCGGTTTATAAATGCTAAATACTGGATGAAATGTATCCTAGAATGTTCTAGATTTATGCTACTCTTCTCATTTCTTAAACAAGTAGTAAAAATGCCTCTCAAATAGGCCTTACATAGTCTACGGTAGTTTAGGGGTTTGAGGGCTGGCTCAGGAGCAAAGGGATGTGGATCAACTCTCATTGTCGACTGAATTATGTTTCAACTTTTTTCCCTTTTTTTCATCTTTGATTCAATTTTAACATCATCTGATCAGATTGTGTAATTTCAATATTTTTGAGCGACTTTTTGTTGAAAAAATCACCAATGAAAGATAACGAGTTTTAAGGCTTTTAATTCAAGTCTAATAGCTGCTGTTGTTGCCATTAGTGGGTAAAACCGGTTCACAGTTAACACAGACGTATAGATTTGTGGCCTCAACAGAGCTTGCTTTCTTCTCTGAAACCGGATTCAATTTTTACAGCATCGACCGGCAAAAAAGTTTTCTCTGTGACGCCACAGAAAAAGCATCTACTTCTGTATTTAGTTCAGATTTAGGATATTTTTTATTTTGTTTAATTTTTTATTAGCGAATTTTCTTGTACAAAATGTTCTTCTAATAGCGAATGTTGTTATAAATGGACTTAATGAATTTTTTTAAGAATCATTTGTTGCGAATTTTTGTATGAAAAATTATTCAATTTATGGAACAGTTTTTAAACGATATTCGTCGAAAATAAGGTTTTATTAAATTTTCGTGTAAATTATTTTATTTTCAATTTTAATTAGAGATTAGGTATATAATTTGAATTTTATGTGTTCTTTTAGCAAAATTTTGTGTAAAAAATATTTAGCCAGTTTTCGCAGAAATTTTTTGTGCTTCAGTAGAACTTATTATAAAAACACTGTTTGCAGATTTTCTTGAAAAAAAAAATGCAAATTTTAATGAAAGTTTTTTAAAGTTATGCCGAAAAGGTTTGTAAGCAAGGTGCTTATCGGTTTAAATATCTAGTTATGAATTTTCTCTATAAATAAATGTTCAGAACAGAATGTAAAAGAATTATTGGGTTGGATCTCAAAAAGTTTCTGAAAAATCGCCACCAACAAATATTTTAAACTCTCGTAAAAATAATCAGAATAGGCATAATTATGTAGGCGGGGCATGTTGAAATTATAAACAATCAACTGCTCAAGTTGCAGTTCAAACCGGGTCACCTGAAACATAGTGGGTAGAGGAATGCTAGATTCGCAAGTTTGAGGTTCTACGGCCTCTGCAACGAGGTCAGGTCAGGTCAGGTCAGGTCAGGTCAGGTCAGGTCAGGTCAGGTCAGGTCAGGTCAGGTCAGGTCAGGTCAGGTCAGGTCAGGTCAGGTCAGGTCAGGTCAGGTGGAATTTAGATGTTGTTTGCTTAAGGGATTTTAGTAGAAGGGGAATTGTTGTGAAATTTATAATGCGAAGGACAAGGTAGAGATTGGAGCCATAAGGGTTTAGTTGGGTACTTAAAAGGGGTGTTAGATAAAATTGAGAGCTATAATTAAGCTAAGAAAGAGTTAATGATTAAACTTATAAAATACCGGGGGGCGAAAAGAATTTAATTTTCACAGGTATCAATTTTGTGTAACATTTAGTTAAGATTAGAAAAGCCCCCTTGCACAATTCTGTTTAAATAGCTTTATAATTTGGGTTATTGGGGTTGAGAGTTTTATGTTTAATTTTAATTAAGGAAACCTATGTATTAATTTATTATTTAAAATGTATTGTGCCGTTAAAATGTTTATCCGTATACATTTTATTTTTGTATTAAAGTAATTTTAAAACTAGATGCTGGGTTTTATTCTTAGCATAAGAAAACCCTAAACTACAGTTTATCCTAACAATTTCTTATAAAATGGCTGTGACGTGTCTTGTCGCTAGGTATACGCTAAGGCTGAATTTATAGTAAAATTTTGGGTAAAATTGATCCCAAATGCTCGGTCATAGTGTTCCAAATAAATTCAGGCAAGACCTCCCTTGAAGGTCGTTAAACTTAAATATTGTTTTCAAGATAACAAGGGGTAATTTTTGAATACACGTTCTGCGGCTCGAGCGTTGTCAATTTTAGAAATATACCTAAGTAAGTATTTACATAAATTTTAGTAATAATAACAATTACTGTTTACAGTCATTATAAATCTTTGTATTAAAGAAACCCAAATGGCTTGTAAACCTACCCCGTTAGAGGTTTTTATGAATAATTATATTTTTGTACATCTACGGGTAAGTACACCCACCGGTAAATAATTTGAAGAGGTTCGTTGGCCAGGAAAATCGGACCAGTTTTTTCGGAAACATTTTAAGTTCATGTTCGGGAAAATGTTGTACTTTTTCAAACAATAAAGTTATTTTAATGAAATATGGTACATTGTTTCTACTATATGGGCAACCAAAATTGATGGCTGCTTTCATTAAAGACATTTGCTATTAAAAACATTTCTATGAAAATTCACAACCATAACGCACTTACTGCGTCCAGAGTTTTTAAGTTGGACACATTCGCATTTTAGTATGTTGTGTTTGCTTTGTGATGTATTGTAAAATATAGACTGCTTGATGTTTCTGAAAACCAGTATGTGAGAGCCAATTTTAAGTTTCTAAGTTGAAGAAAAATTAAGTGAAAGGAATTTTTTTAATCGGTTTTAGGAGACCGTAGAAGAGGTCACCAGGACGGAGATGTTTCGAATGATAAACAAACTCAGTTAAATGGTATGAAGAAATGTGTAGGTGGTTGGAGTTGGGTACATTCACAATTTAGTATATCATGTTTGAATCATGACATGTGGTTCTTTAACTGCTTTAAATTGCCTGAATTGTGAACTCCATCTTTGAGAGTACGTTACAAAAAGAAATCAAAAGTTGTTAAATAAAGACTCGTTGTTGGCTTCCAAAACTCTTGGTTACATATAAAAGTCAAACGTTCTTTCTTTAAAAATAATCAACAATCTATAGCACTAGGTGCTCGTATTTTTGTACAAATACAACTGCTGGTTTAAAAATGTGCTTTTGTCAACTGGTTCTTTCAGCAACTACTGAGCCTTGTCTAGAAACCTGTCTGTCCATATAAAATCGGCATACTTAAAAACAGTGCCTGAAATTAATTGTTTCACACACAACGTTTAGCTATTTTCGTATAAAACATTTGCTTATGACGATATCACAACTTTCAAAAATCTTCAAACGGGCGTCACCTAGAGCCTTAGAAGCCGGAACCAAATTTTTTTCAACCTTAACACCTATATACATATCTGTGTGTTTGTGTGTGATCACTGACAAAATTGATAATAACCTATTTTAATTAAACTTTACAGCTTTTTTTCCTTTTGTAAATAGCTTACTTAAGTTAGTTGATTTGGGCTAATATTTCTGGTAAAAGTGTAACTCTTTTGAAATATTTTTATATCTTCGTAAAGACTACTAGACTTTTCAAAAGAATTTATTCTGGGTTGATTGAGAACTTGGAGTTGTTCGTATTTCTTTTTTTTTTTTGCTGAGAAAATTACTCACCAAAACGCTTCTGCTTTAAACCTTTAGTTTTAATTATGAAATAATTGAAATACTATATAAATTATGGCTACTTTAGTAAATTTGTTTTAATTTCAGGGAAGTTGGAAGTGATATACTTGCAAACTCATTGGTTTTGGACAAGTATGATAAAATTGATTATGCTTCTATTGGTGTCTTGGCAACCTTAGGAAAAAATAAAATATCTGTGTTCAAGTAAGTGGTTTTTTAGAATACTATTATATAAAGATTTCACAAACATAATTATACCTAATAATAACAGTGTGAATAAAATGTGAGTAAAAATACCTGACATGGTTTGTAACTGTACTGAAAACTAAAGTGGTCACAGTATGAAGCTTCTTCTCATAGTAAACCTAAACATAAAAGAGGCTGAAAATCGGAACATCCTGCAAACCACGTGCGTTTGGATGGCACTAGGTGTATTAAAAACTAGCGTCATACAGAGTTTGTACACCTTGCCCGAGAAAATGCCCCAACGTCTTAGAATGCAGTATATGTCTCTAGAATCTTCTTCACAGATCTCATAAGAAACAGCCTACACAGAGACATTTTATGATACATAAAAAGATATGCTTAAAGAAACGTTTGCCTGTCTGGGGAAAAATCAAACTGAATTGGTTTCCTACAAAAGCTGTCATTTTTACCTTTTACTCAGTGAATGCGGCGTCTGCAAAGGAGTAGTAACTACCGTCCTTTTAGGCTTTAAAAATTAAGTTGGTATACGAACCAAATATACTTAATTTACTGCACTCCAAGGTATCAAACAACTTTACTCCCCCAATTTCATATTATTAATAAAATTTCGAGAAACAGCAAGTGCATTTTGTTGACTTAGCCTTATACTTAAGTAATACGAAAAGTAACTTATTTTACTATAAACAATAAAAATCAGGTAAAAAATATTGTCACATGCGTCTCTATGAGAAGTAAGTTTATGAACTTTGTTACTTCTATGATCAGAGGCCGGTTGTAAAATGTGTTGGTAACAGCAAACACTCTGGAATTATATTTCTAGAAGGGACCAGAACTGACAGGTGTAGAACAGTGTAGAAGGTCTAGAATCTCTATGTAGAATACAAATATCGCATATGCGCATGCGCAAACCAAATTTGGTTTAGAGGATGTGTGAGGTGTCATTTTACTCGTCTTGATGAGTATAATTCAAATATAGCATACGCGCATGCGCAAACCAACGTTTGGATTAGAAAGCATGTGTCCCCACACATGCCCTCTAAACCAAAAGTTGGTTTGTGCATGCGCATAGGCTGTACCCCTACCATTTTACTTGTCTCAGTAAGCGGAATTTAAATATGGCATATGCCCATGCGCAAACCAACTTTTGATTTAGAGGGCATGTGTAGGGTATCATTTTACTCGTCTCAGTAAGCAGAATTCAAATATGGCATATGCGCAAACCAACCTATTGTCTAGAGTAGATTTCAATTATATATATATATATATATATATATATATATATATATATATATATATATATATATATATATATATATATATATATATATATATATATATATATATATATATATTGAAATAGAAAGGTTTAGTGGTTGAGTTTTATTGAC
This sequence comes from Tillus elongatus, assembly GCA_964006375.1. Classification (NCBI taxonomy): domain Eukaryota; kingdom Metazoa; phylum Arthropoda; class Insecta; order Coleoptera; family Cleridae; genus Tillus; species Tillus elongatus. The sequence continues at coordinate 89,698,562 of OZ023267.1, forward strand.
GTCTAGTATTTTGATTTTATATAGAATTGATATTGGTTTTACTTACGTTTTAATATAATGAATGGTATATTAAAATAATTGATATAGTTGATATAGATTTACTAACGAGTATTACCCACGATTGGGTGTGAGTTGATATAGATTAATTTTTTAGTTAGATTTTAAGTATTTTAGCTTTTAAGTTTTTATTTGCCTGTAAAGTTTAGTGAGTAATGTGTTGTTAATGTGTGTTCACCAAAGGTTCGTGTGTGTATTACACCTTGGTGTATTGAGTGCCTTTATACTGCTGTATGCCACATGCAATTGATCGCAGGAATAAATTTGACTCTCAAAACAGGGACTAGTGGGTTCAACTCCTTCAAAATTTGTATGACTTTAAATATATGAATTTCTCTAGTACTTATATATGCATAAACCAAAATAAAGCAAAGATGTTATATGTACACAAAACTCGACTATTTATTAATGTTAATATAGATGACAAATACCTAATTCTATGTTATTCTTTAAAAACTTTTTTCTTGTTTTTAACAAATTTCAGCCCCCGGAAAGAAAATGTCTGGCCAGTTGTTTTTGTTTACTAAAGTTTCTAAATTGCATAGGTATAATATGGGTCTCTTATTCTACAATTATAGACTAATAAAAAAACAAGAAATGGTAACCGCTTAGCAAAGTTAAATCCTTAACTTTGATGTGTACTCAATGGATGTTTCTTCGTGGCAAAGATTGCCTACTGGTCTTACGGTCGAAAGAGGGCCCCACAAGCACCTTGTTGTGATTGATGTAAAACAAATATGGTTGGTTCAATCAGTTGGGACCCCTTTCAAGTTGAACTTTGTAACAGTTTTAATGCCTTTTTACGATATTTCCTGTAGCTGTGAAATTAGCCACACAAAAAAGTTAGTATTTATATTCTACTCACTCACAGTGTGTTGTTAGATTAAACTCTCTGCGTTTTAACACCTTGCTCCAAACTTATAAGATTTTGCTTTTCTCTTTTAATTTTATTCTTCCTCCAAAAGTAAATAATTTTTCTTCTGTTTACCTTTTTTACATGACGACCGTAACCAATCGAAAATTTCTTGTTGGCCAACTTCAAAATTCATCTTAAGATTTTTACAACAATCCTCTTTATTATTTCCGCGGTTACCTCATTTTTATTGTTGTTGCATTGACTTTACTTCCTTAACCTATATAAATTGTTTGTATTGTCAGTTTGACATCTGCCAGTAAATTCAATCATCTGACAGCATTCCGTAACCTATATAAATTATTTATAGTGCCAATTTGACGTCTTATGTTAAACAAAAAAATCTGTTCTAAATCCTAGGTTATTACATCTTAATATTCTTAAAACTCTGGACGCAGCAAGTGCGTTATGGAAGTGAATTTTCATAAAAATGTTTTTAATTACAAATATATCGCTCTAATGCGAGCAGGCATCAATTTGGTTACCGGTATAACCTATATACTAGGAACAGTGTATTATATTTTATCAAAATAATTATTTGAAAATGTACAAAACTTTTCGGAAAATAAACTTTAAATGTAAAAACTGGTCTCCTAGCCAATAAACCTTAGGTTAATAGCAAATTGAGTTATTGAAATTTGAAACATTTAATGAAAATTCGCAACCAAAACGCCCTTGCTGCGTTCATACAAAAATTTTCCGAAAATACAGTTAAATGTTGGTTTCCTAACCAACAAAACTTACGTTAATAGCAAATGAGTTATTGAAATTTGGAGGATTTAATGAAAATTTGCTACCAAAACGCACTTACTGTGTCCAGATTTTTTCTTACAAACATGCATCATGTTTTGATAAAATATGCTAAAATGCAGTAACGAATTTGTTCTACGAAAATTAGCTAAAAATTATAAACCGTTAAACCATAAACTTCACTAAACCTACAGCGAAAGCATCAACTTAACTAAACCGACAGCCAAAACATCAGAGAAAGGGTCTATTTGAAATGAATTTTCTGGGAATATATAAGTAAAATGAAGGACAATGACGATTGAAACTAAGACTTCAGGCTTTGTAAAACATTATTCTTCAGACATTTTCCTTCCATAGCTCATATTAGTGTCAGGTTCATTGCCTAAATATTACCAATTTTGACGTTTAAAATCGCGATTCTGACGTTTTGAGGAAAAGCTAAATGTATTTTTCTTTGAATGCCTCTAACTTTTTTGTCCTTTAACCTACGAAGCTAAATTTTGGTAGGTAACTTGCCTATAATGATATAAACCCCCGTATGAAATTTAGTTGCCCTTACTTTGTTACTTTTGGAGATATAATTTTTTTTCGAAAGGAAACATAAAATTTTCCGGGAAAACCTCGGCGGATTTGCTTGGCTAACGAACTTATCCAAGCCGCTTGTGTAAGGAAGGTACTCACCAAGTTTTATCAAAATCGGTGCATTATTTTTTTAGTTATAGGTGTGACACACACATATATATATATATATATATATATATATATATATATATATATATATATATATATATATATATATATATATATATATATATATATGTATATATATATATATATATATATATATATATATATATATATATATATATATATATATATATATATATATATATATATAAACATATAAAGTCTGAAACCGACCTCGGATTTGGGTTCCAGGGGTCCTAAGTAGCGCTCATTTGAAGAAATTTTTTCAAAATTCGAAAGTCGGGATCTCCTCATTAGTGAATTTTTTTTAAGAAAATTCACTAAAACTACTTATACAGTCCCCACTGTCCATATATTCACATTATCTAGCTTTATAGCCTTTGTATCTTATTTGTCCGCACTAAGTTAAATCATTTCTCTGCAGTCTATTCAGTTCTGGATATAATTTTCACTTCGTGTAGACCTTTCACTACTATAAACTAATTTACAACTATTATATTCCCATCTTACCTTCCTTAATCTATGCATACAACATATTAGGGAATCAATCCTGACTTGGATTTTAAATTTTTATACCAGGTCTTATGATATGCCTGTAAAATTTCACAAACGGACTAGCAGTTTAATCATTCACCGCCTAGACATTATACACCCAAGAGTAGGTTTTTGTTGTTTGTTTGTATGGGTTGTTTTAAAGTGTGTTTATGTGTGGATGTTTACCTTCCCATTATATGATACCATATCAATATATATATATATATATATATATATATATATATATATATATATATATATATATATATATATATATATATATATATATATATATATATATAGTGTGTCTCAAACTGCATGGGAATGTATTGCTATCTCCGTTATTATTAGAGCTAGGGAGACGGTTAAATTAGCAACGTTTCGTCTAATTTCATGCTCGTTCCAAATGTGACGTGTATTTTGCCCTGCCTCTTTTCGTTTTCGAGTTATTTTGAAAAAAACAAAATTTGACGATTTCTTTTTTCTTTAATATCTAAGTAGGCGTTGATCTGACATGTTTAAAACTTGCACATTATCAGGACACTTTTTATAGAGTAATCTTTTTGTGCTATTCTCAACTTTGGATTGTTATTTGTTTTTGGACTACAGGTAACAACGTTTGTTTTTATTATAACAGCCATATTGGATTTTTTGCTTATGTGATAGCCAGTGAAAAGAGCTTTCCAATGATGTACAACATGCTTGAGGAATCTTGTAGTTGCACTGACAAAACAAATGACAAGAACAAGTGTTCAAAAAGCAGTAGGCCATGGAGTCTAACAATAGACTTCTACTTTTAACATAATTTTCCGTAATGATTCACCATAAAAAATATTGTGATTGAATTTACAATACTTAATTAGGTAATAATGCTAGGTAATATTATGTGGAACAGTTTAATAATGAAACCCGGCAATAACAAATAGAAACCTAAACTCCACAAAACAACACAATTAGAAACGGAACCCAACAAATAATAAAATGGAAACTTAAAAATACACTAAATAGAAAATTGTTCAATATGGCCACCGTTTTGTTCAATGGACTTTATACACCTTTTTGAAACATGCCTGCAAACTCTGGTGAGAGTGTTTTGGTTAATATAATTCATTGATATTTTGTAGTGGATCGATATTATGCACATCATTATTCAGATTACCCCAAAAATAAAAATCCATGGGTGTTATATGAGGACTTCGAGCACACCAATGAGTTACTGAAATTTTTTAAGATTAACTGTCTAATCTACAAATAAAAAGAACAGTTTTTTAACTAATAAGCCGCACCAAACATTAATACAAAATCTGTGTTGCAATCGTCTTTCTTCCTTTAGATGGGGATTTTCATTTGCCCAATAATGCGTATTATGGCGATTATACACACAACAATTTGTAAATCTGGATTCATCAGTCCATATTATTTTCAAATGAAAATTTTCATCTTGCTGAGATTGTCCTTGATACTATCTCCAGCATTGAAGTCGCTTAGGGTAATCGTCAACATTTAAACCTTGTACGATTGTAGGTTTGTATAGATCGTAATGACTCTGTTTTAATACACGGTGAACCGTACTTTTTGCAACGTCAATTTGTTCACCATAAAACCGAACAGATTGCGGAGGGTTTTCGTTTGAAACCTGTAAGTCGGCATTATTCCTTTCTTCATTTCTAGGCATTGGTAGTTTCTTTGCGTGGAAGTTATCGTCGTTCAATAGTGTTTGGTTGTCGTCTTTCTGTGTGGTTGTTTTGATATGAATTTGCAGCTGCCTCAGTATTTCGGTTAGAACGAATATAATATTCCAACAAAAAAGAAAATATTCTTTATAACTGAACATTGATTAACATTATAAACATTTACCGCGAGTTTTTAAATCACACTGTGCGCAACCGTTGACAGCTCAGATGTCAAGCTGTCGTGGACATTGGTTGTGCGCAAGCCCGACGACCGCGATGGAGAAGGACGGTGAATAAAGACCGTCAATCGTTCTATTCGTTTACAAATACCGATTCGAGTGCCTCGCTGTGCACGCCGCTGCGTCTTGTATATCTATTCTTTTTAGTTATAAGTAATCTAATTAGTGTAAATAGTTAATACATATTCTACAGAAATCCACATTGCTTTAATTCGATATTCGATACAGTGCACTAAATCAATCAAAAATCAGCCAAGTAAATCAATTCGACGGCACCAACGCCGTAACCTCCATTTTTGACCTTCGAACCGCACAATTAGTTGTTTAAAACACGTGTTTGAATCATATAAAGCCTAGTGGATGCTGTACTTACCCAATCGGAGTGTATTCGTCAATAACAAGCATCAAGCAAGCAATCAAAGTCGTTACAAGAAAGAAGCACGTACACGACCACGCTGTTCCTTGGTGAGTCACATTCCCATTACCACAGATATCTCTTTGTTTTATTTTATCCAGCGCTTATTTTAGGAAAATTTTATCTGTACTGCATTGTTTGAGTTTATCATATTATTTGCAAAATTTAACAATAAGAAAAACTGTTAATAAAAGTTCACTAAAAACAAAGGAATACTTATCAGAATTTAAAAATTCGCCTAGGTGGCGATATGATATCCGAAAATAATATATTTAACTTCTAAACGCATTGTGTATTGTTTCCAAGATGTCTCAGTTGCAGTAAATAAATTAACAGCCTTGCACTATTTCATATTCTGGATGATTTTAAGTTGAGAGTAGGTATTATCTTGGTTGTATCATTCATCTGGAAAAAAATGTGGAAAATCAGGAATATCTCAAAAACGGCTTAGAGAGGAGTATAGTCGTAAATACAAACTTGTTGTAAAATTTTACGGGGAATATATAACTGCAATAATATACAGGGGTTTATTTTTAAAATAGTTGATTACGGTTTCCGGTAATCAAATGTACCGTCTTGCAGATTTTTTTTTTTTTCTAATTGACATTGAGTAGGTATATGCTGAAAATTTTAGATTAAAATGCGTAATACTTTTATGTGCGAAAACCTCTAATAAACGAAATGCGTATGTCAGCCTGTATACATATTTTAAGGTGTTTATGTCTTTAAACCATTTTGGAGAAGCAACTTTATGTAACTAAACTTTAGAAAAGGAGCGAAGTAAAAATATCCGTATATAATTTCCTGGATATTTCCTGTTAGTAGGTATTTTATATGTAACTGCGTGTCCGTTAAATGATCATTTAAGTAAATCTGCGTAGGTTGTTTTTACCAGGTTCATGTTTTTCCGACTTTATTACACTCACTTCATAAATTCTTGGCTATTTTACGATCCATAAATGTCACACTGATAAAGGGGAACCCTGACACTTAAGATCAACCGCCAGTTACATTTATGTCAGTGTTTGTGTAACCTATTTTTGCGCCTTGCCATGCAAGAGAGAACATTAATTCTATATTGGTTTTTGCCCAAGATACTCATGAGTAATCAAATTGTCTTAGGAATAAACAAATATTTACTATCGTGATAGTTAGCAAGACTTGTTTTATCGTGATTACTTGACATGGGATCGAAATTCAGCTATTGCTTGTAAAAAGTATTTAGATAAACATCCTGACAAAAAACTCGCCGTTAGCAGTGATGTATATATATATATATATATATATATATATATATATATATATATATATATATATATATATATATATATAAGATGTAAAGATGTATATAAAGATGCACTGCTGCTATAATATCTACTGCCCGTTTGTTGGTGCGGCAGTTATATATAGTGATGTATGGTTAAAATATATTATTCTTATTATTTAAAATTTATTTGTGTTTTTGGATAGATATAGAATAGATTCAATGTTTATATTTAATTAAAAAAATTGTATATTTTATATAAAACCTCCTCATAAAATGAAATAATAATTTATTAAATCCGCCAATATGTTAAGAAAAACTGTGACATTTTAAGGATACATCGCCCCTAATCAACCCTCTCCAATGCCTCAATTAAACTATACTTATCATTAATGCTCTTGGTATACTCGGAATGTGTACCAAGCTTGATTTCTCTAAGTTAAAGTATTATGCAGATATGATTTGTTTCGAAATTGAAAACCCCACTTTAATGGACTATAACTTCTCAGTGGTGCACCTTAATATAGGGATAAGTTGCGTTAAATTACCATATTTTACACCTACATGCCCCTGCTCTGCGTCGGTTCTGATGCAAAACACCCTGTGTACATTTTTTGAATAGGACAGAAATTAAGGAAATGCAAAGCAATGAAATATTTGAATTATCTTCAAAATTTAAATATTTTCCTCCATTTAACTGGCTTTGTATATATTTTCTTATAAGCAAGCGCAACTCGCCATAGTTAGAATTTGAAGTTCTATCACTCACATTTGTATAGGTTACCATCATTTGAGTGGCTACACACACCTGTAAACTCACGTTCAGATACTTAATTAATGAGTCAACAATCCGAGTATTGCCCATTGATTTAAATTAATTAATATAACAAATGCAAAGAAATGTTTGTGAATAAAACATTAATGAAACAATTCAAATTTCAATAATATAAAAATAAATGAAGATACAGTTCTTCGAGTTGCGAGAAAATTTAATAACCAAACACAAAGTTTCCGAGATGAATATTCGAGGTTACCCCACTGAAGTAACTTGAAATTTCGCTAGGCTATTAATCCTACAGGCTTTCAGTGTGGTACTAAGGAATTACATAATAGTACTTATACCTTTATAGAATACAACTAAATTGGACAGAATATGCCACAAAATCACATCACTTGCACTTATAAAAACTACAACTGAAAGTCATCGATCAGACCTTTTGACACTTCCTTGATTTTGAGTTCTAAAGCTATTTCCATATTCTGTTGTCCGATGTTTGTCACCAAGAGCATGGATATTCTGGTTGTGAAAGCATACTTTGGCAAAGTGATTGTGTATGTGATAAATTGCAAGTTTTATGGTACACAGCTCATCTACCTGATCGAACCTGATCGATCTACTTGATCGAACAATAATCGCATTAATAATAACAAGCAAATATCATGCAAATTAAAGCTAAGTCTAATGTTGCATAGCAATCATTGACTGTAAAAAGGGAATATAGTAAAGATGTAAATCCCAGGAGTGAAACGACGCACACCTCATAAAACACTAACACTATCGGTGACACTATGCGAACACTATTACGGATTAACACTTAACTAACACAAAGCACAAACACTAAACTGGAAATGCTATGATGATGAAGACAGCAATGGTAATAAGGAATTCAGCAGCAGATGTATCGGAGAGATGGACATTAACACAAACATCGGAGAAGGAAGTCCTGAAGGCAGCAAAAACCACAGAGAGCAGAGTGTCGATCCGTTACAAAGGTTGGATAATGGCTACATCTAAAACTTGAAGGCAAGGAACAATCTAAAAATTAAAGAAAAGCATAAAATGTATAAAAAACACATGGTATAACTGAGCATACGGAAATAAAGAATTTTATATTCTGAAAGCAAGACTCCAGAATAGAAAATTAATTATTGGGGAAGTTGTAGCATATGGTTAATATATGCAGGTATATGCCTATAATTTTACAGAAATACATATCACACAAAAAGTAAGCAGTAAATAGTTCAAACTATATTTTCTGGTTATGTATATAAAGTCTAGGACAAGAATTTTAATGACAAGGCATATGTAAGTGCCAGAGAAAAAAAGTTAAATTAAAAATATACATAAAATTGAAATCCCTTGAAATGTACAATCCATGAGCCATACTCAGAGTCAGGGGTAGTAACAGAGTCAATTTTCTAGTAGAACCTAAAATAAAAAGAAATAACATTAATATCAGAACTTTAAATGACACATAGAAATAAGTAAATATCTACAACCACAAGTTAAAAGCAATTATCAGCTATGTGTATTTATAAAGTCAGCGAAATTGAGATCGAGCATAACATAGTTATAAGCAAAAAGCATGTAGCCAGACCATGACTATATTTAAGGTAAAAAGTGACAAACAATATCAAACGTGAAGTGACACTGAATTTAGATCAACAAAGACACGAAATCTTAAGACAAAATGTTTGAAAACACAAGTGCAGAGTTAATAGGTTCAGAAAAATGTTCGCTAATTTTTGTTTTAATCAAATTGTTTAATAGAATAAATAAAAGTAATATGCTTGATTTTGTTAATATAGGGAAATTTTCAATTCTGACTAATTAAAGAAAAGTTTGCGTACTTTCAAGAATAAGTTATGAATCATTGTAGAGAATTTGATTGAGTTTAGAACAAACAGGTTAGAAAACTATAACTAATAGGAATTTAAACTTACCGGTTAAATAACATACATTTGACTTGTGTACAATCAATCCCATGTTTGTTAAGTAATATTTAAAAGGAAATAACCTTTTTTGAGTCATTTTGAGAATCTGCCATGTTATTGGACCGAATCTGAAAAACAAACAATCAGGGTTGTAGAAAGTATTTCAAACTAATTTTCTAATTTTATTTTTTTAAATATATTTCAACGACACACCACGAGGGCGTGCAGCCTAAATACTATCGTACCGTGGGTGTCGACAAGGAGGAAAGAGGCAACTTGTTAATTCTGGACTTAAAGGTTTGGAGGTTTGGAGGATAAGGAAAAACATGTGCCGACAAGGAATTCCACAGCTTTGAAGTCCTCGGGACAAAAGAGCGGCATAACAAGATGTTCTATGTCTGGTGAACCTTGATGAATTCCTGCATTAATTGGCAGAGCCATCTCTCGATTGCGCTCTAGCTTCTTATACATGTCCTGCAACTCCTTAACTGTAGAGTAAGTCGCTAATCTTAGATTGTGTATAAAATAAGGGTGTATGTTATGTTCCAATACTTCTACTATTTGCTGCTCCGTTGGTGAATCCTGTAATGTTTTGAACAGATGCAACCTATACGCAAGGTAAATACCCACACTTTCGTGCTCCTCTTGATGTCGGCTTCAAATTTCTTGCCATATATTTCTCCCATAGAAATGAGGCTGAGATTGTTCTCTAAGTAGATTTTCAAAAGCAGACCAATAACCTATTTCCTCGCGAACAGCTCGATACCAAACCAAAGCATTACCCTCCAACAGTTTAGACAAGGAAGATAGTAATTCGCCCTGAAAAACATTGCGGCACCTTCGCTTGATTTCAGTTTGTTCCAAAAAGGCCTAAACACTCAAACCATCAGCTCCGCTAAATTTAATTCCCCATTTCCTTGGTTCATACCGATACTTGTGCAAACTGACGATGCTCGAGCTAACAGTAGGATCTACCACATATGTTGAATTCGACGCGGCTGAAGCCTGTTTCGTCTGTAAGTCCACCCGCGCCGTTTCATCCACCTGGTCCACCTGGTCCTCAATACTAGAATGTTTCGCAAACAAATTCGATATTGCGTTTAGCAATTGTTTATCCTCACCTGTTTTCGCCACCGGGATCCGCTGTAATCTGCCATATAAATGTTTTAACTTAGACTTGACATACCTTGCTCCTGACCTATTTAAACCAACGTAGCTCAGAATATATGTTTCAAGATGTTCAACTTTTCCGGTACACGTACGTACTTCATCACAAGCTTCTGGCTGAAAATCACCTGGATACTCAGTCACATCACCAAAATCCTCAGTCCTCAAAAGGCCTGCCAGTTGTCTTCTCATGGATTTGACCGTCTCAGAACCTAAATTATCATAACCTCGAACTCTCAACTCATAAATAAGTTCATCCCTAACAAGCTTCTCGACGTTCATGCTCAAACATTCAATGGCCAACCGATATTAAACAATTATAAGAAAAAAATAAATCTAGCAAGTTAAAGCTCAATTAACATCAATGCAAAATAATTTCTCAAAATTCAGTACTTAAAAATGTTTGTTTACCAGACACCTAAACTTTTAATCCAATTATATTTCCTAAACTTTTCACACTATATTCCACAATTTTGATTTAACTATTTCAAAAGCTACTGTAATTTACGTTATCTAAACCAACTAAATAAAAGCTACTCTGTTCAAAGCCCGACACGTTGGAGCGCCATTTTTGTTACGCCTTTAGCTCATACACACACAATATAACTAAACAGACGTTAGAAAAGTAGGTCAAGGAAAAGAAAATCTCTGGCTGGCGTCACAAAAGATGCCGGCTGCTCAGCCTTTGGTAGGGTTCTTAACCTTATTAATCCAACATCGTCACACTATCGAAAGAAGTGAATGAAAATATGCCTGACGACAGTCAAGTGAAATAGAGTGAAGAAGACCTTCTCTAACTAACCTTGACAGTGAAAGGTTAACAAAACATCTAACGAAATTACTTACTTGACATAATATGTTGAGAATAATACGCACACATAAAATTTTGAACTTTACATTTATATATTATACAAAAGAGAAGCACAGATTACAATAAGAATGTTTTAAAAGACAGAAAGTAAAACAGGTATATAACAAAACAAAATTAGCAAGAATCAATGCGTGGAATATGAATACAGGTATGCAAAAACAGCATGTAACTTTTACAAAAGATTGTACAGTAATCCGTAGACTTTTACGTAATACGGCGGATAGAAAAATGAATAATAAATTTCCAACGAACTTATACAGTACAGTTACTTTAATTTAAATGAAATTGGTGACTAAGATTGTACTACAAATGGTAAATGGCTAATCTCAGATCAATACAACCAATAAAAATGGTACAGATTTATGAGGCCTGTAAATTTGTACACCGCACCGCAACCGTCGCTTCTGTCTTACATGTAAAGAATATGTTCCGAATGTTGGGAATTCCGCAACTTGCGCCAGCGTAGGATCAATGTGCAGCTGGTATATATATATATATATATATATATATATATATATATATATATATATATATATATATATATATATATATATATATATATATAAAAAGAAATAGTAACCCAATGCAACTATGCACGCACACTTTAACCAGAGAGTTAAAAGAACAAGAACAAAATAATTTTTAAACAAAAGATTCAGTTTGTTACTCTGCGAAAGAAGATTGTTCAATACTGCTCCACTGAATCCATATATTATCCCAAGGAAAAAATGTACCCACACGCCTGCATTGGAAATAATTGTGCTAAAAACATCGACCAAAATTTGTACAATAAATATTTTAAAAATCAATATCTACTTGCAAAATAAATCCACTAGGAACTGATCTGTTTTTAATTAGTTCAAAGAAAGCTTAAAGGTTTACTAGCTTTAAACAACTTAATTTAACTATATCCACGAAGTTATGAAACATTTTATAAAAATTCAACAGATGATGTCCATGAACAAATGTGGACCTTTAAAAATATTGCCAGATTATTTTTGAAGCAAACTATTTTACATGAAAATTCTCTACTAGTTACAATCTATAATCTATACCATATAAAAACATCAAAGATAACGTGAATATTTTAACAAATTTTAACCGATATGTATACTGCAAAATGAAGGAAATTATAAAGTCTGCCAATAATAACTAACTAATTAAGTTTCTGCAAACTGCCGTTACTTTGAAAGTCAGTAGAGGTAATCACTTATGATAAATAAACTGCATACAGCTCCCAATTGGGTTTTGGCTCAGCCCTTTATAAATTGCACCAAACCTCCCTGTATAATTCTGCATTTATAGAACACAAGTGACAATCCATTTTTCTAAATAATTTCCACTGGCGGTTTTACTACAACTATTTACACAATAAAGTCATCACTAATATTTCCATACGAAAAAAACAATGTTAATTCTTTAGCAATTCCATACCTAATTAATTTCCACTGTCGTATCTTATCTTCTCTTTCTGAAATTATCAGCGTCGCTACCGCTTTGTTGTATTTTATTTTGGGTTGCCTAACGATGACCTCTACGAAATTCACCAGTGTTTGCACCAATATATTTAATATAACATAATTAATAATTAATTTGAGGTTTGTCGTCAGTATCTATTTAAAAAAATTAGAGAAAGTTGTTGCACAAATTGCAGGCCGTAACGACTTGTTTATATTGTTTATATCCTTTTAACATTTGTACATGGCCTCCATTCTTCGAAACTTTTCATACTCTCCCCTATCTTTTCCATTCTTTAATATTATATTTCACTTCATTATTCATATTTCCATACTCAATAATCATCAATAATTCATCATATACTTTATCATTATTACCTACCATAGGCTTCAATACTATATACTTGTTTAGATACTCCATCTGCTAATTCTTTTCCCGAACCTTTTTCACCATATACTATTTTATATATACTTATAATTCAGTAATTGCCCAATTTTACCTATGTTTCTCTTGCTTCATTTGCTTTTGATGTTTTCCCAATTCTTGTTGCATTTATCTTTCTCCATTTTTAATGCCTTATTCCTCGAGTTTTATACACTTATCTTTGTTTGGCCACAGCCTCTTTTGATTGTATATACCTCGTCTGTCATCCGACCTTGTTAATTCTAGACTCTTGCTTTCCCGTTTTTTACCTCAGGACCGGTTTAGTTATTATTATTTTGCAAAATTTTAGCGAACTTCAGTTTTCATTGTTTGTAGTGGTGCATATCTGCTACGTTGAATACCCCTCTTATTAGACCTATCTCGACATCTTTAATGTTACAGCTGTTTATGGTGTTCTCGTTTACCACCTCATATGGACCTTCAAATATTGGTTCTAGTTTTGCACATTGTCCAAGCTCTAGATTCCCTATACGTTGCTTTCATTACAACTAAATCGCTTTTTTTAATCGCACTCTCCATTTCATCTTCTTTTTCTCACTGCTTAAGTATTTATTTGCTTTTCTTTTTATTCTTTTCCTAACTTGCTCTATGACTCTCTCTACTCTTTCACTATCCACTTGCGGTCTGGTCTTTTACCTGTTTATATATATATATATATATATATATATATATATATATATATATATATATATATATATATATATATATATATATATATATATATATATATATATATATATATATAGGCGTTTCTTCTGTATTGAGGTTTGGACGCTCATTCAATATTTTCTCGACATTCGTAACATTATACTCCCGTTCTTTTATTATTATTATTAATAATAATAATAACGTTTATTTATCAAAACAAAAAAAAAATGCAAAGCTACAAACTTATTACTAATATAAAACTCAGTCTTAAAACACTTATTACTAATATACTTTTATCACAAAAATTCTATCAAACAACTGATTGCACAACATTAATGGTACATGTACATATTTTCCATTTTCTAGGTACACACCCTGTCTCAAGCGAGGAATTTATTATATTTACTAAAGGGCCATATACCTCATCAAATGTTATTTTAAGTAGATCAATTGTGACTTCATTTTGACTAGATTTATTAGGCAGTGAAAAAATAACATCTCTCAGGTCTTCCTTATCTATCAACTTAAATGCATCAAATTTTTCAGTTACCTTAAACTCCAAAGAATAATCACTTATATCTACATCCGGAATACTATTTACTATGACTCTAATACTGTCTACAAAAAAATGATTAAATTTATTAGCTATTACTTTTTGATTATTAAATCTACCTTCTTCAAATTCTATTTCTTGGTAACAAGATTCTGCCTTTCCTGAAATTATTGTTTTCATGGTCCTCTACATTTGCTTGGGATTATGTTTACTTTCATCAACTAATTCATGAAAATGGTTTACTTTCTGCTGCCGGATCATTGCTACAACCTGATTTCGCTTTTTCTTATAAGTTTCCCAGTCATTGCTACATCTACTGAAAGCAAACTTCTTGTATAAGTTGTCACGTATTTTCATCTGTTCAATTATTTCTCTAGTTATGAATCCTTTATATTTATTTGAAATTTTTATTTCCCTCTTTGGTAGCATTTCATCAACTATAGCCAAAAAGTTTTGATAAAAACTATCATATTTTTCATCGATATCATTTAGGCGATAATTATAGTATAGATTGTTCATTTTCTGTCTAAGTCAATATTATTAAGTTTCGATCCTTTAATTACAAACTGGCTGTTATTTACATAACACAAGAAGTCTACTTTAATAAGCGAATGGTTATTAAAAGCATTCACTTTTACTTCCGTAGTGATAGGGATATGATTGGCTATAACAAAGTCAATTAATAATTTTCCTTCATTTATCGAGAAGTGAGTGGACTCACGTACATACTGTTTTAGTCCATAATTATTCATGCATTTTTGAGTCTATCTGAGTATGTGTAACTTTTATTTAAATCAATATTAAAGTCTCTCATTACTATCAACGAACCTATGTTATTTTCAATGAAATCATTACACCACTCCTCAACAAATTTAAGAAATTCTGCATCTGAACTACTAGGAGAGTGGTATACACAGCCTAATCTATATTTTACACCTCCTAGTAGTATATTTAATAGAAGAAACCAATAATTTTTTTCTAACACATACTTTCCTACTTCTTTAAACTCTACATCGGCTCTTACATAACACTGCACTCCACCAGTAGCTTTGCTGCAGGAATCTGCCCTAATAATATTATAGTTATGTACACTAACTTCATGGTCCATGATATTCGCAAGTATTTTATCACTTCTTGAATGTATCTTTCATCTGGATTACTGCATAAATGTCTAATGCTTGTAAATTATATTGCAATATTTTCCTTGCTACAGAATTGCTGCACGCATTCATTTTAGAAATACGTAGAATTGTCTAGCAATATTTTCTTAGGCCTTCCCATGTTTTTAATGTATAACTTCAATATTTTTATGACCACATATTTGTTCATACGCTTGGTTGGGTATAACTTTATATATTTGGAGAATATGTCCACTATTACCAATATATGTTTAGTGTTGCCTACTCGGTATTAAATCTCTGACAAAATCGAACTATCTCCATACATTCTTCGCTATTATTGACTTAGGAACCTCCACATTTTCCCTATGTTTGCTCTTTTTTAGCTGACATACCCTGCAACTTCCTAGTATCTCTTTCGTTGTTTTAAGATCCCCTTTTGGGTTGTAATTTTCTCTGAATATGATCCACGTCTTTCTCACTCCTATTTATCCATTCTCCTTATATATTGCCACAATTATTTCTTTCGTGATTACATATCTCGTTCGCGGTTACATACAGCTCATATCCAATATCCACTTACAATCTTTATACATACTAGCTCTTTTATCTTAGTTCCCATTTTTTCCATCTCACTCAAATTTCTTTGGTCATTCATAATTGCCTCTTTCGAAAACAATCCCTCTCGTTCCTTTAAAACATTTACGCTCACTCTTATGCGTCTTGATTCATTTACATTATTTCCATCATCTCTCGTCAAATAATCTGCTACCACATTTACACTTCCTTTCACGTGCGTTATCTCAAAATCATACTCTTGCAACAATAACACCCATTTATATCTATTGCTGACGAATTTATTCTTGAGAATACTTATCAATGCCTGGTGATCCGTTTCGATAATAAACTTGTTTCCCAAGAGCTAAAATCACAGCTTTCTCACACAAAATACCACACATTCCAATTCTAACTCTGTCACACTATATTTCCTTTCGTGCTGCTTAGTCACTCTCGATACAAAACATATCGGCACTTCCATTCCCTCCTGCTCTCGTACAATTACTCCAGCTAATTTATTCGCAGAAGTATCCGTCCTAAGAATAAAATTAGACTCATACCGTGGATGATACACTTTCAGTCCATTACAAAATTCATTATTATTTTGATTATAAATTGCTCCCTTGCTGCTGTCCCACTGCTATTTTTTGTTTTTCTTTAGCATTTATATAATTGGGTACAGTTTCTCGCTTAAATTAGGCACCAACCTCTTAAAATAATTAATCATTCCAATGAATCCTCCCAATGTTTTCAAATTTGTGCGTCTTTTAGATTCCATTATCGCCTCTACCATTTGATCATCCATGTGTATACCCTGCTGCTGATCGATAACATACTTCAAAAATAACACTTGTTTTTGGTAAAATTTACACTTTGAAGGTTTATTTTTAATCCAGCCTCATCTAGTTCCCTTAGAACTGTTTCTAGATGTTTTTGGTGATCTTTTTCTTTACTGTACCCCAATATATCGTCAAGGTAGTGTACAACAAATTCTTCGTACTTGTCCAAAATCTGATGTAGTGCTTTCGTAAGTGCGGCACAAGCGGAATGAATCCAATAAGGCATTACTGCAAATGTATACACGACACCATCGATAGCGAACCCTGTATAGTCTCGAGTATATACATCTAGCGGGATTAACCAAAAACTATTTTAGGTCTGTATTTGAAAATACCTCCGAATGCGTGATTTTCCCGAAAATCGAATCTATGTTTGCTGGGGCTTCGTACTGTGGAACAAACATTAAAATATATTTTTGGTGTCCAGACAAAGTCTTAACTCACCACTTGACTTTTTCACCAGTACTATTGGGTTTATATATAGATTTTGTTGTTCCATATTATTCCCCGTTGTTTCATGACTGCTAATTCTTCTGCTACTTCTTTCCCATATTTATACGGAATGGGATATTATTTGGCTTTGAAGTTTTCTAAGTTCTCTACTTCTATATTGTGTACGTAATTTTTGGCAACTCTTGTGTCATTTATTATTAAACCCTTATATTTCCTTAATAATTCCCCCACTTGTATCACATATCTTTAATCTTTCATCTTTATTTATCATTTCATATCTATTTGTTCTATATCATACCTCTTTTCTTCATATTCCTCATATCTTGTATTATTGAAACTTTTTCCTGACCTTTTTTCGTCAACCTTTTTACTCGTTTCTTCACGTATTTTCCCCCTTTTGATTTTTGAGTTGCCCACCGTTATCCACTTGTTAAGATAATCTATTATTACGTTGTTTTCTTTTTCGTCACTTCCCATTATCATGTCGTAGTCCATATTGGCGATGATTAATAATTGTAATTCTAAGTTATGCCCATCTATTTTTATTTCTATTGATATTGTTTCATTTATTTCCCCAATCCTTTTTCCCTTAGCATAAATGAACGTTATTTTTGGTATTTTTATTCTTCCTATGTCTCCATTTTTGAGGTTTTCCAGTACTTTTTCATATACGATAGAGGCTTCCGATCCTGTATCCAACAGTATGCCTATTTCTTTTTTATTTATTTTTCTCCTTATAAAAATTAAACCTATCGATTCCTCATTTTCTTCCGCCTCTTTATCATTTTTGAATATTTCCCTTGGATGTTCATATATACATGTATTGTTGGTCGTGTCGTGTATGTCATTGTTGTCATATGGTTTGTGCCTGTCTAAAAATTTGTGCGAATACCGGAATGTTCGGCAGTCCCGCTTGTACTTCTTGCCCTTGCCTCATTCACTGTGCCACTCATCATAGGGATTTCGTCATATGTATCATTTTGGCTCCTATCATTACGTATTGCTCCTCCACTCCCTTTTAGCTCCACATTTGCTTCCCTTATTTTGTATCATTTGATGTCCATTTACACGCTCCTCCCTGCGTCTGGGATTATATTGTTCATTGTTCCCCGTGCGTTCTCTGTTGAAGTTCCCCGTTATATCGATTATCGTTCCGGTATCTGCTATTATTGTTATTCCATTGATTAATATACCGATTGTTATTCCTATATTCTTCATTATGGTTGTTATCTTGGTTATGGTACCGGTTATTGTTATAATTTTGTCTGTTATGCTCTCTAGTTCTTAAATACCTTCCCCTCTGTTCGATCCTTGGATCGTTATTTTGTCCATACTGTCTTCCATTGTATCTGCTTCCGTCATTTGTGTCTTGTCTGTAATTTTGTCGGTTTTCTTTATAATTTCGTCTTCTGTTATCACCCATATCTTTGTTTTCATCACGATTCATTTGCCTATTTGAGGTTCTCTGTACCCTTTGCAAATAATTAATTATTTGGTCAAGCGTTCGTATATTCTGTATCCGGATTGTCTCTTCTATCTCGTGCCTAAAATGTCTCGCTATGTATACGATTATTTCTTCTTCACCAATTTTCAGCGTTAGGTGCTGTGCCATATCATGGATATGCAATGCATAGCTAGATAGTTATCTGGGATCATTCGGGTTGTGCTTTCCACACTACAGTCTTTCTATGACTAATGATTGTTGTGCTGCCCCCTAGTAATGGTTTAGAAATTTGCTCTCAAAATCTTCCACGTCCTGCCACACTCTTTTTCCATGCAACAAATAATTATGATGCAACGCCAGCTGGAAGATAAACAACACTCAAAGCTCTATACATACAATTCCCTACAGGTCCGCGCGCTTGGAATGGTGCCCACGTGCGACCGCTACGTGTGACGTTGCATGCCAAGCAGCTCTATCAAAGATGGGATGGGTCTAAGCTTAAAAAAATAATAACCTAGTGGCCAACCACGAATCTCAACAAATTTCCGATGGGAGCCACTGAACAAAGCACCCTGGCCAGAAGGTTCCAGGTGGTACGGAGGCACACACGCAGACACAACTTCAATGTCGGAGCACAACACTACAAATCAACCCAGATCTTAACAAATCATCTTAACCTAAAGGTAGCACGCTTGCAAACCCCAGATTGATCAAGCAATAACTAAACGAGCAAAAGTATATAATAGTTAAAACAAACAATTGTTACCTTTATTAACAACAACAAAAAATCTGTACAACATCAATCACAGACCAGATGGTCGCTAATAGATATATCACAAACGTTTTAACTATTGGTAACAAATATATACACCCATATGTACATATATATATATATATATATATATATATATATATATATATATATATATATATATATATATATATATATATATATTGATATGGTAGATATAAGGGGAAGGTAACAATGAAAATATCCACACGTATATACTATTACATGAAAGTCGAACACCATACAAGCCAACAAAATACTCTAGAACAACCCATATAAAGACTAACAAAATTCAATAAACAAACAAAAACTTACTCTTTGATGTATACAATGTCTAGGTAGTAAATGATTATCATGACAGGGAGAAAACAAAACTAACCATCTTACAGGCATATCATAAGACCTGGTATAAAATTTAAAATCTAAGTCAGGATTGATTCCCAAATTTGATGTATGTATGGCGTAAAGAAGGTAAGACAAGAGTGTAATAATTGTAAATTAGTTTATAGGAGTGAAACGGTCTATACGAAGTGAAAATTATATCCAGGACAGAATAGACTGCAGAAAAATGATTGAACTTAGTACGGACAAATAAAAGATAAAGACTCTAAAGCAAGATAAAGTGAATATTCGGACAGTTCAAACAGTACAAAGTAGTTTTTAGGAAGTTTAATGTGGTATTGTAGTATTTAGAACTAAGAGTATTATGTCATAACCTAGATATAGATCAGATGATTAAATTCACTAGCAGATGTCAAATTGACAATGGAAATGTAGCATATAGGTTAAGGAAGGTATGAATGTAAAGAATGACCAACAATTAAAAGTGAGGTATCCGCGGAAATAATAAGGAAGATTATTGTGAAAAATCTTAAGATGAAAGATTTTTGAAGGTCAAGAAATTTTTAATTGGTTACCATCGTCAAGAAAAAAAAGTAAACAGGGAGGAAGAAAAAATATTAGAGATTGGAGGAAGGAAAAAATTAAGGACAAAATGAGATTTTTTTAAAGTTTGGAACAAGATTTTTTAAAGCAGAAAGTTCAAGGGAACAATCAAGAAGATTGACAGTTCAACCTAATAGCACGAAAACAACTCAGAGAAGAACAAGTTCGAGAGAAAAACGGTGAGTAGAGTAATAATACTTACCTTTTCGTGTGGCTCATCCACTGCTTCAAGAGATTATCGTATAAAGCATTAAAACTATTATAAAGTAAACATAAAGGGGGTCAACTTATTGAAGCAACCATCTTGGTTTTACATCAATCATAAGTTGCTTGTAGGGCCATCTGTCGACCGCAAAGACCATTATGCGTACCTCGCCAACGAAGGAAACCAACCATTGACTACGCATCAGGCAGCATCTGCAAATATAAACAAAAGAAAAGATCAATTTTTTGAAAAGTTATTCACATATGCAAAGTTATAAAAATTCTGAAGGGCTTGAACCCACTAGCCTAATAAGCTCCCTATTTTAAAAGGCAAATTTATTCATGCGATCAATTTTATGTGGCATAGAACAATATAAAGACATTGAATACACTAAGGTGTAATTTACACACACACAAACCTTTACAGGTAAATAAAAACTAATACTATTTAAATCTATATTATATATATGAAGCATTCACAGGCCATTTAGGCCCATAGCTTGGTAATACGTTTCCATTGCTTCCTATCCAGTGCAATCGTCTTCCAGTTTTGGACTCCTTCTTCCAGCAAGTCTTGTTGTGCTGCATCAAGCCATCTTTTTCTTGGTCTACCCCTCTTCCTTCTACCCTCTGGATTTGACCAGACACACTTCTTCACCATTCTCTCCACACCCATTCGTTCTATATGTCCCAGCCACTGTAGTCTGCGTGCCTTAACCAGTTGAGACACCGGCGGTTCTCCATACATTTCATACACTTCCACATTTGGACGTCTTTCCCACATGCCATCTACTTTCTTGCCTCCGAAGATTCTGCGTAGTACCTTTCTCTCCCATATCGCTATTCTGTCCTCCAGTCTTCGGTTCATTGTCCATGCTTCACAACCATATGTCAAGGTTGGTCTTATCACAGTCCTATATACTCTGAGTTTCGCAGCACGCGAGATGTTCTTTGATCTAAGGAAGCTGTTAAGCCCTCCTGCACATCTGTTGGCTTTTGCTATCCTTAGGTTAATTTCTACCTCCTCATCACATCTATTGTCTACTAATACACCTAAGTACATGTAATTATTAACCTCTTCGAACTCTATGACTCTCTCCCCTCGCATTTTCACTGTAAAAGGTTCACTATTAGTCACTTTAGTCTTTTTAATTGCCATATACTTGCTCTTGTCCTTATTTATTTGAAGTCCCACACTGTCTGCTACTTTCACCAAACTTCTAGTGATACTTTCCAGCTCTTTTCTATTTCTGGCCAGTAACAATATATCATCCGCATAAGCAAGGCACTGATGACTCCTGTCAAACAAGCTCCCATTTCTGTTTATACCACTCTCTCTTATCACTTTCTCCAGAACTATATTGAATAGTAACGTTGACAGCGGATCTCCCTGCCTCACTCCTCTTCTCACATCAAACTCTTCTGTCAGATTTCCGTTTACCCTTACTGCGCACGTGGTGTTACATAGTGTCATTATTACCATAAATCTATATTATTTAAAACAATTATCTTAATATTCCATTCATTATATTGAAACGTAAGCAAAACCTATGTTTTTCTAATTTAAATTAAAATTTAAAACTCATATTGAAAACGTTGCTATTACAATTGACACCCAATCGTGGGGCATAAAAATGATATAATATGCTATTAAAACCCTTAATAAAACAATTAGCACCCTAAACGTGGGACTAAAATATATATATAAACCCCAATAGACCCCAAATAATATATCAATTATCGCCTAAACGTGGGGCTCCGAAAGTCCACGGGTAAAATAAGTAAAAATAAATAAACAAAACGTAATAAGAAAGTCGGGGAAAATGCCTAGGGGAAGGAAACCAACCACTTCAAAGGACAGACAGGACAGGAGAGACGAGAGGGAACATGAACAGCATGAAAGTGTGGAAATGGACCAGTACAGAAGAGATGAGCAAGAAGGTAGTGAAAACGTAGAGCAACAAGCCGAAGGAATGGTACAAACAGAAAAAGAAACGATAGTAGAAAAATCGACACTTGACTGAGGCAAGGTAGACGAGACAAATGCGACCAAACAAAAATCTGACAGTGACTACGATAAAATATTTAAACTACTGCAAAGAGTGAATCAACATATCAATAAAACTATAAATGAAAGCATACGTGGCCTAAGACAAGATATAAAGGAATGGAATATGTATGAAAAAGATGTAGAAATGTACGTAGTGGAGTAAAAGGAGACAGAAATGGATGCAGTACGCAAGAAAATAGTGGAGAAAATCAGAGTGAATGATGAACCGACAGAGAAAATGATAGAGAGAGGTAACGTAAGAAGTCAGCAAATGAAAAGTTAAAAAAAGATGTGCAAACGCAAAAGAGAGATATGAAATCGAAATGGAAGAAAAATTCAGAGAAACGAATGGAAAACTGGATAATCTAAGAGAAGAACCAGATATAAAGCTGAAGTTATGGAATAAAAGGATTAGAGAAGAGACGAAAGAAAGCTTTGAACAAAAACAGACAAGAGCATAGAGACAAGGAATGGGGAATAAAAGAAATAAAAACATACGAACATTCGACCAGTTAACTAAACGGTGCCGAGAACTATGAATCGACAGGGAAACCGACAAGAAAGCAAGGATTAGGGAGACGATAGATATAATGACAGGCAAAATTATAATGACAATAATCGGTATGACGAAAGTAAAGAAAATTACTGGAGAGATGATAGATATCAACATGAAGACAAGTATGATAACGGTGGCAGAAACAGGTATAAATACAACAGAAACGGGAATAATTACAATGACAATTTTAACATAGAATATGATGCCAGACGAGGGGAAGGATCTGATGAATACAATGAGCAATGGAAAAGGCAAAATAACGTGTATGGAGGAGACGAAGGAAGAAAAATTGATTATCGTACGCGACAAATGGCAATGAATAATATTAAAATGAAAGACAACGAAAATAGAAAGACGCAGACAATATTAAAAGGTAAAATAAGAGTGAATGATTATGTCAACGGTATACGAAGCCAAGACAGGTCAATTATGTATTAACTAGTGCAAAGAAATCAGTAAACCAGCAGAAAAATCACACCACGGACGCGACGTATGCAACCAAACCGACAAATTAATTTGAATAAAGTTTATAAGGGGAAAATATGAAGAATATTCAAAAACTACAACCTAAATAGACCTGGATTAAATTTATAAACTGAACCAAAACTATTTCGATAAAATAACAATCAAAATTAAAAATTACAACCTAAATAGACCTAGGGAAGTCTTAAAACTCAACCAAAATTTTATTGGAAACACAAATAGGTATCAAAAGTCAGAATATAAAACAATAGATCTAGGGAAGTCTTAAAACCCAAGCAAAATTTTATTGGAAACACAAATAATTATCAAAATTCAAAATTAAATCAATAGACCTGGGGAAGTCTTAAAACTCAACCAAAATATTTTTGAAATGAAATATCAATCCAAAATTCAAAATTAAAACAAAAATAGACCTGGGGAAGTCTTAAAACGCAACCAACATTGTGTCGAAATACAATAACACGTCAAAATTCAAAATTTAAAGCCAATGTCAAGCGTGAAAGAAGAGTAGAGGCCAATTTAAAACCGAGGAAAATAAAATTATTAACCAGCCAAGCGTGGAGAAGAATCTTACGACAAACAAGCAGTAGAATTGCACGTCAAACAAGAAATACAATCGGAAACTAACGAAGTAGTGGGGACAAATTTAAACCCAAGAATTTGCAAGAACCTAGGAAGGTAAGCATATAGAGTTATAAAGGCTGGAATCAAAAGAATGAACAAGATAAGAGGACCAGAGCTGCCAACAAACGAGAAAAAAGGAACAAAATATGAAGTGAACAGATATCAAGGTCAATTATATGAAATTTGTGAAAATTATGAAACATTAAGTATGATAAACAACTGAATAAAGACGTCTGAATCAAGGAGTAATGGGAAAAGTCAAAAATATATATGTACGGACAGTGAAAATGAATTTTATAGATGGAGAAGCTAACTAGTAAATATTTAAACCCATAGAGGAATATTGAAATAATGAAGGTAAATGTAGATGATTATGTGCACTGTAGTTGCAAGAAAATATAAATGTTAAAGCTGAAAAGAAGCGAAATGCGGTAAATAATGAAAAATAAGCGGAATTATAGGGAAATGAGATGAAAAGTCAAGTGAAAACAGCACATATCGACTGATAAATGATTGATTCAGATTAACAATGGACAAAAAAGTGGGGTATCAGAATAATCAAACGAATGACAAAGGAAAAGGCCTATTATGAAACGAAACATATAGGAACTCAAAATGGCACCAGCAATGAAGAAGTACAAATATTGGGGTGATTACGAACATGTAATAGAAATTGTTTGGATATACACATACGAACACGCTATTAGAAAATGGAACAACTCAGTAAGAACGAAGAAAAGCAGGGAGCCCTAAGTGACAAAAACAAACGGGGGGGAAATATAGCTTATAAACTAAGTCATGCAAAACATGGACCACTTTCATAATACATGCAGGTCAGTCAATATTTAAATAGTGCGACTGACAGTCATCAACCTGTCTGTAGTTACATGCCAAATCAACGTTTGTCACGGCTCAACATTTACAAATATCACTACGTTGGTCATGATTCAAACAGATATTATGGTTTCTGGTGAATTTTTGTAGTAGAAAGAAGCATTGTTTCACTAAAGGCAAAAGCCATTACTAAGACAGGCCATGGGCAATCACAATTTGAAAACAATGCGTTAGACACACCACGAGCATTAATAAAGGCCATAAACACTTTAAAGAACTGAACACTTGTCAAACTGGAATTACAGCATCACTAAGACAGGCCATGGGCAATCACAATCTGAAAACAATGCGTTAGACACACCACGAGCACTGTAATAAAGCCCATAAACACTTTAAAGAACTGAACACTTTTCAAACTGGAATTACAGCAACCTGGAGCAAACGTGCAGCAGAGATGACATCAGCTAACAAGATCCAGCAGTGATGACAGCATGAGCAGTATTTGACAACAGCAGGAAGGCACCATCATCCAATGGAAGGAACGTAATTGATAAAAAAAATCCAGTCGGCAATAAAATTCATAATCTTGAAACTAACCAAAGAATTTGCAAATTTTTGGAATTAATTTTTGTCTGTAATTTGTTTTGTGGATTTACCAACACATCATTAATGCATTCACTCGGATTTAGATCCATGGATGTGGATCCAGCGTTTGTTTCTCATGAAATATTTTGTTAGTTTGTGCCATAAAAATTTCGCCACTGACCAAATAAAAAAAGAAAGGATAATTTAGGTATGTCTTTCTATTTGTGTGAGTTACAGTTCCATACTCAGCATAAAATACTTTTATGTCTGGTTATTCGTTATACACTTTGATTATCACAGCCATATGGTATTCTTTTAGGAACTTGCAAGCACGGTAGTGTCCTTCGAAACATAAGATACTTTTATGTTGGTTATTCATTGTACACTTTGATTATCACAGCCATATGGTATTCTTTCAGGAACTTGTAGGCACGGTAATGTCCTTCATCTATAAGTGCATCTGGCACGCTAAACTGATGACATCTCGAGTTTGCATCTGAAGCACGTATATTTCGGACAGTAGACGTGACTATACAGCATAACTTGTAACGGGAATTGTAGTGACTCTCTTCAAGATCTAAAATACTAAAAAAGCATTAAATGAGGAAGAGATTAGATTGCTATAAATATATGTATAACTATGAATCCAACATTTTGAAAACAACCAAAAAGTTGTCAATTTTTGTAATTATTTTGTTTCTAACTTGAAACGTCGAATAAATTTTTTTCTAGCTTCAGAAGGGAAGCTTCTAAATCCTTCTAAATTTGCTATTGGGGAATTTGATATGGTATATATAAGGGGAAGGTAACAATGAAAATATCCACACGTATATACTATTACATGAAAGTCGAACACCAGACAAGCCAACAAAATACTCTAGAACAACCTATATAAAGACTAACAAAATTCAATAAACAAACAAAAACTTACTCTTTGATGTATACAATGTCTAGGCAGTAAATGATTATCATGAAAGGGAGAAAATAAAAGTTACCATTTTACAGGCATATCATAAGACCTGGTATAAAATTTAAAATCTAAGTCAGGATTGATTCCCAAATATGATGTATGTATGGATTAAATAAAGTAAGACAAGAGTATAATAATTGTAAATTAGTTTATAGGAGTGAAAGGTCTATACGAAGTGAAAATTATATCCAGGACAGAATAGACTGCAGAAAAATGATTGAACTTAGTGCGGCAAAATAAGAGATAAAGACTCTAAAGCAAGGTAAAGTGAATATTCGGACAGTCCAAACAGTACAGAGTAGTTTTTAGGAAGTTTAATGTGGTATTGTGGTATTTAGAACTAAGAATATTAAGATGACATAACCTAGATATAGATCAGATGATTAATGAGCAGATTGCAAATTGACAGTGCAAATGTAGCATATATGTTACGGAAGGTATGAATGTAAAGAATGACCAACAACAATTAAAAATGAGGTATCCGCGGAAATAATGAGGAAAATTATTGTGAAAAATCTTAAGATGAAAGCTTTTTGAAGGTGGCCAACAAGAAATTTTCAATTGGTTACCGTCGTCAAGAAAAAAAGTAAACAGGGAGGAAGAAAAATTATTAGAGATTGGAGGAAGGAAAAAATTAAGGACGAAAGGAGATTTTTTTAAAGTTTGTAACAAGATTTTGTAAAGCAGAAAGTTCAAGGGAACAATCACGAAGATTGACAGTTCAACCTAATAGCACGAAAACAACTCAGGGAAGAACAAGTACGGCAGAAAAAGTGTGAGTGAGTAGAGAAATAATACTTACCTTTTTGTGTGTCTCATCCACCACTTCAAGAGATTATCGTATAAAGCACTAAAACTATTATAAAGTAAACATAAAGAGGGCCAACTTATTCAAGCAACCATCTTGGTTTTCCATCAATCATAACAAGGTGCTTGTAGGGCCATCTGTCGACCGCAAAGACCATTACGCATACCTCGCCAATGAAGGAAACCAACCATTGACTACGCATCAGAATTAAGGATTGAATAAGCTAAGCGGTTACCATTTGGTTTTATTCTTGTTAGTCTATGTAGTATAAGAGACCTATATTTATATATAAGTATATTTGAAAATTTAGTAAACCTATAAACTGGCCAGTCACTTTTTTCACCGGGCGTTGTAATTGTTAAAAGATAAAAAAGGTACATTATAAAGAATAAGTAGGAATTAGGTATTTGTCATCTGTCTCTACATTAATAAATATTCAAGTTTTGTGTCAATATAAAATCCTTGCTTTATTTTGGTTTGTACATATATAAGTACTTGCGAAAAACAACAAATATAAAAAAGGCAGCATCTGCAAATATAAACAAAAGAAAAGATCAATTTTTTGAAAATTTATTCACATATGCAAAGTTATAAAAATTCTGAAGGGCTTGAACCCACTAGCCTAATAAGCTCCCTATTTTGAGAGGCAAATTTATTCATGCGATCAATTTTATGTGGCATACAGCAATATAAAGACATTGAATACACCAAGGTGTAATTTACACACAAACCTTTGGTGAGCACACATTAACAACTTATTTCACTAAACTTTTACAGGTAAATAAAAACGAATACTATTTAAATCTATATTATTTGAAACAATTATCTTAATATACCATTCATTATATTAAAACGTAAGCAAAACCCATGCTATTCTAATTAAAATTAAAATTTAAAACTCATATTGGAAACGTTGCTATGACAATTGACACCCAATCCTGGGACTAATATAAATATATATATATATATATAAATATATATATATATATATATATATATATATATATATATATATATATATATATATATATATATATATATATATATATATATATACTATATATATATATATATATATATATATATATATATATATATATATATATATATATATATATACTATATATATATATATATATATATATATATATATATATATATATATATATATATACATCATATGAAAAACGCTGTGGGTGTCAAATGGGATATAGTACGTTAGTTATTTATTAAACACAACAATATAATCATATGTGCACAAATATAGCTATAAAAAAGTGAGAAAAACGCACCAAAACATTTTCTAAGTTCTCAACCAATATTGGCTAAGATATTATTAACCAGCAAGGTTTATTAGGCCATGCGAGATCTCGTAACCTTTACAGTGGCAAATTCAAATTTAAAGGTCAACCAATCTTGTACTCAAAAAAAAAGTATATATATATATATATATATATATATATATATATATATATATATATATATATATATATATATATTAAGTGATTTCACTAAGCCTCAACAAAAATGTTCTAATATTACTTCAATTTCTAAAAGATCTAATTCACTGTTATAAAACATGCCAAAAAAATAAACAACTATTTTACCTGTCCTGAAGGGAATTTAATTTATCAGATCAAAATATTACCTGAATGGATGACTCTAATTACACTAACTAAATTTCAAACATTGTAAACTAATTTACAAGCCGCTATTGGTGCATCAAGTATTACGTTTTATGATTGCTGGTGCAAGTCATTAAGAAATGCACATAAGTCAAAATGATAGGGCAACCCTGTGATTGCTGATTTTCTTCAGCTGATGTTATAAGGATTGGTACAGGAAAAAATGAATCGATTTGGTCTAATTTATTACGGTAGTACAGCTACACAACTCCTACTGATGTAGATTCGGGGTTCGACACGGACCAAACTGCTACACAGCAACACCAAACTGTGTCGAACCCCAGTTAGTTGCAGACACACACTTAATCCCAATCAAATGGAAGAATAAATACTTCCAAACGGTGTATGTTACAACAAAAGCTGACTAGATGTTAAAAGAAAAATTCTCACCTTCACTCTTGGAAGTGGATTATGCTTGAAACAAAGCAACTAGATCTTCCCATAAGGCATATGTTTATAATGCCATAGATAAGAAATCCCTTAATGCCATATGCAACCAAATATTCATATATACCTGCATACCATACAACACTGTTGAAATTATATCAATTTTTACTAGTGACCAATTTCCATTCAAACTACCATCATTCGGGACACCTATATGATTCAGTGAATCTAATTCAACATCCGCCCTGTTGAAACGGCTTGAGGATCTTCTACGACAACGGTATGAAGGCTTATACGGGTATTACAGACAACTAAAATTCCAGGTCCATCTCAACTCTACAGGATTCCATAAAAAAGGTGTGCAGAATACACTAGGAATGCAACACACCAATAAAAACAATGACCAGCTCGACCACGACATTCCAAATTCATCCAAGTTTTCGATACAGCTGTAAACTGTAAACTGTAAACTGTAAACTAGCATCGACAAAACCTTACTAATAGAATCTTCTCAAATAAAAAAATACCCATACAATCTTTCTCTGCTTGAGGAGCCGCTTATTAATTTTCTTACATAAAATTTCTCAAACAAGATGTTTTCTTGTCGAAGCTTCGTTCATTTCTCCTCTCACCTATTCTGAATTTTTTTATACTATCGAACCAAAAAAAAAAGGAAACCCTTTTTTCTTCCTTTTTTTTATGGTGATTCGATTCCTCAGAGACGATGCATACATAGATCATTTGCATAGCAACAGAGAGAATTTCGCTCAAGTTTTAAAAATAAAATATCTATGAAAAATTCTGGAGTCTTATAATTATAAATTCGCTATAGGCGCGCTGATTAAGAGGTTGCATCTACCAATGCAAATCACATGCTCCTAAAAGCACAAAACAATACCCTCGGTCAGGCAACGCCATTGTCAACCAGAAGTAGATAGCTGAAATCAAGCGACACAACACATGTCCCGAGAAAGACTAAATCAGGGGGATAGATAACCCGCTATACCACTAAGAGTGTTTATGGTTGTATACAGGTGTATTCTACTGACGAGAATGCAAGCCAACAAATCTGCTCGGAATTCATGGGTTTAATCAAAAGTGCAAATTTGTAACGGTGGTTGAAAATAAACCGTTACAACTCTCTCCCCACTAAATAAAGTTTTTTCTTTCTATTTTCTGCCTAAAAAACTAACTCTCGTCTTTAGGAGGATAAGCCTTAAGATCCTTTGCGTGCCAGACACACCTGAACCCACCATAACGATCCTTCAACTCATAAGTCCAGGGTGACACACGTCGGGAAACTACAAAGGGACCGACATAGCAAGGGGCCAACTTAGCTGAAAAGGGCTTGACAGTGTCCGACAAAACGTAGTTCCTACGCTCAACCAATTGATCTTTACCATACTGTACGTCAGAGCGTCTTAAACTGTATACCCTCTTATTCCTTTCGTAAGCCTTTGCTAAACGCCTCTCAACGTCCTCACATACCCTGGCCAAAGAGGAGTGTCTGCCATCAATATTTCGCCGATCAAACTGAATTTCCCCCTCTCTAAAGCGTCAACCATTATCGGGGATCTCACGCCTAAACACAATAAAGTTTGGAGTGAACCCAGTTACCTTATGTCTGGTCAAACGAATAACATAACCAATTCTCGACAAATTTTTATCCCATGTCTTATGATTGCCAGGCACATAGTCTTGATCACCTTATTTACCCTTTCACAATAATTCGCCTGTGCGTGGTAATAGGCGGTGTACTTAATCGCAATGTTTCTGCTGCACAGGTTTTATGGCCTGACAAACCGAGCAACGCCGAACGACTGAGGCCACATCAAACCGCATCTTAGGCCAATAATAACTTACTGCCAGCTTACTGAAGGTCTTGAATACTCCCACATGCAAGTTAGACTCATGAGTGTCAGAAATAAGCATCCGCCTAGCATGTTTAGAAACAACCTCCCTCCAACAGTCCGAGTCGCCGGCCAATTCAGGAATGACCTTCTTGAACAGCCTATATCCATCTACACGCCACTGTGGAAATCTGCGAAGATTCTTGGCAATCCAGTTTAACATCTCATCAATCCACTGATCACCTGATCCAGTGCCACCAGACTGGCCGGCGAAAGCACCTAGAGAGTCGACAACCGGTACAGAACGAGACAGATATCGGGGACAACGTGTTCTCTCCCCTTCCTATGGACTATGTCAAAGTCGTATTTCTGTAACTTCAAAGCCCACCGGGCCAATCTGCTCGAAGGCTCCTGCAAATTGTTTAACCAAATCAGAGACCAATGATCGGTCACAACAGTAAAATGTGAACACTCAATATATGGACGGAGTTTCTCTATCGCCCAAATCAGTGCAAGACATTCTCGCTCAGTGATGGAATATTTACGCTCGAGTCCAGACAACGAGCGGCTCAGATAGGGGATAACCCTCCCAGATCCGTCAGGATGTTTTTGCGATAAAACTGCACCCAAGCCGTAAGCTGACGCATCTGTCTGGACGAAGAAAGGGAGTTCGAAATTGGGACAGGGCAGAATTGGGGCGGAAACAAGACACTCCTTGAAAGCGTTTAACGCTTCAACATGCTTAGGCGTCCAAACAAACTTGCCGTTCTTCTTAAGAAGGCCTGTTAAGGGAGCCATTAAGCTAGAAAAGTTTAAAACAAACCTACGATACCAATTTGCTGTACCGATTAGCTTACGAACCTCCTGAACTTTAGTCGGCGTTGGAATCTAAAGAATGGAGTTTATCTTTTCCGTGTCGAGATGTAGGCCACTCCCATTGATAGTTTAGCCTAAGTATCTAAGCTTCTCCCTACAAAAATTACACTTGTCCATACTCAACGTAATTTTTGTTTCAGTGAGACGGGAGAACACCTCAGAAAGAATGCCCATATGCTCTTGGAAAGTCTGAGTCACCACAACTATGTCATCAAGATAATAAAGCACATGAGGTTCTAAATCGCAACCCAAAACTATGTCGATTAGGCGCCGCCACGTAGTTGGTGAATTTGACAACCCAGTGGGCATTCTCCTAAATTGGTAATTACCTTTGAACACTCAAAAAGCTGTAAGAGGCCTAGATTCATCAGCAACCTTGATCAGGAAAAAGGCGACGTCCAAAGTCGACAGATACCTAGAATGGCGCAACCTACCCAAAATAGAGTTAATTGAAAGAAGAGGATACGCATCACGACCGGTGACTCTATTAAGCTTGCAGTAGTCAATGCAAAATCTAAAAGTACCATCACGTTTCTTGACCATGACAACAGGACTAGACCAAGGACTGTCTCAGGGTTCAATTATGTCTTTCTTTAACATCTCCTTAATTTCGGCGTCGATACACGCCTGAACTGTTGGTGACACAGACTAGTATATCTACTTAATATGGGTTGAATCCGTAACGATGATATGCTCGACAAGACCAGTACAACCGAGACAAGAACCCATCCCATTAAAGGACTTATCAACAAAGTCGTTCAAAAGTTTTTCCTGTTCCGGAGTCAAAGAACTACGTGGTTTCAAAGCCTTAACAAGCTGCACCGGTTCACACAAGGTAAAAGTCAAGTCACGAAAGTCTGGGACAATGCCCATCCTGATCAATCGATTACCAATATGAGAGTATGATTTGACTCTGGAATGACGAGACCACTGATGACCTTCTCGCGGTCACGTAACGTAATAGGGACCTGCTATGAACCAAGCACCGGACAACACTCCTACTAGATGACGTATCCAGGTTAGAAACACCTAAGTTGCGCAGAAGATTCCAACCTTTGCCGCCCAATATAGTATTACTAGCACCAGAATCTAAGATACCCAAAATATTCGTACCCAAAACGGAAACTTCAACATAAGGTCGCTCATCGTTGGGGACCTGAGACAACACATAGTCTAAAACATGTCTGCTCCTGGAGTCAGATACGGCCACCCACGATGAAGACGAAAGCCGGTCGCCCACTAACGCCTTACCCGGTTTCCCGAAGAAGAACGAGTTCACTTAGGACAAGATCTCAAAGTATAATTGGGAGTACCACACATGTAGCAATGTTTTCTGCGTGGTCTATCGCAGTCAACAGCTCTATGACCTGAGCCCTGACAGTTCCAACACACACTGTCCGACTGAGCTGAGGAAACGGGAACTGGGTCATTACTAGTGTAAGCCAAGTCCGACTCCATTATCCCTAAGCTACCACGAGTCGAAGGAGTCAATGTTTATATACTCTCCTTTCTAGCCTCCAGCTTTCTACCCAACTTCAACAGATGATTGACCGATTCCACACTGACAAGACCCAACTGACTCTGATAAAAGCGAGAAACATTCCTCAACAAGATATTGGCTTCTCACCCACCGATATCGTCAACCTGTTGAACATTTTGTCCATGATAGCCAGGTACATACTCATATTCTCGCTCGGACCCTGAGTCCCTCTCCTGATCTCATCGAAGAGTTTATCGTTATAATCTGCAGGCTGGAATTGCAGACGAAGCTCAACCTGACCAAGTTGACACCTCCGACCTAATGGACCAATTAAGGCTTTCCCTACAAACAAATCAGAAGCAGAGTGAAGTAATTGCTCCCTGGATACATTCCTGAAAATTCGCAGCTCTTGTATCTCTTCTAGAAAATCATTTAATGACATTCGAGACGTATCACCAGTGAATTTAGTAAAGTTCCACTGGGACACGGGCACACCTCGCTTCTGGACAGCTACTGAGGTTCCTCGAATAAAAGCGTTATTCGCTAAAAGGGGTTGTACTGCATCCTCATCTGAATTGTCCTCAGATGCAGAAGTCACTGAATTTTCATCACCACCAAGGAGACTTGCCTCAAGAACGCTGGTACCCTCAGGCCGCAAGGATCTAGAATGCCTCCTGACCTTGGACCTCAACCGTGAACGCAACTCCAAAAGAGGGGCCTGAAAATTAGTACGCTGGTTCCGTTCCTCGATTGTAGTTACTATGGACCTTCCTGCCCTACCAAAATAATGCAAAAGTTTGCTGGATATTTTTAAACAAGATGGTGAAGTATCAGAGTCAGAGAACGCGCCAACCATAGTCCTGATTTCTTCCATCTAAGATGTCATTTATTTGTCGATCTACTTCTGGTTTATGTACGTAAGGGTATCTGTATAATTTAGAATGGACGGGTATGTCATCGGTCGTCCTTATTCGGTGTTTTATTACATTGGTGTGAGTTAAAGGTTCATTTTTATTCAGACAGATGTCATGAGATTCCGACAATAACTTAAATATTACTTGCTTCTCTTCATCGTTTAAATAGTACGTATCTATTTGCTCGATTATTGCTTTCTCATTTATAATTTGTTTTTGGTTGCCCCTCGTATTTTTACTATTTATATTTTTCATCCGAACTGCCTGTGAAATATTATTTTGTTAGAACAGCCGGTTCATATGACATTTGTTTCTGGCTATCTAGTGTTTCAAAAGCGTATTGTCTGTTTAATTTGCTGACTGGCTTATTATGTATGCTTATATAACTTTGTTCGGTGTCATTTAATATTGGGTTTACTATGTCAAGTTCATTATTATGTACAAAATATTCTTGGGTTACTACATTATTTAAATCTATTTGGTTTTTGGATGATAGTAACCCATCTGCTTTGGTTTCTATCGTTACCGATTAATTATTGCTATGTTCCTGTGGGAACTATATTTTGATACATTTATTGCCTACATATAGCTTGTGACTTTTAAAATCGATTTTAGCTTCATTTAACGTAAGACACTCCATACCTAGAAGACCACTATAGTGATTATTAAAATTAAAAAGACAAAATTCTTGTGTCTTATCTGAAATTGAATGGAATTTTATATTCGCACGTTTCAAATGTTTCGACGTGCCGTGAGCAGTCCGTATAATAAGCGGCTGTTCGTATACGTTGTCTGAAAATTTATAATTTGCTAGTATGGGATTCAAAAGATTTTTTTAAGAGCCCGAATCTAATAAAAGTTTACCCTGGATTTCTTTGAGTTCTATATAAGGTAAACGACTTAAGGCGCTAATATTGTTTATATCTATTACGGTTGCGTTGAAGTGCCGGCATAGGGAAAATTTTGTTGTTGAATATCGTATGTTTCTCTTGTCGAATTTTCATGGTATATTTCATAATCTAAATTATTTATTTCGTAATTTACTTCGCTTACACTGTTATCAAAAATTTCCGTGTTATTTAGGTGAGATATGTGCCTCAGTAGCTGTTGTGGCAGTCTTGAGTTAAAGCTGCCTAATTCCATCGGCTCTGGGTAGATTCCGTTTATTTTCTGATTTGCATTGGGTCGTCCATTTCGATTTAAATGATTATTAAAGTTATGTCTTCTGTATTAATTCGAAAAATTTTGCCTAGGCGTAAATTGATGATTTTGTCTGGGTTGGAAGTTTGTTTGATTCAATTGGTTATTATTATTTTGCTGAAAAGGTCTGAAATTCGGTTGAAATGGTCTCTGAAATTGGACGTTATAAAAAGGTGGGTTGTTTGTGTTTTTGGAATGGTGTTTGGTTCTGTCCTTCTTGTCTGTTATTATTAAAATTTTTATGTACCGTTTTATCTCCATAATCAAAGTTTCCTTCCGCAAATACGAATTTTAATGCTTGTTCTATGCTCTCTGGACTTCTAGATCTGAGCACGATCCCCATCGGATTCCTTAATCCACCTAAAAATGCTTTCAAAATTTGATTCTGGTACATATTCATTTTAATCGGCTGCCTCATTGTATTCGTTAGCAATTAAATTTGATATAAGTAATTGTTCTATTTGACGGCACCTGTTCGCGAATGACAATGCATCTTCTGCATTTCTCTGCTTCAGCGTCAACATCTCGGCCAGTAGGCTAGAGTCATCACGCTGATCAGTAAAGTTTTGTACGATTGCACTTCTCAAATCTGCCCATGAATTTGTAATCTTAGTATTAACAATGAGCCGTGCTGTTCCTGTTAGTTTAGTTTGTATATAGTTTAGTAAAAAATGATTCATGTACAAATTTTCGTTAGCCACGTAAAATTGATTCATGACTAAGTCACATGACTTTAAAAATTTGCCTACATTGGCGGCTTGACCGTCAAATTCCGGAATAGCATCTAGAAAGAATTCCTTAAATTGGTCTGTCATGTTGCTACTATTACTACTTCTATTTAAATTACTTCCTGTTATAATATTATCACTGATACTAATTTATCTAAATCTATATTCTATGTTTGATAAATTTTGTGATTCATTCTCTGAATCAGACATACATTATCTCAATACAACACATATATGAAAAAAATATAGGAAATGTAAAAATGGGATAGCAGTAAACAACTTACAATAATATGAGGGTTTCTGCTCTCATTTGACTGCTTGGCTACTGTTTCTGCTCTTACTTGTATCTGCTTGGCTCGAATTGGTTATTGGACGTCGATACCCTTAAAAATCAATCTGCTTTTGATTTTCTAACCAATACTAACAACTGCGCCACTTAACTTTACGGTTAAGACGTTTGAATTTTTTAAACAATTTATTTACTTCTTTACACAATTAATACTTAATACAAAAAAAAGATAATATAAAATAAAGACCAATATGAATATCAACATACAAGTGATAAAATGTTTAGCACACGATGTGCAGAGTCTAACTCGGAACAAAAATCTTAGCTTGCTCGCTTGCAGGCGCGTTCAATCTTCATGCTGACTCGGCTGTCCTGTTCATGGGAAGGTGACCTGTTGATATAAAGGGCTATTGTTGTGGCTCTATTTATCTCGCGTTTTATTAAATTTCAGCTCGTCATGGACATATATATTTTAATGAAAGACTGATCTGATTTATATTACCAAAGATTTTCCTTGCTCTATCTGGCGGCTTCTCTGTTTACTACTTGTCTTTGCCTTGAAATTCTTGTTATTTTGGCAATATTGACTCCTTTTAACGGATATTTTGCTAATGCTGCTTGTTTCTGATTTATTCCGAGGTTATATGACCCCCAATTTGCTGCAATGAAACTGAAATGTGCAATTTTATGCTATTAGGTATCTTTGTTCAAAGTGGCGTCGGTTTGCATGAACATAATTTTCGATATATCACTTGTTCCATGGACTTTAGTTATGCTTATTTCACATCTGCTATTAGGTAAGCGTTACACATATCACTTTATTAGGTTAATTCAGTTTGCTTTATCACCTTTTTCACTTTTTATTGCATCTTTACAATGCCTTAGTTTCACAACCGTGTTACTGCGTTCGGTCTTTACCTTCGTTCTCCCTTCTAATCTTTCCCGATGTTTTAATTTTCTCTCATTCGCCAATTAGATTAGATAATTGCAGTTTAAAATACTTTCTACAATCCTATTTGTTTGTTTTTCAGATTCGGTCCAATAACATGGCAGATTCTCAAAATCACTCAAAAGGGGTTATTTCGTTTTAAGTATTAATTAACGAATATGGAACTGATTGTACACAAGTCAAATGTATGTTATTTAGCCGGTAGGTTTAAATTCCTATTAGTCATAATTTTCTAACCCGTTTGTTCTAAACTCAATCAAATTTTCTAAAATCATTCAAAACTTATTCTTGAAAGTACACAAACTTTTCTTAAATTAGTCACAATTCAAAATTTCCCTATATTAATAAAATCAAACATATTATTTTTACTTATTCTATTAAACAATTTGATTGAACAAAGATTAACAAACATTTTTCTGAACTTATTAACTCTGCACTTGTCTTTTCAAAGGTTTTGTGTTCAGACTTTGCAGTTTTTTGTTGGTCTGAATTCAGTGTCACTTCACGTTTGATATTGTTTGTCACTTTTTACCTCAAATATATTCATGGTCTGGCTACATGCTTTTTGCTTATAACTATGTTATACTCGATCTCAATTTCGTTGACCTCATAAATACACATAGTTGACAATTGTTTTTAACTTATGGTTGTAGGTATTTACTAATTTCTATGTGTCATTTAAAGTTTTGATATTAATGTTATTCCTTTTTACTCTAGTTCTACTAGAAAATTGACTTTGTTATTACCCCTGACTGTGAGTATGGCTGTGTAGAACATGGATTGTACATTCCAAGGTATTTCAATTTTATGTATATTTTTAAGTTAACTTTTTTTCTGTGGCACTTAGTTATACCTTGTCATTATAATTCTTGTCCTAGACTTTATATACATAAACAGAAAGTATAGTTTGAACCATTTACTGCCTAATTTTTGTGTGATATGTATTTCTGTAAAATTATAGGCATGTACCTGCTTCTATACCAGAGATTTGACATATGCTACAATATATATATATATATATATATATATATATATATATATATATATATATATATATATATATATATATATATATATATATATATAGTCTAGTATTCGAAATGCGCAACTTTTTCCTAGTTTAACCAACTCTGTATCTTATAACCGAGATCCCCATGCTTGAGATCCACAAACGGACACCCTATATATATATATATATATATATATATATATATATATATATATATATATATATATATATATATATATATATATATATGTGTGTGTGTAAAGTTGCGCAACTTAACAATCACATTTCGAATACTTCCGGAGATATACGCAAAGAACCGAAATTCTGGAAATAGGTTTTAATTTTTCCCTGAGTTTATCCGAAAAGATAAGTAAGAACAAATGACACTTTGTCATGGACACTTTTTGCCCTCTACAATATGGTGTCTGGTGTCATCGAATTCTGAATCTGACGTTTAGTTTTTCGGGAATCATCATCAACTTTGTTTTTTCTTATGGGCGTCATCCTGAGTCATCATATTTTTGAATTGCGCTTTTTTGTTATTACAATGCTGTATCGTATGCTAGGGTCCAACGTTTCAATTTGGCAGATATTTTGAAGAAAAATAATTTTGTAAAAATTGCCATGGAAACAACATCTAGTCAGGTGTCAGATAAATGTTTGACAGTTCACTTTAGTTTCGTTATCTAGCGAAGAGTTATCTGGTGTGAAAATGCCTTTTTCGAGTAAAGAAAAGAGACACATTCTGGAAATATATTATGCTTCGCATCGAAATGTGCAAGTTACTTCGGAAAAATATTTACATCTGTATCCAGAAAGACAACAACCCGCTCAAAATTATGTTCTGTTCCTTCATAGAAATTTAGCCGAGTTTGGTGTATTTTCTAAGACTAAAAGACAAATTTTAACAGTGCGGAGGTTTTAAGGATGGTGAGTAAATATTGAAACATCTTAGAACATAATAAGCGTCAATGAATTAAATTCTTCATTAGATTCGCGGCAATCCTTCCACTTCCCTGAGGGATATAGCAGGACAAATGAACCAGTCTCATCAAGCAGTGTGGAGTCTTAAAAACATAAATACCGCCCTTTTAAAACTAAGATCACCCAAGTTTTGCATCCAGGAGATAGTGAACGCAGGGTAATATTTTGTAGAAATGTCAAGGAAATGTTGGAGCAAAATTCCCGTTTTCTTTCAAACGTTATTTTCACGGACGAGTGCAAGTTTACCGACTCAGGCATATTCAATCGTCACAATGAACATGTTTGGTCTATTGAAAATCGGCATGAACATGAAGGACATCGACCGCAAGCACGTTTTGGTGTAAATGTATGTGTTGACTTATTTGGAGATACATTTTTTGGCCCATACATTTACGAGGACAATTGGATCGCAGATGGGTATTTGCACTTTTAAAAAACTTTCCTCACTGATTACCTCGCAGTCGGTTGAACAACCTGTGGTTCCAGCAAGATGGTGCGCCGCCACGCAACGCTAGGAGAGTGTATTTGTCTGAAATTTTTCACGGTACTCATTTCAAACAATACGTTGTTCGCCGGCACGTTCGCCGGATCTTTCTCCATTGTATTATTATCTATGGGGAACTATGAAAGACACAATTTATAAAATTGTACCCACCGATGTTCATGAACTGCGGAAAAAAATCATCACAACTCTAAGGACCAAGATGAGGAGAAGGGATGTTGTGAGATCAATACAAAATTTAAAAAGCCGCATTTAGCTGTGCTTAGAAATGCAGGGTGAACCATTTGAACATCTTTTATAATTTTTTCCTTTGTTTCTTAAAATTTAAGTCTATGTTAAGTTGTAACTTTAAAATGTAATAAGTAGTAAAGTATGGATGTTCTTTCCATGGCAATTTGTACAAAATTATTTTCATGCGAAATTTCTACCAAATTGCAAGGCTGAACCCTAGCATATGATACGTCATTGTAATCAGAAGAAAATAGCCAAATTAAAAAATGTGACAACTCAAGATGTCCTTCCGAAATTCCTGCTGTTCTTATTTGTGCTTCGACCCAAGGAGGAGCCAACTTGTTTAAAAATGCTTCGGCCACTGATTTAGAAATTGCTGTTTTTCTAATAGCCTGACTGTTACTTAGACATTTGATCTGTTGCCAAATATCGCCCAAAGGTGTTCTTTTAGAAAGTTTATTACAGTAGTCTTGCCATGTCTTTCTTTTGCTTTGTAGAATAATTTTCTTTGTTATTGCCACTGCTTCATTATATCTAGTAAAGTTTTCATAGTTCGAATGTCTTTTATATTCGGCTAGTCTGTTTTTTTGCAACATGATGGCTTTTTCACATTCTTCACTCCACCAAGATTTACCAAAATATTTTTTTTTTTTCATTGGATACCGCTCTCACTACCGGAACCGACTGTTCACTGGCATTTTCCAGCATTAAAACAAAATCTTGATATTTCCAATTATGGTTTGATTTTTCCTTTAAAGTGTCGGTAACACCCTGTGAGAACGCCATCCAATCGGCCTTACGTATATTCCACCTACTATTTCTCATATATCTATTATTATTTAATTTTTCAACATTATTTACCACGAACAAAATTACAAAATGATCAGAACCTAAAGTTTCATCAATAACATTCCAACTAATTTGTGGCACTATATCTGGAGTACTTAGCGTTAAATCTATAGCTGATCTACTTTTACTAAAGGGTTTGGGCAGCAAGGTTGGTTTTCCGTCATTTAGATATACAAGATGACAATCTTCTATGGCTGATAAAAGGGCCTCGCCTTTACTATCGCTCCAAGTACTTCCGAAGGCCAAGTGATGTGCATTGTAATCTCCACCAGCTATAAATGGTTTACTAAAGCTATTAAATGTGCTTTTCCACTGATCCTTCGTAACGGAATGACCAGCAGCAGCGTATAATGAGTACAGATTAATTTTTTTATGATTTTCTAAAACTATGCAAGCAGAAACACACATTATGCCCCCTAATTTTGCAAAACCTTTCGTTTCTGTGTAAACAATATTATTTTTTACGAGGATCGCTACCCCCGCCTTACCATCATCTCTATCTTGCCTTAGAATATTGTAGCCGGAAAAGTGTACATAACAATTAGGTTTAAACCAAGTTTCTGATAACAAAGCGATGTCAACGTCATTATCATATAAATATTTTTCTAGGCTTCCCTTATTAGAAAGGACTGACCTAGAGTTCCATTGCATAATATTTAACTTGAACTTTGTAAATTATTTGATATTTTTTCCAATGTGCCCTTTATACTACTTTTCGTGTTGTTATCGTAAGTTTCTATTTTGATACTATTTAAAAGTTCCTTTACCGAATTAGTAAAATAGTTACCCGGGTCCTCTCCTGCGGGGACCTGATATTGAGGAGGATATTTATTTTAATAGGCTGGTTTAGATAATTATAGTTAACAAGTAGTTTACTGTGTTCTGGTGAATATTGGCTGAAACTTTTCTGTTCCATTCTTTTTCGTTTTGTAGGGTTTTGATCTATACTTACGTATTGGCTTCCCGTATCTATGTTAGTTTTTTCTGAAATGCATTGTTTTTTTGGAATAAAAGATTGGACTGATGCAAACTGAGATAATGAGCTCTGTTTTATTTATGATTGTGTTGTTGGTTCTTGGCTAGTTTTAATATTACTTTTTAATAAAACGCTGTAAGAATTATTGTATTTATGCGAAGCGTCCTTATAAGAAATGTTTTCCATCCCCATAATATTATGAATTGCTTTTTGTTTAGCAAATTCGGGACATAACTGGTGATCAGTAGCTTTATGCGCACCGCAACAGTGAACACAACATGAATGCTCAACATTTTCACACTGACTGTTTGCATGTTCTCCTCCACAATTATTACATCTTTCTTTTCCTCGACATTGGGAACTCAAATGACCATACCTTAAACACTTCAAACATTGGATAATTTTTTAATGTATGGCTCTACTTCAAAAATTATTTTTTCAATTACTACCTTTTTAGGTAATTTTTGGCCTTTAAATGTTATTAGAACGGATTGTGTATTTATAAATTTTACTTTATTTTCCTCAAATACCCTTCTGCTTAACCTTTTAACCGCACTTACCTCAAAATACTCCCCATAAAGAGGTTTTATTAAATCTATTAATTCGTTTTCCGTAATATCCAAATCTACAAACTGTATAACGCCCTGTCTACATGCTAGAAACATTGGTATATAGGTCTCATAGTTATTTTGCTTTAGATTTTTTGATTTGACTAACATATTGGCACTTTCTGCCGAATTTAATGTAATTTTTATTTTATTTATTCATATACTGCTAATATTATCTATATTTTCATGGATTGATGGTTCTAAATTTTTTATTAACCGAGATGTTGCTATTTTGTGTAGTTTTTCTAGAAAACCTTTTCTTTGCATATAAACTATAAATGGACCGCCTGTGTGTAAACTATAAAAATATTGAGGTCTTATATTATTTTCATTTACATTTTTCACATATTTTGAATTTATATTATCACTGTTTATTGTTTTTGTACTTACTGATACCAGCTCTCCAATTGTATATCTCCCACCTTGTTTAATTAAATCAACACTATCCTTCTTACTTTCTATTTCCTGTTTCTTATCCATATTTACGTCGCCTAGGTCTTCATCATCAATTAACATCGTTCTAATAATTGTTCACTCTTCCCCCTATCCGGTGGGTCTATTTTTTTCTTACCACTCATGTTAATATCACTTATTTCACACGTTTAAAGTCGATCGATTTAAACAGCTACCGCTTTCAATCAGCAACCGACCCGAACTGCTAACAATTACTGTTACGTACCATATTACATGTGGCATTAAACTTTACAGACATTTGATACTGTTTGTTTGTTTACTGCTTTATTAAACCTCAAAATGTTTTAAATGAACTAGATATCTCTTGAAATACTAAAATAACCATTTTCTAAAGCCAATTAAACTGACAGGTAGATTTGACGTTTATCATTCAAATTTGTAACCTATAAATGTTTGTTGTCAAATTCTGAAACTTGACACTTGTTTACAGTCATTAAAAATAACATTCTAACGTGGATTGCTTGCTACATTATGACGAATTCCCATTGATGCGCCGTGTTTTGATTATTTATAGAGTTATTCTTTACATAATCTGATTGCCTAGTGTTCATTAGTCCCACAACAATAAATTCTCCTTTCTTCCCCTCTGCCATTTTGACAGCTCTTCCAATAAATTCCTTAATTTAGATAAATGTAACGTTTTCTTATCTATACTAATCTTATACTTACTCTATCTTAACACTTCTAACTAAATATTAATTCAACGTTTTCCTGCTTTATAATGACCTACTTCATTCCTTGTTGTTATGCCTACTTTAAATAAATAAATGCGTTTAAAACTCTCGCGAGATAAATGGAGCCCCAATAATGGCCCTTTATACCACAAAGTTGCCTTCCCACAGTAAGGACCGTCGAGTCAGCAGTGGACTTAGAGGAGCCCACAAGTATGCAGGCTCAGACTAGCAAGTTGGACGGAATATCACTCGTGAGAATCTACCTCAGCAGATCCTTTGTTACACCCAGAGACAATAGTGCCACGCCTGGAGTGTAGTGCATAAATAGGCTGCTCATAAGGATACGACCGTTCATTCTTGTTCCGAGTAGTTAAGACTCTGCACATCGCGTGCTAGACTTTAGATCACAAGTATGTTGATCGTTACCTTTGTCA
The DNA here is from genome assembly GCA_964006375.1 of Tillus elongatus. Lineage (NCBI taxonomy): Eukaryota > Metazoa > Arthropoda > Insecta > Coleoptera > Cleridae > Tillus > Tillus elongatus. Next base: position 89,743,331 of record OZ023267.1, read on the forward strand.
TTATTTTATATTATTTATTTTTGTATTAAGTAATTATGTATTGATTGTTTAATAGTATTAAATTAATTGTTTTAAAAATTCAAACGTCTTAACCGTAAAGTTAAGTGGCGCAGTCGTTAGTATTGATTAGAAAACCGAAAGCATATCGATTTTTAAGCGTAAGCCTATAAACCAATTCGAGCCAAACAGAGCCAAGTTAAAGCAGAAACAGTAGCCAAGTTTTCCAGGTTAGGTGTGTTAGGTTAAGTGTCGGGTTGGGTCAGCCACTCAGGTGGCTGACCCGAACACACTCGTCGCCTAGCTGACCCGACCGTTCCACCACCCCGACTCTGAGCAGACCCGACTGGTCCACCACCTTGTCATGGAGCTAACCCGGTATTAACCTGGAAAGCTTAGAGGTCTAACCTGAGCACATGCACCACCGTTTCTTGTGACGTCACTCGCTTCCAGCATCGTTTTTATTTATAGCGTCAGCGGTGACTGACCTGGATGGTTGATCAACTAACTTGGCCGCATATATTTTAAAAAATTGTCTAAAGTCCATGTCGGTTGTCTCATAGTCGTCGTAGATGTGTTTTAAATTGTTTTCGTCTTGTTTGACTCAAAAACATTCAGCTTATGTTCCGCTAAAGAGTGACTGTTATACATCTGCTAGACATGTGTTAGACATATGTCTGCCCTGTTAGACAGCTGTCCTGCTAGACAGCTGTCTGACAGCTGTGTTAGACAGCTGTGTTAGACAGCTGTGTTAGACAGCTGTGTTAGACAGCTGTGTTAGACAGCTGTGTTAGACAGCTGACAGCTGTTAGACAGCTGTCTGTCCTGTAAGACAGCTGTCGTTGCTGTCTGTTGAATATTAAGACGTCAATGTGAAAACAATAAATTGTGTTGTCTGTCGAATATTAAGACGAGGAGCATCTGCTAAGGTTCAGTCGGTAGGCAACAGTGAAGGTTAAAACAATTAGTATCTGCTAAACTTTAGTCTTGCACACTATTTGTCTTTCCAACATTGGTAGCATATATTTTTAAATTGTTTAAAGTCCATATCGGTGGTCATATGATCGTCGTACACATGTTTTAAATTGGTTTCATCTTGCTTGAATAACACAACAACAACATTTGTGTTGTCACGTACCAGATGTTTGGGTATTCGAGTATATGTTTGACAGAGATAGAATGATTCAATATTCTTATGTCTGCCCATACTCAAGTATGCTCTTATTTTATCTTGTTTGTTACAAGCTACATCATCGAATATAAACACCGAGTTGTCCATGGCTTCTGTTGGATCTAATATTTCATCGTTTACACTAGTCGATTCCTAAAGACAGAGTGGGGTTTACCTCTAGCTCGGAGGGGTTCGACAAGGGGGCTGCTCACTTGCTATTCAGAAAAGCAAAGAATGTTGTTTTCGAAGACATTTGGTTCCTACTGAGTAAGATATATCATAGTAAAGGATCTAGTTTTCGTTCTGATACTTTTCGAATGACGATGACTCAAGTAAAAACCGCTAAGCCTTCATACGTGTCAATTAAATCTCTTAACCCGTCATCACCATCATATATTCAGAGGGGGGAACACTGTTACGTAGCTTGCAAGCCTTCAATACAAACACGTGTCAATTAAATTTCTTAATCTATCATTAACATCATATATTCAGAGGGGCCACCTGCTATCTCTACGCCCCTAAACGTTGGTTGGTTGGTTGTGTGGTTGGTTAGTTGGTTGGCTGCACTTTTCCTCGAAATGATTGGATGTCGCCTATCAAGTCGTTTACAGTCTGAGCTCCACCCATTTTTACCAAGTATGTAGCAGTTGTAGGTGTTACTTGAGATGTTGCTTCCGCTACATCTAGGGGGCCGGTATTCCGCTCCCTAGATGTGACTCTAGCTTGTTGTAATAGGCAATTAACTCTTAAGTTTTCTTATTTTTCATATATCACACTTTTTAATTTTATTTTTACACTATCGAAAATTAAATTACATACATACATAAAAGCTACACCTCAAAACAGTTGGTTGGTTGGTTATGTTGCTCTGGTTGGTTGGTACATAGACTGTTATATTCTTATACTTAAAACTAAGTAAAATCAATAAGGTTCTGAATACACTTCTCCTCAGGCACATCTGCTATGTACGTCGGTTCTATTTGTCTTAAGGTATTTGACTTCTGTTTTTCTTCTGTTAAAGAGATTTACTGAATTTGCATCATATGGCGTGTTTAGGATCACTTCGGTATCGGAATGTTTGTTCTTAATGTTCTTATCATTTTACTTCGGTTTCTTGAAGACTGGCTCTTTATTTCTGATTAAATTCACTTACGCAGAAATAAAAATGCTTCGTTATGCAGCAAACCGAATTTACTACCAAACATACCAAAGTCCAACAAGTATGTAGCGGTTGTTGGTGTTAATTAAGATGTTGCTTCCGCCACTTCTAGGGCATCGGTATTCCGAGCCCCTGGCGATGACTAAGTGGGCTCATTCGGTTGAAATATTTAGGGTATCAGTATTCCGGCTACCTAAATGCTTCTTTAGCTGACCGTTGTAGTAGACAATCTACTCTTTAGTTTTGTTATTTCCAACCAATGACACATAAAGCCACATATCAAGATAGTTAGCTAGAGTGTTGCATGACTAAGATTACTCTTGCAATATTTAGGGTATCGGTATTCCGGCTACCTAAATGCTTCTTTAGCTGACCGTTGTAATAGACAATCAACTCTTTAGTTTTGGTATTTCCAACCAATGACACATAAAGCCACATTTCAAGACAGTTAGAGTGTTGCATGATTAAGATTACTCTGAAATGTTAGTGGCACCCATTTTTACCATGGATGTAGCCGTTGTAGGTGTTAGTTGAGATGTTGCTTCCGCTACATCTAGGGGGCCGGTATTCTGGCCCCCTAGATGTGACTCTAGCTTGTTGTTGTAATAGGCAATTAAATCTTTGGTTTTATTATTTTATATCTCATATACATAAAAGCTACACTTCAAGATACTTAGTTTTACTGGTCACATGGCTAAGATTACTCTGAAATGATAGAGACGTGTTGGTTTAGGGCAATTGAAGACTGTTCTTCAAGACATATTTACTTTGGTTTGTTAGGTACACTTGACAGCTGTCTGTGCCGTCAACTTCAATAAGTCTAAGAGGGTGTACTAAAATTTGCCTGTAGCACGCATCACTTGATGCAGTCAACATTTAAATACGCTATTGAATACTAGTCTTTATGGTATGGTTGAAATTTTCTCTGAAAGTAACTTCATTAAGTCTAAGAGAGAGTGTGTTGTTTTTAGGTGTTAACACAGCTTGTTCTGATTTACTTAAAAATTATATTTCTTCTGTTCAACAAGACGATTATTTTGAGTCGTCACACATGTATGTAGCTCTAAGAATAGCTATACCGAAAGTGTCTACCGGAAGTAACATTTTTATTGAATATGCTTATAGAGTTTGATTTACTGAACAGCGTGTATGTATTGGTTCTATCGTACATCTCACCGATTTTCTGCAATAAGGGTTTGAAGTTTTTTATCTCATTTTCTTGTAGACCTTGTTACGAAACCATATATTTTTGAAGTCAGTTCATTTCTATCACTTTCCATTCAAAAGATATAACGATTTAAAGTTTAGACCGGAAGTGATCATTTTATTGTATATTCCAATTTGATTTGGCCTCCTTAACACCGTGCATGTATTGGTTCTATCGTACATCTCACCGATCTTCCGCGATAAGGGTTTGAAATTTTTTATCTCATTTTGTTGTAGACCTTGTTATGAAACGATATATTTTTAAAGTCAGTTCATTTCTATCACTTTCCATTCAAAAGATATAACGATTTAAAGTTTAGACCGGAATTGGTCATTTTATTGTATATTCCAATTTGATTTGGCCTCCTAAACACCGTGCATGTATTGGTTCTATCGTACATCTCACCGATCTTCCGCGATAAGGGTTTGAATTTTTTAATCTCATTTTCTTGTAGACCTTGTTATGAAACGATATATTTTTAAAGTCAGTTCATTTCTATCACTTTCCATTCAAAAGATATAACGATTAAAGTTTAGACCGGAAGTAGCCATTTTATTGTATATTCCAATTTGGTTTGGTCTCCTTAACACCGTGCATGTGTTGGTTATCTCGTACATCTCACGGATCTTCAGCGAGAATGGTTTTAAGTTTCTTATCTCATTTTTGCACAAGCGTTAGTCGCCATTTTTGAATTCCACTCATTAAGACGAATAAAATGAACCTCACTCTTATTTGTCGCCTCTAAAGGTTGTGGTGACGTAAGTTTAAATAATGGAGTCTTCAACCAATGTAATGATAACCACTTATTGGTTTATTAATTAACATGGAGTCCTCGACCAATACCATTATTCTCGCTTATCAACCTCACTCTCATTTGACGGCTCTAAAGGTTGGGGTGACGTATCTTTAAATAATGGAGTCCTCTTCAATGATTTCCGCCTCTAATTAAGATTCACACTTCTCCATCGCTAAAGACCAAAGCTTTCACTAAGATGCCGCAACATGAAAGCTAATCAATTAATGAAGCTCCGATCCAACACTCATTAGTTTTCACCAAAGCTCATTAACTTCATACCATCTCAACCAATGTGATGATAACCACTTATTATTTTATTATTTAATCTCCAAAAGCTCCTATAGTTTTGCTTAAAAGCTTTCCTTAGCTTTTGTGTCTCGGATCCACATCTCCAAATGTGATGTGTTTGGGCAAAATCAGCCCTTAGCTTTTTTGGCTCAGTCACCCCCGGACTCTGGACCAATGTAGGCGTGAAGCGCTTTTCTTGGTTAAATGTGTACAAAATGGGCGTATTTGTGGCTAAAAGCGGCGTCTGATTGGTAGATTTTAGGTAAATGGGCGTGGTTTTAAAAATTGTGCATTTTGAAAATGTGCATTTTTTTGTGGTCTAGAAATGGCATAGCTTATCTACTAACAGCAAACTCACTACCATCGCATAAAAATTCTTGAATTACTCACACAGCTAGAGCAATTATTAAACAATATTCAAGAAATAGCACTAACAACAGAAAATGCCATCACCTTTTCAAAGTTAGGAATCTTTCACACATCAATATTAAAGCCAAAATTTATAATAAAAGAAATCAATAAGATACAAAATTATGCAACTAATGCTAGATTAATAACAACCACTGATCTAAATCTAAACGAAAAAATATTTAAAATAAAAGCAGTTCAAAACAATTTACAAATTATATTTCAAATAAAAGACGAATAAGAGTATAATTATTATCAATTATACATGTTACCTGTCCCTAGAAATACACACACTTTTACCATGATAATTTCTAGAACCAAATACCTAATCCTAAGCGGTAAACAATATGCCTATTGTAATGAAGAGTTTTAAAATTTAAAGAACCAGACATATTTTTGCAGACGACAATCCAACAACCATGAATGATCAAAACCCATGTGAAATCAAACTAATCAAATTTCAAAAACGTATTAACAATTGTAATCAAGACTTAGTCAAAATTAATAAAACCAGTTTCGAGATATCGAACCAGTCAATATATAGTTATAGCACCCGAAGAAACTAACGCCAGAATAACTTGCCGGGAACAGGAGTGGACCAATTTAATCAAAGGTACCGAGTTAGTCAACCTTTAACCAAATTGCCAATTGAGATTAGGCACCAAGATCTACAAGACCGGCCCAACAACAGCAGAAACACAACAGCTATTCAATCTGCCTACATTAGAAACCCTCATTTCAGAAGATCACATAAATCAAGAAAAGGTACCTGAACCATCACTAGAAAACGTACAGCTACATAACATGAATCAAATCCAACATCAACTTCAAAATATTAAACAAAATATACCAGGACCAATAAATATACCGACCCATCACCTAAGTATATGGACCATATTATTATACGCAGCTGCCGTGATAACAATAACAACTATAGCCGTCCGAATGGGGTTGAAGAAACGAAGAACCACCAGAGAAGTCGAGGAAAACAACCCAGGAACCGCCGAGTCCGGATTTCCCTTGAAAATCCGGAATTAACCATAGCTTCGTTCTTTAAAAAGGGGAGGAGATAAATGGAGCCCCAACAATGGCCCTTTATACCACAAAGTTGCCTTCCCACAGTAATGACCGTCGAGTCAGCAGTAGACTTAGAGGAGCCCACAAGTATGCAGGCTCAGACTAGCAAGGTGGACGGAATATCACTCGTGAGAATCTACATCAGCAGATCCTTTGTTACACCCAGAGACAATAGTGCCACGCCTGGAGTCTAGTGTATAAATAGGCTGCTCACAAGGATACGACCGTTCATTCTTGTTCCGAGTAGTTAAGACTCTGCACATCGCGTGCTAGACTTTAGATCACATGTATGTTGATCGTTACCTTTGTCATCATTTTATATTATTCATTTTTGTATTAAGTAATTAAGTATTGATTGTTTAAAGTATTAAACAAATTGTTTTAAAAATTCAAACGTCTTAACTGTAAAGTTAAGTCGCGTATCTGCAATTTTTCATTATTTAAATTGCAAATCAGTCTCTATTTTTCCTAAAAGTCACTGTTCTTTAAATAGTTTATACGCGACGAAGAGTTGTACGTCAGAGCAACTGTATAAAGTTAAATTTATTTAACTTAAGTCACAATAGTACAGTCATTAATACAATACAATTTAAATGTTGTAAAATGTAAAATATTAATGTGAGTAAGGTAAATTGTTAAGGCTGGACAGAAAATACTAACTAACTTAAAATGAATTATTACCTATATTTATAGACCTAACTATACTGATATTAATCAATAAAGTCTTTGGTTTGGAAATGTCCCAGACGCTAAATGGACAGCAAATGCATACAGGTGCATAAATGCAGGCTACGTACAATTTCTGGTCGGTGCCTTGTCGATCAAATGATACTTCTCCAATTCCTTTCTAAGGGCGAAAACTGCTTTCTCTCTGTCGGCTACAAGTTCCTCGAGGTACCAGCATCTCAGATTCTTCCTTGCTCTACATTCTTTTGCACTTTGTCTACTCCTTTCCAATTTGACTCTCATGTCAACTTTATGAGCAGACTTTCGCCCTGGCTTACGACCACGTTTCCCAGATACTTTACAGTGTGGACCCTCCGTTGCAGCATATTCTTCGATCACTGACATTTCTTGAAACTCCATCATATTGATTTTCTCTTCTATTATTTAGTTAAAATTTATAAAATCGGATGTACTTTGCACAAAACACATCAACGTTTCGATGTGTTTACAAACATAACTCCTCCGGGGCCAGATGGAAAATTTGGGGGAATCTAAATTTTCAAGGTGATTCTCCAAGGGGATTTCTTCCAGGAACTTCTTTATTGTTGTTTTGATACTATTGAATGCTTAAGCTTCAGTGGTTTCGTTGTCTCCATTTACAGGTCTTGCTACTAGGATCATAATTGTATGAAAGAGGATTGCTCAGATGGTGGTAGACATACTTATACTGAGAGTCTGAACTTGGGTGTTGTAGTTTCACTGGGAATGTCCATTAACCATTTGTTCACACTTATCTTCTGGTTCTTCACTTGTCGAATACTGACAGAAAGGTATTTACAAACTACAGATTTCCAGGTGAGCTTGACCAATTGAACTGCACGGTATGCTGATCTGATTCATCGTTTCGCTTCTGTGGAGGTAATCTCTAGGACAAGCTGCTTGGCATAGTGTGTTTTGTAAGTTGTAGCTTTTCATTGTTAAGGATTAGGTGCAAGTATTTAGGGTGAGGGATAATCGTAAATAATTTCGACAAGGACCTTGTCTTACAGGAAGTGCGCAATGCACAAGGGCGATAATAATTGTATGGATAGACTCGACTAATGAAATTTCAAAGACAATTATTAATGTATAATTTTTATAATAACATTTTATTATGGATACCTCCTCGTATAAATCTACATTATTTGTATCAAGTTTGTAAGGAAGATAAGTCACAAAGTTCCCTGTCTTTTTTAAATTTTACTAATAAGTCTAATGCGGGTGAATGCATGGTTTTTAATTTTAAAAAGTTATTTCATTAACTTACGTCCTGAAAATACGTTTGAAGCTATATTATTTTTTTCTATGGTTTGTTTTATTAAAATGATTTGACTATCAATTAGTAATTGGGTATGGAGGATCTACCTGACACATTAGGCCGTTCTAAATTTCGTTAATGGGGTTCAAACAATTTTTTTGTCTTTTCTCAATATCATTAGGTTTTTGTCAGATGTATTAACTACTTCGTAGGGGCCTTCAAATTTAGGGTTGCTTTTATTGCCGTACTTTAGTGTACACTTGAGTTTGATCTTTAAATAATTCTGTATCATTTGCTTTGCTATTGATGTTAGAAATTGATTTGACCTTATTTTTCTCTATTATCTCTTTAGTCTTTTCACAATATATTTTAATTTTATTTTTGTGTGAAATTAGATAGTCTTGTAGTCTTGTATGGTAAATTATAACTTGTGGTATGAATAAGATGGTGCCCCCGCGCATTATGACGTTAATGTTCGAAGGAATCTGGACCAACAATTTTCCAGCAGATGGCTTGCTAGGCGTGGTGTAATCGAGTGGCTAGCAAGATCACCTGCCCTAACTCCCTTAGATTTTTTGTGTGGCGTCATTTGCCACTCTTTGACAATGTCAGCACTCAACAGGAAGGAGCCATGTGGTAGAGTTAGTCTATGGATTTTGAGAGTCAATTGTTAAATAGATCTCACAGATGTACTCTACAAAGCGGCCAAGACAAAAAAGAGATCATTATGTGGCGTTTACAAGATATAACCAGTAAAAGATGACTATATAAAGCCACACAAGAGGACGAAAAAACAAAGGGCCACAAACCCGCGGCACACTTACTGAGAACAAGAGATGCCAACAATGCTTTGCCCCTAAAATAAACATTGAGAGAACATAGGCCTGAAAGAAAAGATAAACCTAAATTCCCAGCTATTGTTTACTCTCTGTACGAGAATTCTTGAGGCAAAAAGAAATACTTCATCCAAGTTTGTGTCGATATCAATCGATCACATTACAAATAAAGCTGCTTAGTTCATTAATTGATGTTAACCTTACTTTGTGAAATCATTGCATACTAAATACAGATGTAGATACTTTTTTTAGCTCACAAGTGCTTGTTTGCTCCTCTGCAGACGTTTTTGCATTTCACGGCATCGTCATCGGATCATGTTGAATAGCAAAATATTTTAAGTTACAAATAGTGTTTCATTCTATAGTAGGTGAAAGACTTTACAATAACTTCTTATAATAATACCAGTAATACATCTAGACCAGCAATTTGAAAAAAAATATAAATCTCACGGAAAAATATTTTTTTGTGCTACACAATTACCCAAACCTTCAACACATTTAATATAATAGTCTATTATTATATTTCTACTTTTTTCAGGAAACCAACGATTGGAATTCTGTCCACTGGTAATGAACTTTGCAGCCACGTAGATGTTTTGATGCCAGGTCAGATACGTGACAGTAATAAATTAACCCTATTGAACTTATTGAGGCAATATAGTTATAACTCGGTTGATTGTGGTATTGCCAGAGACAAGTGAGTATATATTTGTCCAGACCGTGGTTTATAATACGTACAAGGGAAATATCTTTAAAAAAATCACTACTAGTTCAGGACTTTCAAACTTACAAAATATTTTTTCAAATGGCCGTAAATAATTGTATTTAAATGGATTAGCATAAGTGATACCAGCGACTTTAGATGCAATCAATTATTGCAAGCAATCGATTGTGTTTGAAAACCAAACAACCTTCCATATAAAATTTTGTTGATATGCAAATTTCCCTAATCTCTACCATTAAAAAACAGTATGTTACAAGAAATGTCTAATATAAACCAGACTCAACATAAATATCGAATAACTAGTATAGTAAGCAGAATAAAAATACTCGGACAGAAGTGATTGTGGAAACTGTCGAATGCGGCGGCCCCTGTTAAGCAGCTCAAGCAGTATTAATTAAAACTATCACCAAATACTATTGTAGATAGTAATACTACAGCTAAGGTGCAAAATCGGCAGTCATGAACACATTAATGCTTTGACGGCTGAAATGGGGATCCACAAATTTTTGTATTTAGAGCTTTTAGTTGCTGTTTGAATACTTTCAAAAGTGTAATTAATATATTTATTTCAAATCTCAGCAAGGTGTAAAATTGTGGCTAACCAGTTATTGGTACAATCATTAGCTAGTAGAAGTAGTGAGGTAAAAGCTTGAACTTTTTTGTTTCAAAAGCTGTAAATACTAAAGAAATCCCGTAGTATGCAAAACAGTATTTTATAAAACACTCTGGTCTTAATAATAATAAGTACACTTGGATAACCCAAATGACCACAACATATCTTTTTCAAGATCTGATGATAGGTTCACTAACAAAGTTAGCGTCATCAGAGGATAAAAAATTGTAAACTACTTACAACTAACATCACCTTTTATACTGAGTCTTATGTAAAGACCGATACCGAGAGGGAGACGAAATCGCAGGCAAATTTTCTGTGCATTGTACTTTAATTGCCGGACGAGGTTTTTGAACTTTCGTCATCAGTTCACCTGCCAAGTTTCGGAACATTTACTATATCAAAGACAGAATATAAACAAAGGGCTATAAATCAGTGGCGGCCCTCGGTTTAAGGAACTTTTGTTTTTTGTTGCCTTAGAGCTATAAATGCTCTCGTACGCATGTTCGCTGGTTGTCTAAGATTTTTGATAAGTTTCAGATTTTATTTATCTAAGTGGCGATTATTATCCAAAATATGTTGTGCCACGCATGACTTGTCTACACTACCGTATCTCAGCTGTGCCAGATATTTTCCGAATCTGGTCTCAATGGTTTTTTTAGTCTGCCCAACGTATTTAGGATTACAATCTTTACAACTTATCTTATAGGTACCCGACATTTCAGTGGCTTCATCTTTATTTTTCGTATCACCTAATAAATTTTTTAAGTTAGGTTTTTGTCGAAAAAGTTAGCTGCTCTTTGCTCGGCTTTTTTAAAAATGCTCTCGAGACTCCTTGTGATATGCGATTCAAAATGTAGGCCAACAAATTTTTTCTCTATTTTATCTTTCCTGAATGTCGTGGATTCCGCTAACATTTTCTTTGTTCTTTGTCTATTGATTATTTTTTCCACTAAGCAATCCTAATCTTCGTTATATTTAGCCACGTTTTTAATGTACTCTAATTCTCTACTGTATCAAATTTTAGTTAAGGGAAACTTTATTAATCTATTTACTAAGAAATTTAAGCGGTTGTTTTTGGAGCAAACGCATGATGTGAGTCATTTGGAATGTAACTTAGCGTGGTAGTTACATTCGAAATAACTCACATAATACGTTTGTACAAAAAAACCGCCCGTATAATTTTCTTCGTAAATTGATTGATAAAACTTCCCTTGAGTAAAATTAGATACAGTAAACAACTTGAGTAAATTGAAAACCTGGCTAAACATAACAGATATTCTGGTTGCTTAGTGGAACAATTAACCAATAGACACAGAACAAAGTAAGTGTTAGCGGAATGCACGACATTCAGGAAAGATAAAATAGAGAAAGAGTTGTTTGCCTACCTTTCGAACCGCGTATTACAAGGAATCTCGAGCACCTTTAAAAATAATTTAAAAAATATTTTAGGTAATACGAAAGGTAAAGATAAAACCACTGAAATGTCGGATATGTATGAGATAAGTTGTAAAGACTGTAATCTTAAATACGTTGGGCAGACTAAAAGAACCATTGAGACAAGATTCAGGGAACATCTGGCACAGCTGAGATACGGTAGCGTAGACAAGTCATGTGTGGCACAACATATTCGCGATAATAACCACCACATAGATAAATAAAATCTGAAACTTATCAAAAATGTTAGACAATCAGCGAAGCTACATGCGTACTAGAGCATTTATATAAGGCAACAAGAAACAAAAATTCTTTAAACCGAGCGCCGCCACTGATTTATAGCCCTTTGTTTACATTCTGTCTTTGATATAGTAAATGTTCCTAAACTTGACAGGTAAAGTTATGACGAAAGTTCAAAAACCTCGTCCCGCAATTAAAGTACAATGCACAGAAAATTTGCCTGTGATTTTGTCTTCCTCTCGGCATCGGTTTTTACCTAAGGCTCAGTTTAAAAGGAGATGTTTAGTTGCAAGTAGTTTAGAATTTTTCACCCTCTGGTGACGCTAACTTTGTTGATGAAACGATCGTCAGGTCTTTAAAAATATGTATTTTGGTAATTTGGGTTCTTCAAGTGTACTTATCAGTGCTTAGCACAGGTTCCAACCTTCACTTAGTACTTAATAATAATATTATTATTTTGACTGAAAAAAATGTCACGTCTTTGGAATTGAGTTGAATGTACAACAAACTGCCACACATGGGCATACTCTTGGAATGCTTAATCCAGTGAAAATATTTTTTTGATATTATTAATACTCACATCAAACTAAGAATGCATTCAGCGTCTTAAAAATTGTATTTTCCCAATAAAATATTTAAAAAGCATTTGATGTCATAAATAAAGGTTTAAAAATTACATTGACAACATTCTTAAGGAGAGTGTAAGAGATGTCAAGGAATAATTTATATTCAATCGTAATATTAGGTAGAATATGAAAATATTTGTGATAATGTGGTAAATTATTATTATCTGGATTAATAATAAAGATGTATTGATCGAAGCTTTTGTTAACCGGAAAATAGTAGAAAATAGAGAAATTATAAAAATGAAAAGAAAATCTGAAAATATGATATTTAAAGAAATAAGTTACAACTATATAAGGAATTTATTTTACGTAGATGTTCCTACCTTGACTTATGTCCCACACTCTTTCTGTTGTATATAAATGATCTTCTGTTGACAACCAATAATCCAATCCACAGCTTAATTGACGATAGCGGTCTTCACACTATGTTCTGATCTACTCTCCTAATATCTGCCCCTAAGTTCTTATCAATTAGGGGCGAAATAACCAACCCACTAACTGATGACCTGCCTGACATTCTTAGGTAGTGCTCTGAAAATATGGTTACGTTTAATGCCTCAAAAACACATAACTCCATATTATCTAGAAAAAGGTACCTACAAAGTCCAAGCATCCAAGCATTCAGATGTCTGGCAAAACTGATAAAAAATTCGCACTCCACGTGGTTATAACTGATGGAGATGATCTTTATAAGTTTCCAATATTGCAAAGGCATCGTCAAAGAAGCTTGTGTTTATTTTTCCGGTGAAAATTTTTATTAAGTGAAGATTGGAACCTGTGATGAGCACTGATAAGTACATCTGGAGAACCTAAATCACAATAACACATCTTTTAAAGACCTGACGATCGTCTCACTAACAAAGTTAGCGTCATCATGGGATGAAAATTTTGTTTCATTGTTGCATAAAGCACAGATACGCCCACAGTTGAAATAATGTTATGTCTAGTCCTGTTCAATAGATAAACTTGTGCCTGCTATCCTCTATTCAGATACCAGCTGTTGGTGTTATAACAGATCTATCTATCACAGTCAATATTACTTCTCTAGACTTGGAGAAATTTTGGAGATCACTGCATCTTCTATCGGTACAGTCATCAATATTTCTCCTTAAAAATTGCTTCGTAAGTAATTCACTTGTGACCTTTAATCAGCAAACCCGTTTCAGTCGAAAAAAAATACACGCTCGTAGTATCAGATTACCAACTCTTCGAACAGTGACTACGAGTCCTCGCTCACAGAACTTCAAACACACATTTCCGAAGTCATATAGGGCCTATCGAAATCTATACAAGCGGGTTTTTGATTTTTTAAAGTTATCGCTCTAACAAACGTTCGCATGTGTCGATTTTAATTTTGAGAGACATAAATTCACGCGCGAACGTTTAAACTGCTATTTCATCCAAACGAAATTCAAACCAGTTATGAGAAATACAAATGGACACTAAATCCCTTTTTGAACAATTCATTTCAACATGTTAAAATTCCAAGAAACATGAAAGCAAGACTTATTGAAACGTCAAGTAACAGAATGTTGAAACTAGAATTTATAGCCCAGAACCTGGCTAATTTTTGAAAGAATGCAAGATTACCCCGAACTAACAAACGAAGCTCTTAAATGTTTGGTTACATTTGCAACATCATTTTTATCCGAGTTAAGTTTCTCATCGATGACTGTTATTACAACAAAAGTGAGACATCACTTGGAACTCGAAAATGATATCATTGCCTGTATGTAAAATACAGAACCCAGATTCGAAAAGCTAGTGGCTTAAAAACAGGCACATACATGGAATCAATTAAGTAATTTTAAGAGCTGCTAAAGATTTAATTTTACCCGCAGCTGCTAAGATGGTGGAAATTTTTTTGTTAAAAAAACTTTTATTTTATTTGCGATGCAGATGATACAAATAGAGCTCCAAATAAAAGATTATTTTCTCCCACCGTTTCCTTAACGCGTCCTACACTTTAGAAATATTTGAGTGACACAATTATATTTTTTCAAGAACTTTCCTTTTGCCTGTCAATGTCGCATAACCGGCTGAAAATGGATAATAAATTGTTTGAACGCCAGTTCTACGTCTTTATTTAGTTGTGATCTAAAATATTATTAGATATAAGTAACAAATCCTATATTATAATTAGGGTACCTATACTTTAATTTTTTATTTATTTGTATATAATATAGAATCATTAAGATATTATTTTTTGTAAACACTTGACCGATTAGACAAATGGTCTATGGTATTATCCTCTAGGTGATATGATGCAGTTTATGAAATAATTTAATCTAATTTTTTGCATTTATTTATGTATTATAGCCCAGATTCTGTAAAGCTAGCTTTGGAAAATGCTCTTTCTGCCAATGATATTGTAGTAACCACTGGTGGAGTATCTATGGGAGAATATGATTTGGTCAAGCAAATTCTATTGCAAGACTTTAAAGCGATTATCCATTTCGGAAGAGTAAATATGAAACCAGGGTAACTTTTCTTTGTTTTGTAATATCCACAAAAATCTGTATAAAGTATTTATTTTAATCCATTTATTAAATAAATTAATTCAATTAATAGTTTTATATGAAAAATAAGTTTGACTGTATTTTACAAATTTTAGCAGAAAGATTTAACCTAAATAATTATTCAATTTTTTTAGAAAACCTACCTAAATAATTATTTATTTTTCAGAAAACCAACTACCTTTGCTACCTTAAATTACCAAGGGGTATATAAGATGATATTTGGCCTTCCGGGTAATCCAGTTTCTGCTTGTGTAACTTGTTTACTTTTTGTTTTGCCTGCTCTTAAACATTTAGAACATAGTCAGCATATCAGTCTCCCTAAAGTAAGGGTAACGGTTAAGGTAAGTCAGGTTTATCTGTGATTTTAAAATAAATGTTAACGCTGTGAAGAATAATACGTGTACACAGAAAATAAGCTCATTAAATTATCCACCAAATACAAAGCATACAAAGCTAAACTAACTTTAACTAATATGCCAGTAAAATGCAAGTATCTTGGCTATATTTACAGATAATACCATCAGTTGTCTGATAGGTTTAAGAATAAATAAATTATTATTACACTACAGAGTGTTTGTGGTTTAATTGGGAAGAACCTTATTTTAGAAAGAGATTCCTTCTGTGTAGAAGAAATACTCTGACGTTTTCGTGAAAAACAATGACATTTTTGTTTAGATGTGTGACTAAACCAATGACATGTATGTTTAGATATGTCGTCTAAACATAAATGTTTTTGGTTTAATAGTTTATTATATGTTGATTAAATTTGATAGAGAGTCCATAACTTTTACAACGATAGTTGACAATAGTGTAATAAGTTTTAGAGACGTAATAATAATAAAAGTCTCGCGCATGCCTTTTCTTAAACATATTTTTATGTCACATTAAATGACAAACTTAAACAGACTTTAGCTCTCCTCCATTTTCTCTAAAATTATTTAGAAAAAATATAGACCAAGCAAAAAGACCCAACCACTTTTTCTTAATTTCATAAATACTTATTGTATGTCCACATTTCTTAAATTGTATGGCCACATTGTATGATATTTGCCAATAAATAGTAAAGATAGTAACTGATAGAGTGGTCCAATCCGTTTTAACATTTATAGTAAGTACTTCTTTTTCGGAATATCATAATGTAAAGTTCCTATGTCACTTCCATATTTGTTGTGGCGGTGGTTCCGACCGCAGTGTTTTCGTCAACACTACCCTATGTTTCTCTTGACAGCTAAACGTTGCGTTACGTTATTCAACAGCAAGCTGTCAAGAACTACTATATAAGATACACCAGGGATCTCTCTCTCTCCTCGCTACCAACCGACAGTGAAGATACGTCTCTCCACGCTCGGTCAGTTATCTGTTATGTGCTGTCTGTGATTGTTTTATAGTTAAATGTATCATATAGTTTATTCAGTTAGTGAAATAATAAAGTATATTAAATGTTTACGTATGGATTTAATATCAACAAGTGCAATTAACTTCCATATTGGTGACCCCGTGCCGCAAGCCGAAGATGCCCAGCCTGATGTTCCAGCTGACGTCGCCTAACTTCCACGCACGTGCTCATGCCTACAGAAAACGAATATCTAAACAGGTCAGTCTTTTCTAATTTAAAAATTATCTGATTTTTTTCACAATGGCCGAAGATTCTTCAAGCAGCAATATCATGGCAAGGGTTGCAATAAAATTACCTCCTATATGGAGACGTAACGTGAAAATCTGGCAAATGCAGGTTGACGCCCAGTTTGATATATCGCAGATCAGTTCTGAAAAGACAAAATTCAGTCATGTACTCGCTATACTCGATCCTGATGTCGCAGAGTCAATTTCAGATTTTTTAACCCAACCATTATCATCAACCCCCTATTCAGATCTAATGAAACGTCTTTTATTAGAATTTGAAGAGTCCGATAGTCGCAAACTAAATAAACTTTTAACAGAATTAGAATTAGGCGACAGAAAACCATCGCAACTTTTACGCGAAATGAAGTTTTTGCCGGTAGTCAGATTGGAGAAAATTTCCTTAAAATTTTATTTCTACAACGTTTACCAGTCAACGTTCGTTCAATTTTGGCTTTGAGCAACGATTCTCTAGAAAATTTGTCGGTTACAGCAGACAAAATCGTGGAATTTTCCGGAGATAAATACAATGTGGCTGAAATTCAGTCACGCGAGCCCGACAAGCTAGCCAAGTTAGAAGCGCAATTAGAGAAGCTAACAGCATCAGTCAACGAATTGCGAACGCGTTCCCGATCTACCTCCCGAGAAAGACCCAAGCTTTCTCAAAATTCCATAACTGCAAATTCCTCAACCTCCACGTGTTGGTATCATGAACGATTTGGCAACAAGGCCAAACGTTGCATCCAACCTTGCAATTTCAAAGCAAAACATGTGTCGGAAAACTAATAAGGCACTCCCTCCACGCGGCAGGAGACGAGAGCCACCTAACACGCCGCCTTTTTATTTTTGATAGACGCTCCAATATGAAATTTCTAATCGACTCTGGAGCGGATATTTCAGTTATTCCACCCACTCACGACCAACGGAAATTTCAATCGAAACGTACCTTGTATGCTGCAAACGGGACCCCTATTCATACCTATGGCGAACAATTATTAGATTTGGATCTAGGTTTACGCCGTAGGTTCTGCTGGCCCTTCACACTTGCCGATATCAAGCAACCAATTATAGGCGCTGATTTTCTAGCAGAGTTTGCTTTACTTGTAGATATGAAACATAGACGTTTAATCGATACAAAGACAAACCTCTCTAAGGCCGGTGCTAACCCACCACCAGGATTTAATTCTAAAATTTATCTCGTAGACCCGACACACCAGTACTTCAAATTGCTACAACAATTTCCTGACCTGTTTAAGGAAACTTCTTCTAGCAACCTTCCAGAGGTTGAGTTCTTCCATACTATAAGTACGGAAGGACCACCTGTCACTGCAAAAGCTAGAAGATTGCCCCCGGAAAAGCTAGCTCAAGCAAAGCTAGAATTCCAGCACATGATGGACTTGGGAATTTGTAGACCCTCCAAAAGTCCATGGTCAAGCCCCCTCCACATGGTGCAAAAAAAGGATGGCTCATGGAGATCATGTGGGGATTACCGAGCACTAAACGCTAAAACAATCCCAGACAAATATCCCATTCCAAATTTGCAGGATTTTAATGCCCAGTTAGAAGGCAAACGTATTTTTTCAAAATTAGATATCATTCGCGCTTTCCATCACATCCCAGTAGCACCTCAAGATATTCCCAAAACAGCAGTCATAACTCCATTTGGGTTATTCGAATTTGTTAAAACCCCATTTGGCCTTCGTAATTCAGCACAAACATTTCAAAGATATTTACATTCAATTTTAAGACATCTTGACTTTGCCTACTCCTATCTTGACGATATTCTCGTTGCATCAGCCTCTGAAAAAGAACATCAAGAGCATCTAGCAAAACTTTTTCAGACACTTCAAGACAACGGCATCCGTATCAATTCATCTAAATGTGAATTCGGAGTGGCCGAAATTTCATTTTTAGGTTTTCGTGTAAATAAATCTGGATTATTTCCACTTCCTGAACGCATCAAAGCTATTACCGACCTACCTCTTCCCGATACCATTGAAAAACTCAGAAGATTTCTAGGTCTCATAAATTTCTACCGTCGTTCTCTTCCACGTGCTGCGGAAATTCAGCAACCACTATTCGACCTCTGCCAGAATCCCAAAAAACGCGACAAACGTAAAATCGAGTGGACTCCTCAGACTCGAGAAGCATTCGAACGTTTGAAAGAGGCACTAAAAAACGCTACACTAATAGCTCATCCGTCTTCTTCGCTACCACTGATTCTCCATGTCGATGCTTCTGATTATGCCGTAGGCGCTTCACTCCAACAATTACGTGATCAAACACTAGAACCCCTAGGTTTCTACTCTAAAAAGCTTACTTCAACCCAAAAATCTTACAG
The DNA here is from genome assembly GCA_964006375.1 of Tillus elongatus. NCBI lineage: Eukaryota > Metazoa > Arthropoda > Insecta > Coleoptera > Cleridae > Tillus > Tillus elongatus. The sequence goes on from OZ023267.1 coordinate 89,762,353, forward strand.
CACCTACGATCGCGAACTTCTAGCTGCTTATCAGGCAGTTCAATACTTTAGATATACCCTAGAAGGTCGCCATTTCACCATTTATACGGACCACAAACCTTTGACATACGCTTTTGAACACCGCGTCGATAAAGCATCTCTCAGGCAACTACGACATTTAGACTTCCTAGGTCAATTTACCACAGACATTCGCTACATACCAGGTCCTACAAACATTCCCGCAGACTATTGTTCTCGCATTGAAACAATTTCACTTTCTTCCACTGTGTCACTCCAAGAAATTGCGCAAGCTCAGTCATCTTGTGAGGAACTCAAACACCTTCTGCAGTCTAAATCTTCCTCATACAAATTTCAAAACATGCCTCTTGACAACGGAATGAATCTTATTTGCGATTCTTCTTCAAAGAAACTTCGCCCATTCATTCCGCTCAAATTTCGCCGAAAGATTTTCGATTCTATCCACAATTTATCTCACCCAGGCATATCAGCTTCAGTCGATCTGGTCCAGGATAGATTTTGTTGGCCCAAATTGAAACGCGATGTATCTCTTTGGTCTAAAACTTGCATTCCCTGTCAGAAAGTCAAGATATGGAGACACACTTCCAGTGCCATTGGACAATACACCCCAGCCATGAGAAGATTCTCGCATATAAATGTTGACATTGTGGGACCATTACCACCATCACAAGGTCAACGCTATCTGTTAACAATAATAGACAGATTTTCTCGATGGCCCGAACCAATTCCATTGTCAGATATTACAGCAGAAACAGTAGCGAACACTATTTTATCATGCTGGATCTCTCGTTTCGGTGTTCCGCAATACATCACCACAGACAGAGGTAAACAATTCGATTGCCACCTTTTTACACACCTCACTAAAACACTAGGTGCAGACCACATCAAGACCACAGCTTACCACCCAGCAGCAAATGGTGTAATCGAGAGATGGCATAGAGTTCTGAAACAGGCCCTGAAAGCTCATATGGACGAAAACTGGGTCGCTAAATTGCCAATTGTGTTACTAGGACTCAGATCGTACATAATTCCAGAATATCGCTCAACACCCGCTGAAATAGTCTACGGAGAATCAATCAAACTTCCCACCGACTTTTTCAACAGCACACAAGCTCATGATGTTCCACCACTTATATCTCAGCTGAAAGAAGACATAAGGAAACTTCGACCAGTACCTTTTAAACATCATACTGCAAAAAAGGTATTTGTCCATCCTAAGCTTATGGAAGCTCCTTTTGTTTTTGTTCGCATTGATATTCCGCGAAAAACCCTCGAACCAGTTTATGTTATCCCGAACTGACAAAGTCTTCAAAATCAAGAAATCACACGGAGAAGAGACAATTTCTGTTGACCGTCTTAAACCCGCATTCATTCTTTGTGATAACGTACAGACAACTTTCCAGCCTCAGAGACATCCTAGTGAAACTGAAAGTGACAGTGAAAGTCCAACACCTAGTGAAACTGAAAGTGACAGTGAAGTTCCCGTTCCCGTTCAAACTACACGCCATGGACGTAGAGTTCGATTTCCACGAAGATACTTGAACTAATAGCGTTGCCACTGAGAGGGGAGTATGTGGCGGTGGTTCCGACCGCAGTGTTTTCGTCAACACTACCCTATGTTTCTCTTGACAGCTAAACGTTGCGTTACGTTATTCAACAGCAAGCTGTCAAGAACTACTATATAAGAGACACCAGGGGTCTCTCTCTCTCTCTCTCCTCGCTATCAACCGACAGTGAAGATACGTCTCTCCACGCTCGGTCAGTTATCTGTTATGTGCTGTCTGTGATTGTTTTATAGTTAAATGTATCATATAGTTTATTCAGTTAGTGAAATAATAAAGTATATTAAATGTTTACGTATGGATTTAATATCAACAAGTGCAATTAACTTCCATAGTTGTCAATAAATTTTAGGTCAAACATGTTATAAATTGTTTTAGAGTACTAAAAAAGCCCCCATACTTATTTGTTAAGGCACTGTATAATATTAAAATCAATAAATACACCACCACCACTACTACTACTACTACTACTACTACTACTACTACTACTACTACTACTACTACTACTACTACTACTTCCCCAGGGGCTCGCCGCTTGTGAGTACGTGGATGGCGACTACGGGGGTGCACACACCACACCACACGCGAGCACAAACACATACTTACATACTCATACACATACACATGACCACCATACACACCTGAGCTGGATACTCACCTTTCTTCAACTTGTCTTGGGTGAGATCCCTCCACTTTCATCTTTCCTATCTGGCCAAACTTCTATTTCTCCTACTGTCGGCCGACTCTTGTTCTTTTCTGGCACCGACGCTATTAGGGTATCCGAGGGCTAGGTGTCATTTAACTTACCGCTTTAAAAAAAAAAAAATAAAAAAAAAAAAAATAAAAAAAAAAAATAAAAAAAAAAAAAGGACTACCTGATGACGACAGCTATGAACATGGACACCACAAATACAGAGAATATGGCAGAGTCACACAAAAAAGAACAGTTTACGGAGCAGGGGAGGGAGACCCCAGTTCCGGTCGGTGCGGTTGCTGAGAGGACAGGGCACCCCCGACCTCAAGCAAGCTACTGTCAGGAGAGCGCGGTGGAACACCGCCAGGCTGTGCTCTCTGGCTCAATTACTGGCAGCTCCACATATACTGGACGAAGTTTTCAATCGGCGGAAAAGGCCGCGGAGAAAACACCTGAAGCGGGGGTTATGACAGGAACGGTGGACCCATTTGCACGACGGGGCTCTGTAACGAGGACTCCGCCTCTAGCAGCTGAAGCGCCACCCCAAAGGAGTAGATCCTTAACGAGATCCTTAACGAGCGATATATTATGCGAAGAGACCAAGCAGAGCGCGAAAAGATTGCGACAGGAAACGCCTCCACAATCCAGTGAGAAAAAAGGTGAAAGTGAAGAATCCCGCATGTCAAAGAAACTGAGTGAAATAAACGAGATACTTATTAGACTAACTAGACAGAGTGAAGATATAGCAACAGCAATTAAGACTACGCCAAATACCAAGGCTGAGATTAAAAAAGGAATTAGGGGAGTAACGCAACTAGTCGACGCACTGCGAAACAGGATGAACGAGTGGCAAAGTGGAAGTAGAGATGAAAGCATGGTGGGAAAACAAACACAGGGAGACAGGCAGCCAAGGAAAGAGAGAAGAGACACTAAGGAAGCAGGCACACAGGTAAACATAGAGAAGGACATGAAAACAACAGGCACACAAGTGGACATGGATAACAAAGCAGAGCGGGTACTCGAAGCTGTCGCAGAGGCAGGCAATTTTAAAAAATTTGCACAGGTGTTGGACTTGCAATGGCCGGAATATGCATACCAAGTAACAGAAGTTAAAACGGATAACCCATTCAAAGTAGCCGAAAAATGGGACATAACAATTGTGGCAAGCCCCGACGATAAAGAAGAGGAAAGCATATTGAAAGGGATAAAACAGAGATACCCAGAGGTCCGAGAAATATTCAACGAGACATTAGAAGAAGGAAAAACAGAATACTTACGTATGGCAACAACGACTTACACCAGTAGACGACGAGGAGGAGATGAAAAAACTAGGTACATGTTTATCGTACCATACAAAGTGGACAAAAGTGGAACAAACAACATGGAAGAATTCGCAAGGGCTATATTAAACTGGAAACAAGCAATTATAGAACAAGGAAGAAACACAGTGGCTATAGTTACACCGGAAGGGCTAGACAGAAATTACGTTCGGAAGATAGTGGAATGGGCTTTCAGAGGTGGAAACATAAAAGTTACCTATCTGATACCGGAGAACAAAGTAAAGAACCTAGAAACAGAAAATAGGCTTAAGCATAATAAATTAAAGGACAAGAAGCTTATTGAAGAAACGGTATTAGTCAAAACAAACGGACAAACGTATGCTGAATTATTAAAATCAATGAAAGAAAAGATTGACATGAAAAAAATCGGCGTTCAAATTAAACGAATCAAGAAGACAGCACAAGATCACCTGGTTCTTACAGTAGAAGGTAAAGATAAAGCTACAACCCTGAGTAATGAAATCAGAGCAAATCTCCGAGAAGTAGAGGTGAGCGCAAAGAAACGCGAAACTATCCTTATGGTGTACGGAATGGAAGAAACGACGACAGAAGAGGAGCTGAAAGAATCTATTGCCACAGAGTTACAGACCGAAGCTCAGCAAGTGAGTATTAAGTCTATGAGACCAACCAGAAGAGGACTAAAGAATGCAACGATAACGATCGCAAGAGATCTAGCAAATACGATCATTAAGAAAGGGGTGATTGAAGTAGGCTGGCTAAGATGTCCAATAAAAGAGAGAGTTGACATCCTGAGGTGCTATAAGTGTCATCAGTTTGGACATAGAGCACACGAGTGCACAGAGGAGGGAGATAAATCAAATGCTTGTTTGAATTGTGGGCAAGAAGGGCATCAAGCAAAAGAGTGCAAAGGCAACCCATATTGCGGTAAATGTCAAAGGGACGGCCACAGATCTGATCAGACCAGGTGCCCTTATTTTAGAAGGATGGTAGAAAAGGCTAGAAGGACGAACCTCAAGCACTCTACGTAATGAGCAAACAACCTATAAAAATACTACAGACAAACTTAATGAGGTCACACAATAGCCATGACCTAGTAGAAGAGTTAGCAAGAAGAAAAGAGGTAGACATATTGGTAGCTGGGGAACCGAACAGGAAACGAGTAGTCAACAGTGACTGGATCAAGGACAGAAGAGATAGCGTGGCGGTGAAGTTCCTGAATAGACGATTGGAGGTAAAAAAAGTGGAAGTAGGAAACGGCTACGTATGCATTTGTCTAACCAAGGCTCGTATATACTGCTGCTACAGTTCACCCAACATCCCTCTGGAAGACTTCAAGGCAGAAATCGACACAATAATGATTGATAGGGATCAGCATGGAGGAGATACCATTATCTTAGGGGACCTCAACGTAAAGTCGCCGCAGTGGGGCTCGCCGACAACAGATGATAGGGGCGAATATCTTACTGAATGCCTGTCAGCTCGAGATATGGTAGTGCACAACACGGGAGGGACCCCTACTTTCTCCAGAAACAGCACCGAATCGTATATAGATGTAACACTCTCGACAGCTAATATCGCAAGAGCAATCAACAAATGGCAAGTGTTGGAAGAAGAAATTCTGAGCGACCACCGGCCCATATATTTCGAAATTGAAAAAATGAAACAAAAAAAGGGCACAGGAGGGGAGAGAACCATAATAAAAAATGACTGGGACGCGTTTGAGATGATGCTGCGTTGGAGGTTAGACAACCGAGAGGCTGTTATAGAAAATCATGCAGAGTGCTCTGAACTGCTGCGGGAAGCATGCCTGGCCAGCCAAGTTGGCGGCGTGACAAGCCGTGGACGAGTGCCCTATTGGTGGAGTCCCGAAATTGACGACCAAAGGAAAAAATGTATCAATGACCAGAATGAAAAACAGGCGGAATCATAGGGAGGCGATAGAGGATGCCATAGAAGAATACAAAAGGCACAAACGTGAGTTGAGTAAAATGGTAAGACAATCAAAGAAGGAACATTGGGAAAGGTTATGTGATGAACTGGACAACGACATTTGGGGAGCAGGATACAAAATTGTTACCGGAAAATTAACAAACAGAATGCCGGTAGAGCTGACAAGAGAAAAAAAGAAGGAAATCATAGAGCAACTGTTTCCAAAGAAAAACGAACACATGGAAGCAAGAATTGCGTGCCAACTACCAGAACCCTTCACAATAAAGGAACTACAGGAAGCAGGAGAAAAAATGAAATCTGGAAAGTCTCCCGGCTTAGATGGAATCCCGCCAGAGGCCATTAAGAAGGCGATACAGGTAGCACCTGACTGGATACTAATAATTCTTAATAGGGTACTAAGAGAACAGGAATTCCCAGCTGAGTGGAAAATAGCAAAAATAATACTAATACTGAATGGCGGAAAATTACCCCAAGATATCGGTGCCTATAGACCATTATGCCTGCTGAACACGCTTAGCAAGTTATATGAAGCCCTAATCAAAATGAGGTTAGAGAAGGAGATCGGCGAGGGGCTCTCCTCAAACCAGTATGGTTTTCGAAAGGGAAGATCGACCATAGAAGTTATCCAAACGGTCACGGAATTAAAAAAGAATGCAACGGAAAAGTGGTGTGTACTGATAACACTGGATGTGGCAAACGCTTTCAATACGGCTAGGTGGAACTTAATAATGAAGGAGCTAAAAAAGAGGAAGATATCACCTTACCTAGTTAACATCATAGGAAGCTATCTCAAAGAAAGGAAACTCCAAATTGATCACAAGGAAGAAATCAAGGTGTCGGCGGGAGTTCCGCAGGGCTCAGTCCTGGGACCAGTCCTGTGGAACATTCTCTATGATGGCGTTCTTAAAACGAAACTGACGGCAGGAGCAATAACCATAGGATATGCCGACGATCTGGCCCTAGTGGTCACTGCCGAAGATGAGTATGAACTGAAGTTCCGGGTAAATGAATCACTGTACCGAATAGACGCATGGATTGAAAAAAATGACCTTAAGTTAGCTCCACACAAAACTGAGGCAGTCGTCATGAAAGGGCCAAGAAAAAGAAACAACCTTCGATTTCAACTGAAGGAGACTACGATTGTGCCCAAGAAAGCAGTTCGATACTTGGAAGTAATGATAGATGATAATAACACCTATGGTGAACACATCCGCACCGCGACCAAAAAGGCGGAAGAGAAGACAGCAGCCCTGACTAGACTAATGCCAAATATAGGCGGACCACGGACCATCAAGCGACAATTTTTGTGTAAGGCTGTATACTCTATACTGCTGTATGCGGCTCCTGTCTGGTATCCAGCACTGGAGAGAAAATGCTACAGGTTAGCGATGGAGAGAGTTCAGCGGAAACTGCTGCTGAGAGTAACCTGCTCATATCGGACTGTATCAACAGAAGCTCTGCAGGTTATAGGCGGAACTATACCTATTGACCTGCAAGCAAAGGAAATATGTCTCATACATCAGAGGGTGGTTGGAGATAACAAACAAGAAAGAGCTACGATAAGAGAAGAAATTCTAGACGAATGGCAATGTCGATGGGACGAGAATGACACAGTGGCCCAGTGGACGAAGAAATGTATTCCTAACATAAGACTCTGGATAAAATGTAAGCACCGAAACGTGGACTACTTCGTGACACAAATCCTTACAGGGCACGGAAGATTCAGAAGTTACGCAAAAAAGATGGGAAAAACTGAAAGCGACATGTGCATATATTGCTCAGCAATTGACACGGTGGAGCATACACTTTTCGAATGCCCAGAGTGGCAAATGGAGAGGCAAGAGGTAGACAGAAGACTGGACAGAACGTTGACAGCAAATAGGCTGGGTGCCGAAATGTTGACAGACCGCGAGGGCTGGAATGCCGTGAAGACGATGGCGAAAGCAATAATGGAGACGAAGGAGCGAGCGGAAAGACAGTAAGTGCCAGGCAACTACCATTTTGAAGATATGCCACAAAGCAGTACCGAAATGGATAGTGAAGAAGGAGGGGTTTTAGTCGGAGTAGCGCCCGACACTGTTGGATGCATTGGAAGCCCATGAGCCAGCATCCTTCGCCAGGTGGTTTCCCCTCTTATAAAAAAAAAACTACTACTACTACTACTACTACTACTACTACTACTACTACTACTACTACCCCCAGGGGCTCGCGTCTTGCGAGTTTGTGGATAGCGACTACGGGGGTGCACACACCACATGCAAGCACAAACACTTACGCACCCTCACACATACACGCGACTTCCCACACGCAGACACACCTGAGCTGGACTACTCACCTTCCTTCAACTTGTCTTGGGTGAGGTCCCTCCACTTTCACCTTTCCTATCTGGCCAAACTTCTATTTCTCTTACTCTCGGCCGACTCTTGTTCTTTTCTGGCACCGACGCTATTAGGGTATCCGAGGGCTAGGTGTCATTTTCATTTCCCGCTTAAAAAAAAGGAAAAAAGGGAAAAAAAAAGGGAGAAAAAAAAAAAGGAAAAAAAAAAGACTACCTGATGACGACCGCTATGGACATGGACTACAAACACAAAGAATATGATGGAGACACCCAAAGAAAAACAGTTTACGGAGCAGGGGAGGGAGACCCCAGTTCCGGTCGGTGCGGTTGCTGCGAGGGCAGGGCACCCCCGACCGATAGCAAACTACTGCCAGGGGAGTACGGTGGAACAACGCCAGGCCGTGCTCTCTGGCCCGAATACTGGTGAAATTCAATGTGAAGGGATAGACCCCTTCAAAAGAAGAGACAGCATTCAGAGGTCTCCACCTATGGAAACCAGGGTTCCTTCGAGAGAAACTGAAGAGCTAGGTCATCCAAGCACCAAATTAACACCACTGCAGACCAAACGGTGCCACTCGGTGAGTGACAAAGAACCAAGAAGCCTGCAAAGGTCTGGCTCAATAGGAGTACTGACTGGCTTTAAGCGGGGAAGAGAAGAATGCTCACAGGAAAGCGAATTAGATGAATTCAAGAAAATCTTGGCTAAGCTAACGGTGGAGACAGAAGAACTTATGCGACTAATAAAGACCAACGTCAACACCAAAGCCGGTATTAAACAAGGCATAAAAGAGGTACGCTGGCAAATAGAAACTTTGAACAGAAAGAGCCTGGAGTGGACAGACCTCCAAGTAAATCCAAAGGTTCGACAAGTTTCCAAAAAGTGTATGTGCACCACTGGAGTCCAGACAGACATAGTAAAGGAAACGTTAAATGTGGGTATCCAAGTTGACATGGATAAAATAGAGGAAGAAGAACAGTATAAAAAGATCGAGGAACTTAGGGAAATACGTAGGGTCTTGGAAGAAGACAGCGGCTTTGAGGGCCTCTCCAAGGTCCTGGACAAAAACTGGGCGGAGGAGGCCTTCAAAATAACTAAAGAAAAGGCAGATAGTATAACGAGTTGCAGAACAGGTGACATGGTGGTGATTATGGATCCTTTACTCAGCACAGAAGACAAACTTCTGGAGGGGGTGGCTGTACTGTTCCCAGAGGTCCATATGTTAGTCCAGGATGGGATTTCCGAAGGTCAAATTGAGTACATAAAAACCAGTACAGAAACTACATTAAGCAGAGGAGGTAAAGGGGAGAAGACAAGCACTCTCTATATACTGCCTTACAAGACGGATCCAGACGGCATAAATGATATCGCTGCGCTCTTCCAACTTCTAACAAAATTACGGGACAACGCAGATCAGTGGGGTAATTCGAAAAAAATAAACCTAGTGGCTATAGGGAATCACAACCAGGGTTACGTCAGAAAATGCGCTGAGGCAATCTTCCGCAAGTCAGACTTCGAAATTACGATTGTAATCACCAAGAGGGAAAAAAACAAAAGACTCAGATCAAAAACAAGGGAAACAACAAGAACCCAGTTTGCCCAGTATGATAAAATCATTGTCAAGTCGGAAGGCCAGACGTACGCAGACTTACTCAGAACGGTCAAAAAGAACGTCAATATCATCGAAGCAGGTGTAACCATTAAGTCCCTCAAAAAAACCAGTAAGGGAGACTTACTCCTAGAAGTGAAAGGAGGAAAAGACAAAGTCACTACTCTCAAAAATATGATTCTAAATAAAACAAAAGCCACTGAGGTAAACATAAAGACAAACGAATCAACAGTCCAGATTACAGACATAGACGCCGATATTGACGAAGCAGAATTAAAAAAGGACATTGCAAAAAACAATGTAAACATCACAGAAGAGGAAGTAAACGTTTTGTCACTAAGACCAAACCGAAGCGGAAACCAAACAGCTACGGTTAAGCTGAGAAAAGACGCAGCAGCCACATTAGTGAAGAAAGAAAAAATAAAGATAGGATGGGTATTTTGCAAGCTACGTTACAGAGTTAACATCTTGAGATGTTTCAAATGCTTAGAGTTCGGCCACCGTACAACAGAGTGCAAAGGTCCAGATAGAAGTGATGTATGTATAAAATGTGGATCGAGAGGACATAAGGCAAAAGAATGCGAGGAAAAGGTGCTATTTTGTACTACGTGCAATGAAGCGGGACACCGAGCAGATTCCACTAAGTGTCCTTTCTTTAGGAAACTTCTTAGAGAAAGAGCAGAAAATGATAAAAGAAGAGGAGCAATAAATAAAGAAAGGGTGATTGAAAACCCACATCAGTAATGAAGATACTCCAAACAAATCTCGGAAGATCACGAGCCGCGCATGATTTAGCCTATGCGACGGCCTGTAAAAGAGGAATCGATCTAATAATTATAAGCGAGCCGAATGTTAATTTGACCAAAAGTAAAGGATATATAACGGACCAAAGAAATGATGTTGCATTACATCTACTTAATAAAGATATAGGGATTACAAGTGTAAGAAAAGAACTAGGATTTGTAACGCTATCATTCGACAGATTCCAGCTATATTGTTGCTACGTATCACCTAACATCCCGTTTTGTGACTTCAAGGATTATATGGACAGAGTTATGTCGCAGGTGAGGGAAAACAAAAAAGAATCTATTCTAGTGGGGGACTTAAATGCTAAGTCTGCCCTCTGGGGTTCACCCTACACGGACAACAGAGGCGACTATGTGGCTGAATGGGTATCAGAGCTCAACATGGTAATGATCAACACTGGGACAGTACCAACGTTTGAGAGAGGAAACAGTAAGTCCTACATAGACGTTACAGGAGCTACTACCAACATTGCGAAGAACATCAGGAATTGGGAGGTGCTTACAGATGAGGCGCTGACATACCATCACCATATATATTTTGAGGTCACCCAGCACAAGACACCAGAAAGGAGATACAGGAACGCCAGATGTCTCTTCGAAGGAGCCAAGTTTATAGATATAATTCTCACAAAAACCAGAGAGAAAGAAGTAAACAACGTGCAGGAGCTGACAACGACCCTGACGGAAGCAATTCAAGAAAGCACTATCAACTTCCATGACAGAAAAAAGGAGACCCCATACTGGTGGAATGCAGACATCGAGAACCAGCGCAGAGCATGCTTGCAACTTAGAAGGAAAATTACAAGAGCAAACGCGAGAAATTCAGGTGATATCGAAAACTTACAGGACCAGTACAGAGTGGCCTGTAAGTATCTCAAGAGACTCATCGCACATTCCAAAAGGGCGCATTGGAAAAAGCTGTGTAGTGATCTGGAAGACGACGTATGAGGAGAGGGGTACAGAATAGCTGTGAGGTCTCTCGGCTGCCAAAATCTACCTTTCAACCCCACCACCGAACAAAAAATCGAGGTAATAAAAGAGCTCTTCCCACAGACATGTGATCAATGGACGAGAGGAAAAACCGTCAGACAAGGAGTTCCACCGTTTACGGTAGACGAAATAGTAAGAGCGTCGGAAGAAATAAAAATAAATAAAGCACCGGGACCAGATCGTATCCCTCCCGCAGCAGTAAAATTGGCAGTTAAAAATATTCCAGGAGTATTCCAAACAATACTAAATCAACTACTGCAAAGACAAGAGTTTCCTAGAGTGTGGAAGGTGGCTACAGTAATCTTGTTATGGAAGGGCAAAATCACAGAAATTCTTCAAGCTTTCAGGCCTCTTTGTATGCTTAGCGTGCCCGGAAAGCTTTACGAAAGACTAATCAAGCAAAGAATAGAGGCCGAGATACAAGAAAAGGGCGGATTTTCACACGGACAGTACGGGTTTAGGAAGGGTCGTTCCTCGGTGCAAGCAGTAAAGAAGGTGGTGGAATCTGCAAAAAACACTCACGGTAGATGGTTTGTGGTCATCACACTAGACGTCAAAAATGCTTTTAACTCGGCTACTTGGAGCAAGATAATAAACGAACTCCATAAGAGAGGGGTTTCGCAATACTTGATAAACCTAGTTGAGAGTTACTTCACTGACAGGAAGATCAAAATATCCAACTCAACGATAATAGAAATGACCGCGGGAGTTCCACAGGGATCAGTGTTGGGCCCTCTTCTCTGGAATGTGCTGTACGACTCAGTCCTGGAAGTACCCCTCACAGATGGAGCAGCCACAGTAGCATATGCAGATGATCTCGCACTCATGGTTGAGGCAGCAGACGACCGAGAGCTTCAGTACAGGGTAAACGAGTCACTGGAAAGAATAAACGTGTGGATGATTAACAACAACTTGGAACTTGCCCCTCAAAAAACAGAAGCAGTCATATTGAGAGGACCTCGAAAGAGGCAACACATCCACTTTGGGGTATTAGGGACCCAGATATTCCCAGTTAGACAGATAAGGTACCTGGGGGTATACCTGGACGACAGGCTAACATTTGGGGAGCATATAAAACGCACCGTGGAAAAAGCCCAAACAAAAATGGGTGCACTGACAAGAATACTGCCGAACGTAGGAGGTCCAAGCGGCCCAAAGAGAGAGCTACTGTGCAGCGTTGTGATGTCTGTTGCTCTTTATGGCTCGCCAGTATGGCACCAGGCTACCAAGATCCGAAGATACAGAGATATGCTCTTGGGTCTCCAAAGGAAAGCCCTGTTGAGAGTGGCGAGTGGATATCGGACGGTATCAACTGCTGCCATCCAGGTTATCACGGGAATCCCACCCATCAACCTGCTTGTAGAGGAGAGGCTCCGATTGTATCATATAGAAAACGCTCACGTACCCTCTGTAAAAAGAGCTGAGAGGGAGAAGACACTGGAAAAATGGCAGGAGACATGGAACGAGCATAGGGACACCGCAGCTTGGACAAAAACCCTCATCCCAGACATCTTGTCGTATGTGAGGTGTGAACACAGAAAGCTGGATTACCATCTGACCCAGTTCCTCACAGGTCACGGTGCATTTGGCTGTTATAGAAAGAAGATGCGGATAAGTGAAGAAGACGCGTGCACCTACTGTGGAGCCACGGACAGCCCAGGACACACAGTATTTGTGTGTAATAGATGGACTCAATGGAGACACCAATTGGAGGCTGAGATAAACGCCCAAATAAGTGAAACCAATATCATACAAATAATGTTAGAAAGCTCGAAAAACTGGAGTAGAACATCCAGTTATATAAACCACGTCCTAGAAAAGAAGAGAGCAGAAGAGCGTAGAACGGAAGTATAGAAAAATGACCGCCCGGCATTCCTGAAGTTATGTCACTGAACGTGACCGTTTCCGGGTCTGCCATGGCGAGAAGAATAAGGGGGTTTTAGTCGGTAGGAGTCCGACACTGCCACTTCGCGATAGAGCCATAGCGAGTGGCGTCCCATGCAGGATTTCCCCCTTCTAAAAAAAAAACTACTACTACTACTACTACTACTACTACTACTACTACTACTACTACTACTACTACTACTACTACTACTACTACACTTAACGCAATTTTTAACTGGCCACGGTAGATTCGGAAAATACCTGAATAAAATGAAGATCGTAGAAAGCGACAGATGCTACTACTGTGGAGAAGAAGACTCTGCCGGGCATACAATTTTGGAGTGTAGCAGATGGACCGAGGTGAGAGAGAGGACTGCAATAGAAATCGGAGGTAGTTTGACAACCAGAAACATTATAGATCACATGCTTGAAACACCAGCGAAGTGGGAGGCTATTGCCAAACTCATTAGGGAAATCTTAATACTTAAGGAAGCCGAACAAAGGGAATAAGGGAAATCAGAGAAAAAAAAAAGGGGAAGAGAAAAGGAAAAAACAACATGGAGTAGGGTGTGATGAAGCAATACCCAAGGGTGATTCCGTCACATCTCTATGAATATGGGGGTGTTTAGTGGGTAGTCCTGACCTGGAGAGAAGGGGAGTCCCACAGTACCAGCTGGCGACTGATTGTGGAAGAACCAGGGACTGGTCTGCGTAAATGCATTCACCTCCACCATAGGAAAAAAAAAAAAAAAAAAAAAAAAAAACTACTACTACTACTACTACTAAAGCCCCAAGGGCTCGCGTATTGCGAGTACGTGGATAGCGACTACGGGGGTGCACCACCACACACGACCACATACACGCACACACCTGAGTTGGACTACTCACCTTTCTTCAGCTTGTCTTGGGTGAGATCCCTCCATTTTCACCTTTCCGGTCTGGTCAAGCTTCGGCCGACTCTTGCTCTCTTCTGGCACCGACGCTATTAGGGTATCCGAAGGCTAGGTGTCATTTACCGCTTTAAAAGTGTGAAACATGGAAGATGTGTGACAAACAACAGAAATCATGACCCCAAGTGAGTAAAAATCGCACCGCTGGTTCCGATCGGGTGGCAGCCTCGGTGGCCACCGCCGGCCCCTCGGATTTTGGAGAGGGCCACTCACACGTTACAGCCGCAAAAAAAATTATGAAACAACTCATAGGCCTGGAAAAGGCTGCTAAAAGACAGAAGGCAGCTTAAAAACGCGGTCACCGCCTGTCAATGTGGAGATAGAAGAAAACCGGGCAGATTTGCAAAGGCGTCAAAAAACATAGTCGCCAAATCTCGATGCGGAGACGGCAAACAACCAAGCGGGTCCTCAAAGGAGAACCGCAAAAACGCAGTAACCGCCTCTCGCTGCAGATACAGCAGACGACAGCCAGGAGGACCCATTAGGGGCGATAGCAAAAAAAGACAATGAAATATACGAATCAATTTTTGGGGCCACACAAGGCGAAGAAATAGACAACCCCTTCAAGAGAAGAGAGTCGCTCGGACGCACTCTGCCAAGAAAATCTTTATCTTGGACAGAGGGTGGGGCAGAGGTGACTGAGGAGGACTTTAGCAAAGAAAAAAGCAACTTTGTCCTAACCAACGATCAGAGCGGTAGAGATATTAAAAAAGAGAGAGTGGAAACACCAGAAAAGGAAATAAAAGAGCAAAATTCGTTCCTGACGAGGGTAGAGAAACAAAACGATATGTTAAAAGTACTAGTGAAAAGAACAACCGAAGAAGTGAAGAAACTGAAGGGATTGATAAAAGAAATTCCGAACACAAAGAAATAAATTAAGACAGTAAACTAGATGACTATTCCAACGATTGCCTTTGGTGACAGAGTCTATAGCGGAGACAACGGAAGAGTTCGTAAAAATAATTGGGTCCCCAAAAGCGGGACAAGAGAAGGCGCAGATGACTGATGTGAGCACACAAACCGCGGACAAGCGACGAGAGAAAAAGGAGGAAATGGTGGAAAAGTTAGAAAAGGAACTGGAGACCGAACTCGATGAAGCAAGTTTTCTAGAACTTATAAATATTGATTGGCCGGAGGAAGTCCACAAAAGATGTCAGATATACAGGGATCAAGGGAATTGAAGAGAATTTGACCAAATAATTATTCTTAGGAAATGAGAAGAACAAGACGACGATAGTGTGAAGAAGATTGTGGAACCTAATCCACAGGTGGAAAATGCTATAAGTGAGGGTAAACTGGAAGCAGGGAAAATGATATGTTGTGTAGAAACAAATCGAGTCTTTCTTGAAGATGAGGGCTGTTGCCCTGTAGCTGATGACAGAAACAGTTCTGAAAGACACACACATATATAATTATGACACTAGATGGTGGAGAAACCTCTGAAGATAAAGTTAAGCTGAAAGGTAGTCTGCAGAAGGCACTGCGAAAGGTAAAGGAAAACGAGAGGGGAAAATAATGTGCACTACTGCAAATGGCGTACCAGACCTGAATGTAAGAAAGATACTAGAATATGTAACGAGACGGGAAAGCCTAGAAATACAATTCTGTAGAAACAAGAAAGCAAGTAAGAAAACGATTAGAGGGAAAGGTGATATGAAAACAGCCGGAAATAAGAAAAACATAAGAAACGAAACAATAATTCTGAAACCACTAGCCAGAAAATCCTATGCGGCCATCATCAGTAGTCTTAAAAGGGATGTAAACACCGAGGGAATAACAGTTGACAAAATAAAGAAAATAGGCAGTAATAACGTACAGATAAAGATACGATGGAAGGATGAAGCACATAAGCAGGTGTTTAAAGAACAACTTACTACAAAGCTGGAGAGAGTGGTGAAAGTGCAAATAAGAGAGAAAATGGAGACGGTCATGATACTCGATATAGTTGAGACAGTCGAGGAAAATGAACTTCAAGAGGTGCTAAAAAAGGCCGTGAAGCAAGGACAGGAGGAAAACCGAGAGGTTAAATTATCAGATAGGGTAAACAAATTAAAGTGGTTATAAACACGCCTTTGTTACTTTGCAAAAGGATGCAGCCAGACAGTTGCTGGAGAGTAAACAAGTAGGACAAGGATGGCATAGATGGCGTGTAAGGGAAATTAATATAGTTCCTAAGTGCCATAGTTGCTATAGAATAGGACATATAGAAAAGGATTGCACAACAAAAGACGCAGAGGAATTATCCCACAAATGTGGTGGGAAAGGCCACAAAAAAAGGGAATGCGAAAATGCGCAGCGATGCTACTTGTGCGATGCTGAGGGACACAGATCAGAGTCTATGAACTGTCCTAAGTACAGGGAACATGTACGGGCGCTACAGAAGGAGAAGACGGAAAGATTAATAAAACTAAAATGAAGGTGCTCCAAGTAAATGTGGATAGGAGCAAAGGGGCGATGGATTTACTAATAAACAAATGTAATAGAGAAGGCATAATGTTAGCAATAACAGCTGAACCCAACAAACACATGGCGGGGGCAAACGCCAAATGGGTAACAGACGAAAATGTAGATGCAGCGATATATGTTACGAATAGCAAAACACAGGTATACAGAATGGGAAGGGGTAAAGGCTATGTATGGATTGAAATGATTGACATAGTTCTGTACTTCTGCTATGTATCACCTGCAATTGGAGAAGAAAACTTCCAGAAATTTCTAACCTTCTTAAACAGAGACATTAGGCAACATAAGAAAAATATATTAATTGGAGGGGACTTTAATGCAAAAGCCTATATTTGGGGCTCGGCAAGAGAAGACAAAAAGGGAAAAGCGTAGACAGAATGGATGTGCCAAGCGGACTATATTATATTGAAGGATGGTAGACTTCCAACATTCGAAAGGAATGGAGGATCGTCGATATATCGACGTAACCATGTGTTTATCAACTCTGCAGAGATACGTGAGAGGCTGGCATGTGGAGAACGAGGAGAACCTGAGCTACTACAGAAATATCCTTTTTGAGATATCAGAGCCGATAAGTAGTGCCCAGCAAACCGGACCAATCAAAGGGTGGACGTATAAGGCTGAATATAAAGGGAAACTACTAGAAGAAATAGAAAGACAAACAAAGCGGAAAAGCTATGAAGGCAGTGTCAAAGACCTGATAAGATAAGAGATCGCCAAAATCAGAATCGAATCTACAAAGGCGAGAAGGAAGGTCACTATAATCAATAGGAAAACAACATCACACGTAGTGATAGAGAGGAGGCACAGAATCAATACAGGGAAAGCAGGTAGAAATTCAAGACAGCAATAACAAAGGCAAAGAAACAGGCATGGGACTCTCTTTGTAAAGAAATAGATGATGATATTTGGGGACTAGGGTACAAGATTGTCACAGGTAAAATTAGTACAAGAATACCAATGACAATAAGTGATGACGAACAAAATAAGATAGCGCAGGAATTGTTCCTTAAACACGAAGTCAAAGAATGGCCGAGAGTGGAGGTAAAGTCGGAGGATATTCCACCTTGTACAGAGGAAGAAATAAGGGAAGCAGGCCGAAGGATGAAATCTGGTAAAGCTGCAGACCCGGATGGTATACCGATCGAGGTAGTTAAGGCAGTAGCAGAACAGAAACCGGAGATATTACAAGTTATGATAAATAAACTAATCAGTGATGGAAGTTTTCCGCCAGAATGGAAGACTGCTCGATTGGTGTTATTAGAGAAGCCACAGAAAACGGGAGGAAGGAGGTCATATAGAACTATATGCCTGGAAGATGGAGTAGCAAAATTATATGAACATGTAATAAATAACAGACAAAAAAAGGAAATTGAGAGAAGAAGAGGGTTAGCAGACAATCAATTCGGCTTCCACAAGGTGCGCTCGACGATGGATGCTGTAAAGAAGGTGCAGGACGTGGCAATGAAAGAAGGCAATAAAAACAGGTTTGTGGCCATGGTAACATTGGACTTAAAAAACGCGTTCAATACAGCACCATGTAGAGGCATATACGAAGTGTTAAGAAAAAGGCAGGTTGAGCCATATATGCTGAAAATAGTATGTAGTTACGTGGAAGACAGACAGCTACTAATTGGACAGAAATATCGAATGCAGGTTACATGTGGCGTGCCTCAGGGGCCAATCCTAGGACCAACACTGTGGAACTTGTATTACGATAAGGTCTTTAGTCTGGAGTCCGTAAACAACACGGTTATTATAGGGTATGCAGATGATTTGGCGCTGATTGTAAGCGGAGGAAATAAGGCTGACATAGAAGAAAATATCAACTGGTCAGTGGCAAGGGTGGAAAACTGGATGGCAAAAAGTGATCTAAAACTCGCGCCTCACAAAACTGAAAGTATAGTGCTAGTGGGACGCAGAACACAGTAACCGTCGAGGTGTACCTCGGTATAAAAATAGGACATAACATGAACATGGGGGTGCACATAGAAAGAGTAGTGGCAAAAGCAGACATGATGGTTGCAAAGCTAGGGCATCTGATGCCAAATATCGGTGGACCAAAACCAGGAAGAAGGAGGGTGCTAAGTAGTGTGGTAAACTCAGTCATACTGTATGGTGCACCAGCATGGAAGGCCGTGCTGTCAAAGACAAAGTATGATAAAAAAGATTGAGGGGGCACAGAGGAAGGTAGCCACCAGAATAGCAAGCGCATATAGAACAGTGGCAACGAAAGCAATACAGGTGATTGCAGGAACAATCTCTATACACTTATTGGCAAAAGAGGTAACTTATGAAAGACACGAAAATAGAAGATAAGAAAAAAAGCAGGCAAGAACCGAAACAATGCTGGAGTGGCAGCGAGAATGGGAAGAGGAAATGTCAACATTCCAGTGGACAAAGAGGCTCATCCCACACATACAGACATGGATATCGAGACAGCATGGGGAGGTGGCTTACTATTTGACCCAATTTATGTCAGCTCATGGGCGTTTCAGGTCTTACCTGAGTAAAATGAAAATAGTCCACAAAGAGGACTGTACGTATTGTGGTGATAAAGATACGTCAGAACACACGGTTTTTGAGTGCGCAAGATGGTCTCAAAGAAGAGAACAAATGTATAAAGAGATTGGCAGAGGTTTAACAGCAGAAAATGTGGTGGAGCATATGCTAGGCAGTGAAAGGGTGTGGAATACTGTGCAGAGAGGGATCGTAGAAATAATGAAGTCAAAGGAGGATGAAGACAGGATGTAGATGCTTTGAAAACAACAGGAGTTAGGGACGTGGTGAAGCAATGCCAGCGAGTGGTTTCCGCCTCGTCTCTAGGTTTCAAGGGGGTGTTTAGTGGGTAGTCCCGACCTGGAGGGAAGAGAAGTCACCACAGCCCGGTTGGTGTCAGATCGCGCAAGCGCAGCCACCGGTCTGCGTAAAAAGCATTCACCTCCGCTATGAGAAAAAAAAACTAAAAAAAACTACTAGTTACACCGGAAGGGCTAGATAGAAATTATGTTCGTAAGATGGTGGAATGGGCTTTCAGAGGCGGAGGCATAAAAGTTACCTATCTGATACCAGAGAACAAAGTAAAAAACCTAGAAGCAGAAAATAGGCCTAAACATAATAAATTAAGGGACAAGAAGCTTATTGAAGAAAAGGTATTAGTCAAAACAAACGGACAAACGTATGCCGAATTATTAAAAGCAATGAAAGAAAAGATTGATATGAAAAAAATCTGCGTTCAAATTAAACGAATCAGGAAGACAGCCCAAGATCATCTGGTTCTTACAGTAGAAGGTAAAGATAAAGCTACAACCCTGAGTAAGGAAATCAGAGCAAATCTCCGAGAAGTAGAAGTGAGTGCAAAGAAACGCAAAACTATCCTTATGGTGTACGGAATGGAAGAAACGACGACAGAATAGGAGCTGAAAGGATCTATTGCCGCAGAGTTACAGACCGAAGCCCAGCAAGTGAGTATTAAATCTATGAGACCAACCAGAAGAGGACAAAAGAATGCAACGATAACGATCGCAAGAGATCCAGCAAACACGATCATTAAGAAAGGTGTGATTGAAAAAGGCTGGCTAAGATGTCCAATCAAAGAGAGAGTTGACATCCTGATATGTTATAAGTGTCATCAGTTTGGACATAGATCACACGAGTGCACAGAGCAGGGAGACAACGCTAATGCTTGTTTGAATTGTTGGCAAGAAGGGCATCAAGCAAAAGAGTGCAAAGGCAACCCATATTGCGGTAAATGTCAAAAGGACGGCGATAGGTCTGATCAGACCAGGTGCCCTTATTTTAGAAAGATTATAGAAAAGGCTAGAAGGACGAATCTCAAGCACTTTACGTAAAACCCAACAGTAGCTTAAAGAAAAGAAAAAAGAAGTCGGAGGCAGACAAGTTAGGTAGTCTCGTTTTGCGGCAAAAATGAAAATATTGCAAACCAACCTAGAAAGATCATATGTAGCCCATGACATCGCTTACGCGGCAGCCTGTGAAAAAATGTTGATCTTATAATTAGCGAGCCGAACGTCAAGATCTCAAAGGGGGCAGGATACCTCTCCGATACAAGAAACGACATGCGGTTCGGGTAAGGAATAGGGCCTGCGGCATCGTGAGTGTAAAGAAGGGATCTGGAGCGCTGTATTGCTGTTATGTTTCTCCGAGCATATATATCTCCGCCCTCAAGGAATACATTGATTCTCTAATGTTTGAAATAAGGGATGGGGGACAGGTGGCGGTATTCGCATGGGACCTAAATGCCAAATCAATCATAGGGCTCTCAAAAGACAGACCAAAGAGGAGAGTACGTGGCAGAGTGAGCTGTAGAATTGGACCTAGTAACCTCAAGCACGGGCCGGACTCCCACCTTAGAGCGGGGCGGCAGCAAATCCTACATTGACGTGACGGGAGCAACTGCAAGCTTGTCAAGAAGCATTCAGGGATGGACAGTGCTCACTAGAGAGGTGTTGATTTACCACCACCACATATACTTTGAAATAGGCGATGGAAAGAGGAACAACTAGGAGACAGTCCTACAATAAAAGTCTGTTTGACGGAGCTGAATTCAAGAAGATTATTATAGAAGAAATGTCAACCAGAAACGTTAGCAGCGCCGAAAAGCTAGATTCCATCATTAGAGAAGTATATAGGGCAAGCACAACATCTATCAGAGGTGACCAACGTGAACAGCCATTTTGGTGGACACTGGATATAGAGCGTCAGCGTAAGCTGAGCCTACAACTTAGATGAAGAAATACAAAAGCAAACGCAAGAAGAAACGTCAGCGAAGATGACAGAAGAAATGCTCGGATGCTTTACAGAAACTCCTGTAAAGAGCTAAAAAAGATCATAGCCAGGGAAGAAGGGGAGGCGTGGAAAAAGTTGTGTGAAGATCTGGAGGAGGACATATGGGGAGAGGGATACAGTGTGGTGGTAAAACAGCTGGGCTGTCAAAGGCTTCCCTATAACCTGACACTGGATAGAAAAGAGGAAATAATTCGACAACTCTTTCCGAGAACTAATGACAACTGGACAAGAGGGGGGAATGGAGGAGTTTTATCTCTTCAATCAACAAGAACTTGACCACGCATCAAACTAGATGAGGCTTGGAAAAGCCCTAGGACCTGACAGAATTTCCCCGGAGGCGGTCAAGATAGTGGTGGAAACAGTACCACAAATAGTGTTGGGGGTGTTCAACGAACTCCTCCGAAGGCAGTCTTTCCCTGTCATCTGGAAAGAATGCACTGTACTGCTGATATTGAAGGGCAGGAAAGAGGATTCCCTGTCATCCTACAGACCTTTATGCATGCTGAGCACGCTGGGAAAACTCTTCGAGGGACTGATTAAGGCACGTTTAGAGGAAGAAATGGAACAAGTGGGCGGATTATGCGGTAGGCAATTTGGCTTCAGGAGGGGCCGCTCTGCAGTCCAGGCTGTTAAATGGGTTGTGCACTCCACTAAGTGCAGCAGGTGTAGATGGGTAGCGATTATCGCGTTGAACGTCAGAAATGCATTTAACTCCGCAACATGGAGCCTTATCATTGACGAACTGCAAATAAATGGGATATATAGGTATTTGATTAACCTGGTGGAAAGCTACTTCCATGAGAGAAATATCAGACTGGCAAGAAATAAGACACTGGGCATGACGGCTGGGGTTCCACAGGGATCAGTGTTGGGGCCGCTGCTCTGGAACGTTCTATATGACGGAGTCCTCGCCTTGCGGCTTCCAGAGGGGGCAACGAGCATCGCTTACGCCGATGACCTAGCGATACTGGTGGAGGCTGATGACGATGACAAGATACTCGGCATACAACGAAAGGCCCTATTGAGAGTAGCGAGTGACTACAGGACAATCTCAACTTTTGTCGTCCAGGTGGTGACGGGTGTTCCGCCCATGGACCTGTTAATCGAGGAGCGGTGTCGGCTGTACAGTAAAGAGAATGCATACTTGGCATCGACGAAAGCCCAGGAAAGGGAGAGAACAGTCGAGAAGTGGCAGGAGAGGTAGAACAATCGCACTGAAACAGTGGCCTGGGCCAGGACGATCATACCAGACCTCAAATCATGGGTATACTGCAGACACAGGAGACTGGATTACTATTTAACCCACTTCCTTACCGGGCACAGCTGCTTTAGAAACTACCTGAAGAAAATGAGCCTGGGGGACGACAACAAATGCATTTACTATGGTGCCATAGATACAGCCGAGCACATAGTATTGGAATGCCAAAGATGGGCACTATATAGGCAAAACCTAGAGTCCTAGCTGGAATGCAGGGTTACAAGACAAAAGGTGGTGTCTCTAATGGTGGGCGAAGAGAGGAACTGCGGCAACATATCCAGTTTTGCGAAGAGAGGAACTGCGGAAACATATCCAGTTTTGTTAGGAAAGTTCTGGAAAAGAAAAGGATGGAGGAGAGATATCTGATTAGCAGCACGAGCAACACCGAACTCCTAATTCCAGCAACATTGCCCGGCTGGGGAGGGGAGAGGTAGGTTCTAGGAAGTTGGAAAAGAAGAAAAGACAGCCCCCACCCGTGAATATATATCCTGACGGATCGTTCCAGGGTGTGGGGGCGGTTCGTAAGAGCCTCTTGAGCCACCTGCGGGTGACCAACGTCCTTCTATATAAAAAAACTACTAGGGGCACAGAGCAGAGTCTATGAACTATGAAAAAAACTCAGGTGCTTGTGTCTGGCAAGTACGTGGATGGCGACCACGGTGGTGCACACACACACACACACACACGCACACCATTACACATACACCAATAAACACAAACTCAATCACATACACATGAACACCTATACGCATACACACCTGAGCTGGGCCAATCACCTTTCTTCAACTTATCTTGGGTGAGGTCCCTCCTCTTTCATCTTTCCTATTTGGCCAGACTCCTATTCCTCCACCGCTCGGCTGACTCTTGTTCTTTTCTGGCACCGACGCTATTAGGGTATCCGAGGGCTAGGTGTCTTTCCACTTACCGCTAAAAAGGCGTCTGACCCGTAGCGGGCGGCTATTGATATGGTCAGATTGGGATCATGAGCCGTGGTGAAGGCAACCAATCTAGGGCAACGACCCGAACAAACTGAAACAAAAAACTTTAAGGATGGCAGATAAACACGCGAAAATGCTACCACAGGTGGGTACCGGCGAGGCCGGAGAATTCCACTCCTTTATACAAGAGGGCTGTCCCACGGATTCTCAGGGGGACAATTTATCATTACTCCAACAAGACCTGAGTTTCAACTTATTCCAGAGAAGGGATTCAATACAAAGGTCCCCGGTCAAAAAAGACGCAAAAACCGAATCAACTGCCACTGAGGACAGCAGTAGTGAACAGGCTGGAAGAGAGACTATACGAAAGAGGGTAGAAGCACTAACGAAGACAGAAGACCACAAAAAGTTATAGGCAAAGAATCATAAAAGAAAATGCCATGCTTAGGAACCTCATACAAAGGACCGTAACTGAAGTGGAAACCCTTCAAGCATCAATAACGAAGATCCCAAACACGAAAACAGAAATAAAGACAGCTATCTGTAAGCTGGATAGGTACACGAAAAGAATGCCTGCTGCTACAGACTTTATTGAGGGAATTTCCCAGGAGTACACTGTAACTGTCACAGACAAAGAGCTAAACAACGAGCGCAGAATAAGAAAGGAAATAGGCACCCAAGCGATAAATGAGAGGCAAGCAGAAAATGAGATACTCATAAACAAAATAGAGAATGCTCTAAACAAAGACCCCAATAAAACTGAACTACAGGAAATCACAGAGCTCAAATAGCCGGAGGAGACATAAAAAAGCCAGGTGTGTAAAGATGATGCAGGTTCCCAAAAAGACCAAATGATCATCTTGAAAAAGGGGGCCGAAATATGTGACCCCCAAATGAGAAAGATTACTGAAAACAATCCACAGATAGAAGCTATCCTTGAGGAGAAGAAACTGGAAGTAGCGAAATGATGTGCTACATCTTATCAAATAGAATCATCACCGGTGACAGAGAAGATACGAGAGAGAATACTGAAAGATACACCTACCTAATAATGACGGGGGAAGAAAAAGAATCACCACTTAACAAAACAATCCTGAAGAATAACCTTCTTAGGGTCATAGGAATAACCAACCGAAACCAAAGAGACACACCCATCTGTCGTACAACAAAGGGGGTGGATGAAGTCTACGTAAGAAAGATCCTGGAATATGTATGTAGAAAATAAAAACAAGGAATAACACTCTGCAAGACTACAGGGAACAAAAAATGGAAAACACAGGTGATGACCCGAAAATGTTCTATTTTCAGAGGAACAGGAAAAAGGAAACCATCATCCTGAAACCTTTAGCACGCAAAACATATGCCTACATAACAAACAGTATGAAAAGAGAAGTGAGCACCGAAGGTGTCATCATTGGTAAGGTAAACAGGATATGTGAAGAGGGGGTACAAATAAGATTGAAAGGAAAAGATGATAAGTACAAGGAAGCCTTTATAGAGCACCTAACTTCTAAGCTTGAAAAAATGGCCCAAGTGGAGGTTAAACAAAGAAAGCAAACTGTTATGATCTTAGATATAAATGAAACACTGGAAAAAGCTGAAATACAGGAAGCTCTGAAAAAAACCTAAACTGTGGAGAGAGACACGACGATAACATACAGGTGAAATTAACAGAAAAGGCAAACTGAGATGGAGACAAGTATGCATTCATAACGCTACAAGAAAAAATAGCCCAACAGCTGGTGAGAAATAGAAAAATAGGAGAAGGATGGCATAGGTGGCGAAGCAAGTATACTTGCCGTATAGAAATATGACAAGACACAATAAGACAAGGATGACTGACAATAGAATATATGCAGCGATATATGTCTCAGATAATATGCTTAGAATATACAAAACTGGAAAAGGAAATGGATATGTATGGGCTGAAACTAAAGATCTTATATTATATTCCTGCTATATTTTGCCAGCAGTGAACGTAGAAGCACTTCAGCAACTCCTCTGACTTAAGAACAAATATACGAGAGCACAAGAAGATCCTAATTGCAGGCGACTTTATCGCCAAGTTATATATGTGGGGTTTAAAAATTGAAGACAGAAAGGGAAGTGCAATGGCTGAATAGATATGTGAAAACAGCCTTATCGTAGAACACATGGCCTGTTCTATATATAGGAGAAAACAGTATACCCATGATAACAAAGGAAGAGCTAATCGCGGCTGGAAACAAAATTAAACTTGGAAAGGCACGGATGGAATACCCCCAGATGTAATTAAGGAGATCACAACAAATGTGTCCGAATTGCTTGTACAAACTTTCAATAATCTCCTCATCCTCGACCTCTTTCCTGAAAATAGAAGATAGCCAGACTAGTGCTGATTGATAAGCCGGGTAAAAAGACTCACAGACCTTCATACCTGATAGATGTCATCGCAAAGACGTTTGAACAAATACTAAACCAGAGATTGACAGAAGAAATTGAAAAAAATGGAGATTTTGCGCCCACGCAGTATGGATTTCAAATAGGTTTCTCCACACTGCGGCTGGTGGGTGCCTTACATGGGTGGGCATAGGCTTCGTGAGTAGGATTGCCTATTAGTAACCAGTGGCTCCGCAGACGAAAATTTTGAAAATCTTCAAGGCCACGCGTTTTTCTAACACTTCAAAATTTCAATGAAAAAGTCTTTTATACAAAAACATAGGCTTCCACAAAAATATATTTTGGAAAATTGGTAGCTATTTAAAATAATATTTAATCACGAACATCGAGGGCATAAATTAATGAAAATAATTGATGGCAACATGTGAAAAAATTTGATATGGGTGTCTTACCGTTACCTGTAGAGGAAATCATCTCGCCTGTTCTTAATGTCCAGAAAATTGTTAATCACTTTTTCATTAAAGTCCCGGAGTTGTTTTACCATTTTTTCTCGATGGACAACATGGCCAATGCTGTAAGTCTGTCTTGGCTCATGGTATTTCTTCAAAATGTCTTAACGCGTTTTAAAGTAGAAAAGCACCTTGCGCCTTCGGAAGTGGTCATTGGAATCGTTGCTACAATATTACATAGTTTATAAATTTAAGAAAATGCTTCGTTAAGGTTATTTTCCTTTAGAAAATTTAAGAAGGCACTAACACCTTCCACTTCGGTTGCCACCCATCACTAAACAAATAAAACAAAACACCTAAATGTGTCCTAGACACTACTATACAATTTTCGTGGAAAACGATTTTCCTACGTCTGTTTTGGAAATAATCAAGTCGGGTATCGGCCTTCCTAATCGTTTAATTTTCGTTCGGATCTCGTACGTTATGTCTTTATCAGTAAATAAAAAGTCCACCGAATTAATTTGAAACGTTTCATAATCAAAAACAGTAAAAATCCACTTCTCAGCGAAGAAAATAAACAACACTTAAAACGGTCACTGAACATATGTGACCCCTTGAGCCGATTTTACAATCGAGTTTAACGACATCCTCGCCGTATTCGACCTGCACGCCCGATGATAAACGAGTGCTGGATAACCATGTACACACGCCTTTGAATGCATATTCATAATCAAAGGCGCAAGCACGCGCTACGGTGTCCGGATGCAAAGTCAAAGTACGGTGGCGCGATGCTGAGTCAATAATAATTAGAATATGGATAGTTTATCGTCAACAATTAATTGATATTATTGTAATATTGTAACAGTCATTTATAGTAAATGAAAAGAAAATCAATATAATTTTTCTATTGAATTTTGGGCTGGGCACATGCCCCTGTGTCCCTTATCGCCAACCGCCACTGGTTGAGGGATTTACTCGTCGGTTATACTGATGACGCACCTTGGTATGGAGTGAACGAAACGTTAAGAAGAGTGGACAGATGAATGATGGCCAACGAACACCAGCTGGCCGCTGAAAAGGCAGAGGCGGTCATCGTAAAGGGTCCAAAAATCAGAGGTGACTTTTCGTTCCGCTTAAATAACACCATGATAAAACCAGCGAAGACCGTGGTGGTTGGTCAACATGTACGAATGACAAAAGAAAAGGCTGAAAGAATAACAGTAGCACTAAGTAGGTAATGCCCAACGTGAGAGGCCCAATAACAGCAAAACGGCTACTGGCCAGCGGAGTAGGGCACTCAATTATACTGTACGGAGCGCTGGTATGACATCTAGCAATAAAAGTACAGAACTATACAATGATGATGGAGAGTATACAGCGCAGAGTGCTACTAAGGCTGGCGTCCAAGTTTCATACAATCTGTTTGCAGGCAATTCAGCTGTTGGCTGGCGTCGTACCCATACACCTACTAATAGAGGAAAGGTGTTTCTTACATGAGGCGAGAGGAGTGATAATATAAAAGGTTAAGCAGGCCATGGAGGAGTAGCAGTAAATATGGTCCCAAAACACCACGAAAGGACAATGGACAAAAAGCTTGATTCCAAATCTGACAGACTGGATGAAATGCGACCAGAAAGAAATACATTTCTGGCTCACACATTACTCACCGGCTACGGATACCTCAGATCCTACGCCAAACGCATATGAAACTTAGACAAGAACGAGAGCAGGTGTATCTACTGCGGTGAAGAGGACACTGCAGAACACTCCATTTTTGTATGTCAAAGTTCGACGAAATGAAAAGTACCACCCCAAACCCTGCATGGATACATAATATCGACGATCTGGTACCAAACATTTTAAAAGGCAAGACCTCACGGAAAAAGGTCATGAGATTCGCCCGATAAGTCATGACCATAAAAGAGAGACACAAGAACTGGCGAAGCGAAGGAAACAACCAACTAAATTTAATTGCTCAAACTCCCAATTGCTCAAAGCGAACGGGGGATGTAGGGATAACGTGGAAGGAGAAGAAGAAAAAACAGCTCTACACTCGTGAAGATATGTCGCAAAGATAGTACCATGGTGTTATAAAGCGGTTCAGGCGAGACTAGTTTCGTTAGCAGATGCGCCAACTACAATCCACAATAAAAAAACTACTTAGTAGTAGTAGCCCACTGAGCAAGGTAATATTGCATTAACATTGCAGACTATTTTCCAAAGCAAGTGTAAGTTTGATAGATTACTTACAGAAAGCCTCCTGCAAGTTTGTTGCAAATGGCAAGTCTTCCCCCCCAGTGACTTTACATATGTAAGTGTTTCTTTTGTAACTTTACTGCAAGTTTACTGTAGTGAGCTGTTACAAACTTTCTTTATACTTACAAATGTTACCTTACAGCAAGCTTCAGTTTTAAAAGGGCCTAGCAAAGTTGTAAAATTTAAACTTACATTTGCAACTTATCTGCAATTGTATATATTATATATAGGGGAGGGTGGGCCACAGTGAGACAAAAAATACATATTTCAAAATAAAAAGTTTTATTTTATTTATATCATCAAAACAAATGAACAGATATATATGTTTATATTTTAAGAACAAATTGTAGACTATACAGTTGTTGAAATGCGACAATAAAAATGGCAGCAATTTTTTATAAAAATAATATTTCTGTCTCACTGTGGCCCGAGGTAAGGGGTACAATGAGACTACCTAAAAATATTACTGTTTTGACAGTTTTTGACAAAAAAAAAAATATAAAATCATTTGAAATACAACAGTAAATTAAACGTAAGAGGTATCAAACTAAAAAAATACACAATAACACTTTCAGCGGATTTCCAAAGACAGAAAAATTAATTAAACGACCTTGTCGCTTGGTGCGTCCAGTAGGCTGCGGAGGTGGCAAAATCGCTTTAATGTCAGATAAGTGAACAAAAGCGTCATCAGGAATAATTGGAAAAATGAAACTATCTAAACATTTTGTACTTCTTCTCAGATTCCCCTCTCACCTCAATCTCACTTTTGTTGTCAATAACCTTGGCTATGTAGTAAATTTTCTTTTTAGTAGAAAACTCCACTAGAATAAAATCTCCTACATCTGGGTTTTTGGACAACGGCTCCAAATTAATTTCATTTTCTGTTTCTGACATGTCAAAATCATCATCATTATCCGTCTCTACCTGCAAACTACCTTCACTCTCTGATTCGGATGACTGTAGTTCTTTCAATCTATTTTTCTTCTGTTTGAGACCAGACTTCTTCAGTGAATTTCTTCTAAGTTTTTCTCTTTCTTTTACTTTTATAACTAACAATTCAGGTGTGTCAGTCATTATGGCACTTTTTCCTTTAGTTCGCCTCTTCCTTTCTAGTTTCAGTTCCTTGGCTTTTGGAAAACCAACTAATTCTTCTGGAGTAATGAATCTTTTAGAAGGTGGTGTAGTGGGAGTATGCGTGACAGATCGATTGGGCTCATCGTCTGAAGCATGACTTGGTCCGGTAACAGGTTGATTATTGGGCTCTGGAGGCCGTCTTAAGTTTCTATTCGTCACTTCACTACAGAGAAAGTCATCATCTGTAAAAATGTTTCGATCATATGGATAGATGCCTGTTTTTCTAAATCCGGCTATAATATTTTTTGGTGTCATGGACCGTTGGAAAGCTTGGCCCACACATCCCGCTATCCCATAGATATTCAAAGGCACTCCGGGATGATTTAAAAGCCAACTATCTACAGCGGCATTATAAAAAGCTTTAAATGAATAAAAAACTGTGACATCTAATGGTTGAAGCTTATTAGAGCAGTGAGGTAGCAAAGTCACAATTGTGACTCCATTCTCTTTGGCTAGAGTTATACTTTGGACAGACAAATGACTTTCGTGATTATCCATCACTAATATACAAGGATTCTCTAGAGAACTTGCACTCTTTTTGATGAAGTGCTTGAATGTTTCAACGAATAATTCTGTGTTCATCTATCCAGAAGGATTTGCTAAGCCCAGAGTGCCTGGTGGAGCCCCAATTAACATATGTTCTTTAAATTTTTTTCTTGGAAAAGTCATTACTGGAGCAAGGCTATTCCCAGCTGCATTTATGAAACAGCACGTGGTAACTAGGGTTCCTCGTTCACCACTAGTAGCTTTATTGACTTGCTTCGTCCCTTTTTTTGCGATGATCTTTTTTGGTTTATGGACAGTTGTTGTTGCCGTCTCGTCCAAGTTATAAATCCTTGAAGGGTCTCGAAGTTTTTCAGACCTCTCCATAATTGCATAAAGGTTATCAAAGAACTTTGAAATATTATGTCGGTTGAAAGAAGTTGCTCTGGATAAGCTGCAACCCTCGGGCTGCCTGATG
This sequence comes from Tillus elongatus, assembly GCA_964006375.1. NCBI lineage: Eukaryota > Metazoa > Arthropoda > Insecta > Coleoptera > Cleridae > Tillus > Tillus elongatus. Next base: position 89,793,100 of record OZ023267.1, read on the forward strand.
CTGAGTATGGGGTGTCTTTTCATGAATGAACTAAGCCAGTCGACTCCGGCTAATTTGTTTCTCCTCCAACTCTCTGGAATAGGTTTGGAATTGGCTGTAGCTAGCTCATAAGCCAAAGCGCGAACATTTTTGGTGGATTTTCCATAACACATTTTCGAACATTCCAGAATGTAACAACACAAACTTTGTTCTTCTGCCTTAGAGAATATTTGACGGGAATTGTATTTAGGGGTCATTCTAATTTTGCTTTCAGGTTGATCTTTCTGTCTCTTAACATATCGTGCTAAAGTTTGAAATTTAACACCATTCCGTTCAGCTGCTTCACGTAGTGACAATCTTTCTACAATCACCTGCCTAACAGCACTTTTCATTTGTTCCTCTGTGAAATTTCCTTTTTCAGTCTTTCTTTTTCTTCCTCTGGACATGATGCTAGCTATTTCAGGGAAAAAACAAGCTTTGTTAAAAAATCTTTAAATTTCTAAGTACCTACATTTAACACGGATTCATGGGCCACAATAAGACAAGTCTCATTGTGGCCCACTAAATTGTGTCTCATTGTGGCCCTAACGCAAGTCGGAATAAAATGGTTCACATTTTACTTAAAAGCGAAATTAACTCAACATAACCTAGCGCGTGATGATAAAAAAACTTGCTGTAATTACTAAATAAAACGGCGAAAACTAAAGGCAATACCACAGTTATTACATGCTAAATTGAGTATATGGAAAAAGATTACATACCCAAAATTAACGAAAAGCAAATAACAATGTCGTATGTGCTGTGAACTGCCGGTAAGTTGGATAGAAAATGAATCATGGCAAACTTGAACTTCTGTTAAAAAGGCAGAGAAAAAAGCGCGCGCATTTAAAATTTATACAATTTGTCTCATTGTACCCCGCGTCTTATTGTGGCCCACCCTCCCCTACAGTGCAAGTTTGTAACTTGGGATAATTCCAATTAATCTACTTCAGCTTTTTTTCAAAAATGCTCGGAGTCAGATAACATTCTCAGTTACAATCTTTTCAAAAATGTATTGTACAATTTGTGTCAAATGTCATTGATAATTTTTGTAAATGACAACCTTAGCTTTTTGTTGACTATTTTTAAAGTACACATCAAGCGATACAAAACCACTAAATTTCAAATTTTTATTATAAATCTTGAGTTGAAAGCAGGAAAAAAATTGGTGTAGTTATCAATGAATAAAAATTTTAAATCTGCTGGTTTTCTACATCTTCACATGTAAGAACTTTAAAAATAGTCAACAATAACGTAGGGTTGATTTAAAGAAATTATCGATGAAGTCATTTTTCAAATATGGTACATACTGTATAGCTCTTTTTAAAAGACTGCAACTTGAAATACTAACCCATGTGTCCAAGCATTAAAAAAAAAAGAAACTGTATTTGATTAACTGAATTATTTCAAGTTACAAACTAATACTGAATATAGGTATTGTATTTATACATAATATATATTTCTTGTAAAACTGTAAAAAATGACTTAAGACATTATTAACTAGAATAAAATCTTTACTACATACAAAAATTAAAGACTTACAACACATTTCATTTCTGCTGATAGATAGATATAGAGACTTTATTGACCATCAAATGTACATGGTAAGTCACTGTTTTTATAAGTACCGACTGTAGTTACTAGATAGAGATAATTAAGACATATAGCGAGTGTCCATGTTTAGCCTAAAATGCAGTTCTAGTCAAAACTCAGCAACAAAACAGATAACTTGAACTCGTTATATCGTTATTAATTGACCGATTTCAATTTTTTTTCTAAATGAATAATAATTAATTGTTTTTGATATTGTTTTACTAAATAACTCGTAGTCGTCTAGGAAAACGTGTGAAACACCAATAACAAAAACGAAGTAGCATTACTTATTTTGAGAGGCGAGAAATTTTTAGCTTCTAAAATATGTGGTAACATATATGACATAAAATAAAGTCAACATATCAAATACTATTGTGAAAAAAGAATTATCTAAAATGGTGCGTTCATTTCGATTTTAGAGAAAGTTTAATTAAGCAAACGTAAGAATATGCAATGGATAAATCAAGCGCAGGGAAATGAATACAACTTCAATGCGAAAATAGCTTAAATATATCGACAGTCTCTGAAAGTGTTCACGCATGTCTTAACTATCCCTATCGAGTAAGTATAGTACTGTCAATGTCTGTGTACATTCTGAAACATTGAGTTAAAGTAAAGCAAAGTTATTACTACAATGAATTACGTATATATATATATATATATATATATATATATATATATATATATATATATATATATATATATATATATATATAAAGTGGCTAGTGTAACTTGCCTTCCAAAGCTTTTGCCTAACGCACTCACACACACAGACACACACACTACAAAGAATGAATACAAGTAGTATGTAACACTATACACATTAGTTTAGAGCACCAATAAATTCCTTCACCTTGGTTTTTGTTTTATAACATCCACTAGTGCCTACTGTAATCTTGTTAGTGGGAGCATCTTAATAACATTAGGTAGAAAACTGAGGAATTTGATTCCGAAGTAATCAAACATCTGCTTTGTTTTCTCCTTTTTGTGCAACTGTATTTTTAATTCATGCCTGCACCTGGTATTGATGTTGCGAGCTTCATCATTCACTGGATATTTTGAATACATATACTGAAGAAGAATATGGCTGGAAGGGTACCCAAGTATCCCATTGGCCTCGAACACATCAGGGCAGCTTTTTATTGGACCTACGCACACAATGTCCTTATTGCTCTTTTTTACATGATAAACACATGTTCCGCTGCTGACGAGTTAACCCATATGAATGTTCCATACGATAGGATACTGCGACAATGTGCAAAATAAGCAATCCGGGCAACTTGATGGGTACTGTACTGTTCCTTATGATGTCGATTGCTCTGGATAAACCTCATTCTTCCATAGGTCAATCATATTTAACGTTTTAAAATAAATTGGTCTGACCAGGTAAGTCATCTCCAGGTTGCTTCTAAGGACATAACAAAATTCGTATTTATCAATTAGGTTTTCTTTTTCGTTGTGTATATTTCATAAAAAGAAACAAAAATATAAATGCAGCCATTTTAGAATAATTCACGAATAGCGACATACCAAAATTTAATTATGCTACAGAAAAGTGACTAATTTTATTGAATTCACACTTGTATTTAGTATATAGCTGTTTTAGAGATTCTTACCTGACATGTTTGTCGATATACTCCATGTTTCATTATCTACACTCCAGACAACGAATTACTTAATTACCCAAAATTCAAACAATTCAGGCTACAATAAGATTGTTCAATCTTTAAAACTTACAGAAAAATAAATAGACAGATCAACTAACAGCTTATGATGATATCATAAATATAAACAACAATCCGCCATTATTCATTAATGTCGGGCGTATTGTTAGATTCAGTTTGCTGTTGGCGTTGGTGTTGCTATGTTGCTATTGGACGATGATGACATACGATCGAACATACAGAACACGAAAACAGAGGGAATTCAATAAATGTTTACAAATTAAAACAAACTTTCAGAAACCTTACAATTGTCACTTTACGTGAGCTTACAAATGGAGAAAAACAACAAGCTGGCAAAGGAGATATTACATTTGAAAGTTATGTTAAAGTTTCATTTGTAAGTTTGCATTGGTTTATTGGCAGCAAACATGCAGAAATGTTGCAAACTTGCTTAATGGTAAATTATCTAACGTTGCGGTAAGCATTTGTAAGTTACCATGCTTAATGGGAGTAGTAGTAGGGGTTTTTATTACAACTGCGATCTAAAATCAATGATTTTCAATAATATATTTTGACATCTAATTATTTAAATTCCTTTTTACCAAAATAGCATTAATTATTATCACTTCTCATGTGTGTATTATATTACACTGAAATGTTTTGGCTACAGGTTTTTATTGTTGTTAACTGGTATAGTTAACTGGTAGACCAGCATCAACAAACAACAAATTAGCTAATAGATATTTTAGGTGATAATTTTTTCTTACTCAATACCGAAAAATTAATTCATGTATTTTTTACCCAACTTCAACACCAGCATCAGTGCACATGAGATGTATTGAAATAATTACAACCGGTGAGTATGTATAAGCGACAAATAGTATCAGGTACCTAGGTGTAATGCCAGATGCTAATTAAAATGGAATAAGCATCATAAGTAATTATATAAATAAAGGATGTAGGAAACTTATTTAAAAGTTCTATACTATTAGGTACATACTTGACATCAATATTGATTTACACTGCACAGGTTAAATATCTCCTTGCATACTGTATTTCTATACGGGGGTCTGACCTGACCTGACCTGACGGTTGGCTGCTGATCAGCAAAGGTCCACAGTTCCGGGAACAAGGTTTAATTCTGATGAACTATTTACCCATGAGATGGATATACCTTCCGAAATTTACGATCGTGAAAATCAAAATTTTCCTACACCGGGCACATCAACCGAAAATCCTTAATAGAACAATCTCAATTTATGTCAACTTCCTTATGTTGAAATCCCCAAACTGCCTGGAAAATTTCTCATAGATTCGGGAAGCAGTAAAAGTCTTTTGAAACCAGATATTGTTCAAAAAAAATACAAAAATAAAATCTTTCAAAAATTGTTTCAGATTAAATGAGCTCATGGATTCTCCGTGTACAAATATACGGCAAATATTTTACTAAATTCAATTACTAACCCTCCACACGAATTTTGTTTATTTAATTTTAATGATAACTACACGGGTCTGATGGGAGCTGATTTTCTCCTTGCAAGTAACCCTAAACCCTGCAGGGATACATAACATCGACGATTTGGTACCAAACATTTTAAAAGGCAAGACCTCACGGAGAAAGGTCATGAGATTCGACCGACAAGCCATGACCATAAAAGAGAGACACAAGAACTGGCGAAGCGAAGGAAACAACCAACTAAATTTTATTGCTCGAACTCCCAATTGCTCAAAGCGAACGAGGGATGTAGTGATAAAGTGGAAGGAAAAGACGAAAAAACAGCTCTACGCTCGTGAAGATATGTCGCAAAGATAGTACCGTGGTGTTATAAAGCGGTTCAGGCAAGCCACTAGTTTCGTCAGCAGATGCGCCAACTACAATCCACAATAAAAAACGACTTAGTAGTACTAGTAGTAGTAGTAGTAGTAGTAGAGGTTGTTATTACAATTGGGATCTAAAATAAGTGATTTTCAATAATATATTTTGACACCTAATTATTTAGATTCCTTTTTACCAAAATAGCATTAATTATTATCACTTTTCATGTGTGTATTACATTACACTGAAAAGTTTTGGATACAGGTTTTTGTTGTTGGTAACTGGTATAGTTAATTGGTAGACCAGCATCAACAAACAACAAATTAGCTAATAGATATTTTAGGTGATAATTTTTTCTTACTCAATACCGAATAATTAATTCATGTATTTTCTACCCACTTCACCACCAGCATCAGTGCACATGAGATGTATTGAAATCATTACAACCGGTGAGTATGTATAAGCGACAAATAGTATCAGGTACCTAGGTGTAATGCTAGATGCTAATCTAAAATGGAATAAGCATCATAAGTAATTATTTAAATAAAGGATATAGGAAACTTACTTAACAGTTATATACTATTGGGTACATAATTGACGTCAATATTGATTTACACTGCACAGGTTAAATCTGTCCTTGCATACTGTATTTCTATAAAAGGGTCTGGCTACGATATAATACTTAGTCCCTTACAGGTAACACAAAATTACATGTTAAAACTATGTTTAACAAATAGAGAATGTACGAGAGAATACAGTGTTTTAATAACAGTTATACAAAATTCTAGACCTAAGGGTCCTGTACATATTGAATGTCTTGAAATGCATGCTCAAGATAAATGACGTGCAGATTATACATAGCCATACGAAAATATGAAACGAGATATATCAAGCAGCTACCCTCATCTATCCCACATTAGAAAAAAACGGTTGGTCAGGTCATGTCAGGTATCTGTAGTACCTCTAAGTACCTGTAGGGATCAAAAACTGTAAGAAACATAATTATAGGAAATAAATAAAATGTTTTGTAATTGACAACCGGAAAATGTTGGGGACATGCATCAATTTATAGGTCAGAGAGAATAATAAACGACTAGCACGTATGTCTGTGTGCATGGCGTCGATAGTTTCTGTTAAGTATTAGATGTACAGGAGTTTTTTTTTTGGGTGGACCAAAGGAAGTGAGATGTGCGTAATTTTATAGTAGTGAAGAAAGCAGTTGGGTTGATTGGGTGCGAATGAAAAATGTGGTGTTACTGATCAGAATGAGCATGTGAATCGAACTAAGTAGCTAAAGTTATATCTGGATATTTGCTCTAATTTGACCAGGTCATTTATATGAAAGAATGTAATAGAAGCTTCGCTGAGCCAGATTCAAAGATAGTACCTAATGTGTCGTTGTTAAATGATTCATTTGTTTGTCAGATGCACATGTAGGTATTTGTTATTTAGAGTTTATTTTTCTATCTAATGTTTAGTTCAGAAAGGGATCGATAGATTAGTAGATGGCTGATGATTCACTTAATGTGCAAGTATTTGTTGTTTTATTTAAAAGTGAAGATAACTAAACAAACGAGTAAAGGCTTGGTTTTGTTTATTACTGAATTATATGTAAAAACAACTGTAGTTCAAATTTTTCTTTATGTTCCTATTATTTTAGTTCCGTTAATATTGTACTGTTATTGTTGTGTACGAATTGTAAGTTGTAAAATGGAAGTTATAGTAAATAAATAAATAAATAAATAAATAAATAAATAAATAAATAAGTAAATAAATAAATAAATAAATAAATAAATAAATAAATAAATAAATAAATAAATAAATAAATAAATAAATAAATAAATAAAATAGAAACAAAGTCAGCATAACTAATTAAAACATATTGCATTACATTGTTCTTCCCTGTAAAGGCTCTTCACATAATATTTTTCACTTGCTTGCATTCTCTAACAAAACAATGTTCTCTACACTTGTTGCATTTCGACGTCTTGTTGGTATTTTCGTATCATGAACAGCAAAATCCTTTTCAAATGTTTGACGGATTCAACGAACAGCAATCACAGAAGTGCGATTATGTGGACGATGGTTTTCGCGAAGTGCGTGTTGCGTATTTACAAAAGAACGTCTATTTTCATCATTTTCAAGCGTATATTTAGCCATGATGGATTGTCAGAGTGTACGAAAAATAAATGACAAATATTGACAGTTATAACATTTTAAGCATGGTTGTCATTTCACTTCATCATCATCATTCTTGTTGGAAAAGTATTTACATATAATGAGATTGATATAATTTTACCTGAAATTCACTGCAACGGTTTCCCGTAAATTTTAAAGTTTGGTTTTATTTGGTAGCGTTTTTGTTAAGTCAGATTTCTATTTATGTCTTAATAATAAGTTGGTATGATATTTTTCAGGATCCACAAATGAAAAATAATGACACAAGGCCTGAATATGTTAGGGTAAAACTTCAATTTACGGAAGAAGGAATCGTAGCAACAACTACCGGAAGTCAAATGAGCAGTCGACTAAACAGTGTTGTTGGTGCCAATGGATTACTTTATCTGCCTGGAAAGTCTTCCACCCAAAATGATGCTTATTATGATGCTTATGTTATCAATGATTTACTATAAGTCTTCACATGTTAATGGCTCCCTCGAATAAATATGTTTAAAGAGTGTTTCTATTTTAATTAGTTCTAGTAAAGTACTGATTTCAATAAATTAATAAATGTATTTTTAATCCTTTAAATCGACACAAATAAAACATAAACAATTTCAGTTTTATAGACCTTCAAAAATATGAAGTAAATACACAACACGAAACCTAAAATGTTATTTTAAAATCAAGTGAAATTGTTAGTGAGGTTACAAAACATAATATTTAAGTTTCACTTATTTAAAAACTTTAATTGCATTAATTTAAAGATGATAACTGTCATAAAAAATCGTAAAAAATACTTCCGAATTGTTTCATTTATCTGAATTAGTTGAGGAAAAAGCACCTTACTTAATAGCCATCGTCCCGACCAATTACACCGATGATAAGGCAGCTAGACGAAACGTTACACATAACACAAGACTTACGACGAACGGTCAGATCTCTCTCAGGTTTAGGGTTGAACATACTGAGACCTTAGTGGCGGTCTCCAGCGAGATTTGGGAAGTAGGCAGATTGAGGCCCCGTAATCTAGCTACGTATAACAACCCAACCTATCCTTAACCACGGCTCTAAGGCGTAAGCAGATTAACGCCTTGGAGTTTAAGTCCTTTCATATTTACTTAACCTCTTGAAAATAGCTTCAAAACAGGAGCCGCAACGTAGTGTTTTAATAAATTCCTGACGCGGCTCAACCCAAAAACCAAGTATACCTCATATATACACAGTGTGCCATTTACAACTTCATACGCCATTTCCTCGAAAACTTAATGTGATTTTTAAAAATTGCTAATAATGTATATGAAACAGAATGGCAAAAAGATCATGAAGACACTGATAACGAAATCGAAGAACTAGATACAGTTAATTCTAACCAGTAATCATACGCCGCACCAGGCATTCCCATTTTGGAAGAGAAAATTAGCAATAACAAATTCAATCAAATATTCTTTAGTTGCTCAGAGAAACCCGAAATTCTGAAAGTCAGAAAAGGCAAGAGAAATTATATTCATGCTAAATTTAATTGAGAAGATCCAGACAAGATAGCGCAATTTGTAAAGCAACACTGTTTACCTCAAAAGAACTACCTATTTATTAATGAGATACATTATGAATTACTTAGTTCGGCTATCAATCGACACTTTAATAATGTTCATGCGCCGCAATTTTATAGATGTGAGAAAGTTTTGGAAGAAATTAATAGTAAGGATGAATTAAAGGATCTTATCATAGCATATCATCAAGGTAAAACTAGCCATAGGGGTCCAGATGAAACTTATTTAGGATGAAACGGAAATATTATTATCCTAGTTTAAAACAAAAAAATTTAGAATTCATTTTAGACTGAGACATGTAAACAAGCAAAATACAATAGACATCCAATTAAAATACCCTTAGAGCACACTCTAACTCCTTTAAAACCTCTAGAATCAGTTCACATAGATACATTTCAAATCGAATCATCTCAGTTCTTTACAATTCTTGATCCTTTCAGTAAATGTGATCAGGCCTTTCCGATTAAAAGCAAGAATGCTATAGAAATTTTCAGGGTATTCATTATGATATTTTTCACAATATGGTACAGTAAGAGGCGTCGTTTCCCACTCTGGTACGGAATTTTCAAATGACACTGTCAAAGAGCTCCTAAAGTTATATCAAATTGAATTACACATAACTACACCTCATGATCCTAGCCCTAACAGCCCAGTAGGGAGATTTCACAGCACATTGATTGAACACTATAGAATTTTGAAAATAAAATACGCAAATCTAAAACCTCGCCACTTAATACCCTACTGCATCCTAACCTACAATTCAAGCATTCACTCTCAAACTCACAAACCACCTTTTGAGTTAATATTCGAATACATCGCAGAAATCTTAAGTTTCGATCCCGAATTTATACTCACCCAAAAACATAACAATTTTATGAAAATAATTTATGATATCCTATTACATCGGATAGAAAAATTAAAAGAAAAAATGCCCCTCAGAACTAAGGCTGAAGTAAATCAACCATTTAAAGAACGTAAAACAGTCTATAAAAATATGCCCCCTGGATTTCACAAAAAGCACAAGAACCCCTACACAGGCCCATACACAATAATATCTCTCCTAGAACAGAATAAAGCTTTACTCATAAATCAAAATAATGACGAGCGATGTGTAACTTATTTAAGAAATCTTCGCCTTTCAGGTGGGCACGCGGAGGGCAGCCACAGCTAGCAGATTTAAATAACAACCCAGGGTTTTTACCTCGCAAGTAAGGCAGAAGCTATTGCCAACATGACGTATAGCGCCTTATACATGTATATCTCTGGGTGATGAATAAATATATACATGTATATAATATAGAACCCTTTTATTGACTATAGTAAACTTAAATACAAATCTTATCTTATAGCCAATACTTTAAGTGATAATTTTAGATCTGAATACCATAATTTTATAATCGCCCTTAATTATACTGTAGATAACATAGATGAAACGTTCCTTAACATTTTTCCTGATAAGTATAGATTTAAGAGAGGTTTACTCAATCCTTTAGGTACAGTTTTTAAACCAATCACTGGCAATCTAGATGCTGATGATGACGAAAGAATCAACAAAGCCCTCCAATTCTTAGCTGATGATCAAAATAGAATGCATGAGCTACTCGACGAACAAACATCTGTTATGATAAATGCAATAAACGAATGTAATCAAACAGTAAATACTTTAACTCATAATCAAAAAGAACTTGTCAAAAGAATGTTAGCGCTTCAACACATTACTAAAGATTTAGCTTATAATAGTATGCCTGTTCTCCAGCGAGCGCATATTCTCGAACTATTGACTGAAATCGCTAACCTATTTAACGTCATAGAATCGATAATATTAACAACCGAAAATGCTATAACGTTCTCTAAATTAAATACTTTTCACACTTCTATCATCAAACCAAAATTCGTTATTAAAGAGCTTCCTGTAATAGAAAAATACATTTCACAATATAGTTTAGTAAGCAAGAGTGACTTAGTCAAGTCTGTCCAAACTGGATATAAAATTATATTCCAAATTGATATTCCACTAGTAGATAAATCTGACTATATTTACTACCAACTGTACTCTCTACCTATATAAACCAATCCCAACAGCTTCTCTAGGATAATACCTCGATTCAAGTACCTTATCCTAAATGAGCAACAATACGCCTTCAGAAACAATCCCTGCCAGGAAGTTACGAACGAAATATATGTCCGTACAGAAGATACAATAGCAGACGTCAGTGAAGATCCTCCCTGTGAAGTAAGGCTAATTAATTTCCAAAAGCCTATCAATAATTGTGAACAAGAGACTGTAAAAATTACCAAGACTATCGTTTCAAAATATGGCGTTTTGTATAGTTTATGGTGGTGGCTCCAAAGGAAACCAAGATGTCAATCAAATGCTCGGGAGAAGACAACACACAAATTATACAAGGCACGTATATGGTGACACTCAAACCAAGATGTCAGTTGTTGTCAGTTGAGACACAACAATTGTTCCCCTTACCAAAGTTGGAAGAAGTTACAGAAAGCGAAATGAACATAGAAGAATTGCCAGCGATGGAACTGGAAAACATCCCTCTGCACGACGTAGGCAACAACAGGGCTCGGCTGCAGTCTATCAAAAGTAGAATTCCCAACAAAATTAAATTCCCGTTGTACAAGACAAGTATTTGGACGATCCTGCTCTACATTATATTAATCCTTCTAGCAGCAATATTTATTACAGTTTTTGCCAAAAGAAGATGTGCCCTGCAGAATGAAAGAAAAAAATCAGAAGCGGAAAATCCTTTAAGAATTCCAAAACCCAAGGGTTCCGTCCTCTAATGGGGGGAGGAGTTAACACATAGCTTCCCACGATAAGTCACGCAGATGATATCGAGTTACATTTCCACGCAGCAGTTCCCATCAACACGAATTATACCGACCGATGCACATTGTGTCAGAAGTGCGAGTTCGCAAGAAGCTAGATCCGCATGTTCTCGTGAGAACCTGCAACAAACACTTGTCCGATTACTATATAAAGCCATTGTTTTGTATAATCTTATTTCAGTTATATTTTAGGCAGTAACTATGTCAATTTGTTTTTAAGTAGTTTAAATAGTTTAATAAATTAAAAAAGAACACCTAAGAACAAGTGTTGTTAATTCGCGTGTTGAACATCAATATTAATGATTTACACACACACACCCGTAAAACGATTACCTACAACTCCACTTAAAAGTTTCTATCATATTTTGCCAAATGGTTTTAAAGAAAGATACCGAAATAGCCCGATCAAATACCTTTCAAAATATACTTGCGTTGCTTGATTCTTATTTTCGTTATATTTCGTTACATTCTATAAAACAACTTTACATATCATATTTCTGATAATTGTCAAAAGGTGTAGGAACATGGTACCAAAATGACATCCTTTCCTGAAGTTATGTTAATTTTTCTGAAATAATAGATGAAACCGTCGATCTTTATAATGACTTTATTCAATGAATTAAAGAAAAAGCATAATCACCCCAAAAACCACAAAAATAATAACAGAGAATGCGCTAGATACGTATTTCGACAACGAAGTTGTCTTTATCAGTAGCTATCGCTAAACTAACTGTATGGGCAAAATTATCCTATTTATATACCTAAAACAATACACTAAAATGATGTAATACCGTTAATGCAATACCGGATGATGATGCAATACCGGCTGATGCAATAGCGGGTAATGAAATACCGGATGGTTCAACACCGTGTGATGCAACATCCGCTGCCTCAGTACCGGATGATGCAACATCGGATGAGGTTACACCGGGTGACGTAATTCAATGACTATTGTTGTGTTGGTGCATACGCCCAACCACTTCTGTCGATGTTGAATGCGTCCATAAATTATTTTGTGCTATTTCAGAAAGTGCTGAATTGACCGGACCCATGTCTGCATTCATCAAATTTTGTGGATTCACTTTGCGGATTTCTAAACTTTCCAAAGCATCTAACTTGAGATAATCCGTGGCTACATTATGTCCAGAGTCAATCACATTTTGGGAAACTCTAGATTTTTCACCTGTATTTAATCTGAAATGAGCTATGTGCTCCTTAAAGCTTGTGGTTTTTGATCTCCGTGTTTGCCCAATATAGATTTTCTCGCAATTATCTGATAAACGCCCGATTTTTGTCGGAAGTCAATAATATCCTTTGGTCCACCCAAAAGGTTCCTCAAATTATCAACTTTATAAACATCTCTCAAGTCATTATCTTTGAATATTTTCTCTTACCCTTTTGTAAGAAAGGGGTAGAATGGAGGTACAGCGAACTTTTTGGCTGGTTCATCGGATTCAGTCTTCAATATCGTAATGTTACTTGACATTTTCCACCTATGCTTACTAACTGATATATACACAATGTCTGGAGAGAGACCGTTATAAATCCCGATATGTATAATTTTGTTCATCTCTGAATTGCATCGCTTACTGCTCAAAGGAAAACTGAGCAAATTCCGAACAAAAAAACTCAAACTCGATATTTTGTGACCGAAAGGATGATTTAAATCTGATGGTATGGAGCGATTTGTAGAAGTTTCTTTTCTATAAATGTCAAATTCTAATCTACCTATATTTTTGATGACCAGAGTGTCAGGAAAGGGTATTGGTCGTTGTTATCCATTTCATAAGTAAACTTGGTTGAAGGGAATCTACTGTTTAACCTATTACAAAATATTGATGGTATCTTTGCTGAGGTCAAATATGGCAAAAATAGCGTCGGCATATCTCAGCCATTTCCTCGGAAAATACACCACCGCTCCAGCAAAGTCACTCTCAAATCGGCTCATGAAGAGCTCGGCAACGAGGAGAGATATAGTTTCCTATTGTGGTTCCCTTCGTCTGCAAATAAAACTTTCCGCCGACTCGAAAGAAACTCAACTCTCAGACATGCATAGTGAAGTTAACTTAATATATTCCTCCACCTGCATGTCCGATAGCTGGTTATCATGAAGCATGTCACGAGGATACTGAAGAGCTATGTCGATAGGGATGCTGGGGAACAACGACTTGACATCAAAAGAGATCACTACTTCATGTGGTTCTAACTTAATATCTTCGCTTTTATTAATGAATCCAATGGAATTTTTCACCGAAAAATTAGGAGGTTGAATTTCCAATATACTGAGCCTTTTGGATAACCATTTGGAAAGTTCATAAGTGGGGAAACCAATACCAGAGACCATTACTCTCAATTTATTCCCTGGCTTATGGACCTTCGGGAGGCAATACATGCAAAGTACAATTGGATTCGATAAGCTAACTTTCCTCCTGGTATTCTCATCTATTAAATGAATGCAACTTTTGACTGTACTTTTAAACTGAGTTGTCATACTAGGAGGGGGTCTTTTGTTATTTCCCGATAAGGACAGGTTCTGATAAGATTTTCCACTCTATCAACGTATTCGACCTTATCCAGAATAACAATTTTGTTGCTTCTATCTGCTTTTAAATAGAAACAATCTTTCCTACTCAAATCTCTTAGAGTTCGCATTTCGCTTTTTAATTTTTAATTTCTCAAAAGCCGTCAGGTGCAATAAATCGCTTGCTTCTCAAAAAGCGGTATGGTTTGGCAAGAGAAAGCATATAAATTTAGAGATTAGATCTCGATACTCAAAATGTAGTAAGTTGAAGTTGGAAGCCTATGATCTTCATATAGCAATAGTAACTTGGATAATAGTGAGTTTGAAAGTTTCAGCAACCTTCAGCGACGAATGTTCGAAGATATTGTCAACAAATTTCAGAACACGTTAAATACCTTAAACCTTAAAAAGACGTCATTAAAACCAAAAACTTCTAGCATTCACCCGCTGCAAGTTCCTGAAACCATACAGAACCTTGCTTCTTCAAATTTTACAAAAAAAGAGTTGGATATGCTCGGCAAGGGGTTGAAATATGCTCCCCCACTCATGACCCCACCCGTCACAGACATCATTGTTGGGGTGGAGAGCTCAATCAAGTTTCTTGGCCAGAAAACTAAGACCCCGTACGTCAATAATCAATAGGTTGCCTTTCAAACCAGATCTCAAAATTGAGAAATCAACAATCAAAAAGCGAAATGCGAACTGTAAGAGATTTGAGGAGGAAAGATTGTTTCTATTTAAAACCAGATAAAGGCAACAAAGTTGTTATTCTTGATAAGGTCTAATACTTTGAGAGAGTAGAAAATATCATAGTTATCGGGAAATAACAAAAGACCTTCCTGGTACCATCCTGCTACGACAACTCGGTTTATACAGTCAAAAGTTGCATTAATTTAATACATGAGAATACCAGGAGGAAGGTCACCTTATCCAATACAATTGTACCTTGCATGTATTGCTTCCCGAAGGTCCATAGGTCGGGGAATGGAATGAGAGCAATGGTCTCTGGTATCGGTTACCCGATTTATGAGGTTTCCAAATTGTTATGCAAAGAGCTCAGTACATTGGAAATTCTTCCTCCTAGTTTTTCGTTGAAAAATTCCATTGAATTCATGATTAAAATCACAGAGTTAAGGTAAAACCAAATGAAGTACTGATCTTTTTTGATGTCAAGTCGTTATTCTCCAGCATCCCTACATTATGCATGTCGGAGGGTTTCTTACGAGTCGGCGGGAGTTTTATCGGTAGACGGGGGGACCACAATGGGAAACCAATCGTCTCCCTTCATTGCCGAACTCTTCATGAGCCGATTTAAAAGTGACTGCTGGAGCGCTGGAGTATTTTCCGAGGGTATGGCTGAGATATGTCGACGACATTTTTGCCATATTTGACCTCAGTAAAAATAACATCAATAGTTTTGTTAATAAGTTGAACAGTAATTCCCTTCGATCAAGTTTACTTACAAAATGGAGAACAAGGGCTAGTTACCCTTCCTTGACACTTTGGTTATCAAAAATTACACATATTGCGATTTGTAACGGTGTCTCTCCAGACATTGTGTATATATTAATTAGCAAGCATAGGTGGAAAATGTCGACAAGTAACTTTACGACATTGAAGACTGAACCACCAAAAAAGTTCGCTGTACTTCCATTCTATCTCTTTCTTACATAAGGGTTAGAGAAAATATTCAAAGATAATGACTTGAGAGATGTTTATAAAGTTGATAATGTGAGGAACCTTTTGGGTGGACCAAAGGGTATTATTGACTTTCGACAAAAATCGGGCATTTATCATATAATTTCGAGAGAATCTATGTTGGGCAAACGCGGAGATCAATAATAGCAAGATTCAGAGAGCACATAGCTCCTTTCAGATTCAATAGAGCAGAAAAATCTAGCATTGCCCAACATATGATTGACTCGGGATGTACGCGAGATAAATGGAACCCAAACAGTGGCCCATTATGCTACAATGTCGCCTTCCCCCGGTAAGAACCGCTGAGTCAGCCGTCGTCATACAGGAGCCAAGAACTATGCAGGTTCAAAGTGCAAGTAGAACGGAATATCACTGTGAGAATCTACATCAGCAGATTCCTTGTTTATCCAGAGACATGGTGCCACGCCTGGAGGGAAGACTATAAAGAAGCTGCTCACAGAGGTAGAACCGTTCATTCTTGTTCCGAGTTAGTCATTGGCACACCGAGTGCATAGACATTAGATCACATGTAGGTTGATCGTCTTATTTTAGTATATTATATTATTCATTTTTCTTGTAACTAAGTAATTAAGTATTGATTGTTCAAAGTATTAAATAAATTGTTTTAAAAATTCAAACGTCTTAACCGTGAAGTTAAGTGGCGCAGTCGTTAGTATTGGTTAGAAAACCGAAAGCATATCGATTTTTAAGCGTATCGACGCCTAATAACCAATTCGAGCCAAGCAGAGCCAAGTTAAAGCAGAAATAGTGGCCAAGCAGAGCCAAATGGAAGCAGCAACCATCGTATTGTGGTAAGTTTACTGTTATCCCATTTTTACATTTCCAATTTTTATGTGTTGCATTGAAACGTTATATGTCTGATTCAGAGGAAGAATCACAAAGTTTATGTAACATAGAGTATAGATTTAGATCAATCAGCATTAGCGACAATAACATAACAGTAAATCATTCAAATATTAATAAGAGTAGTAATAGTAGCAATATGACAGACCAATTCAAAGAATTTTTCCTGAAAGCTATTCACGAGTTCGACGAGCAACCAGCCAACGTAGGCAACTTTTTAAAAGCATGTGACTTGGTCATGAATCAGTTCTACGTGCCAAACGAGAATCTGTATATGAATCACTTCTTGCTAAATTATGTTCAAACTAAACTAACGGGAACAGCCCGGCTTATAGTAAATACAAAGATAATCAACACGTGGGCAGACCTGAGAGAGGCCATTGTTCAAAATTTCAGTGATCAACGAGATGATCACAGTTTATTAGCTGAGATGTTAACCTTGAAACAGCGTAATGCTGAAGACACACTGTCGTTCGCGAACAGATGCCGTCATATAGAGCAATTGCTCATCTCGAGTTTAATAGCTAACGAGCAAAATAAAGGCGTGAGATTAATTAAAAAAGACATATACCAGAATCAAACGCTAAAAGCGTTCTTAGGAGGGTTACGCAATCCGATAGGGCTTGTCTTGCGTAGTCAAGCACCTGGAAGCATAGAACAAGCTTTGAAATTTGTGTTCGCAGAGGAAAATTTCGATTATAGAGATAAAACAATAAATAAGAATTTCAGTAATAATAATAAATTAGAAGGACAGAACCGTACTTTCTTTCAGAGACAAAATAACCCACCTTTTCAGAATGTACAATTTCAGAGACCTTTCCAAACAAACTTTAGACCATTTCAACAACATAATAATCAAAACAATCACACAAATTCCCAGCCTAGACAAAATCAACAATTTGTGCCAAGGCAAAATTTTTCGAGTCAATTTAGGCGACCCAACTTCAATAATCAACCGGGTCGACCCAATGTAAATCATAATGCTAACAGAAATTATCACGAACCAATGGAAGTAGATAGTTCTAACACGAGACTGTCGATACCAAGGAGAGCAGCCCATGTAAATAATATAGAATTTAATGAGAACGAAGTAAATGAAACAAATTACGATTTAAATTATGTAAACAAAGAATTAAATTACGAAAATTCGCCAGCCGAGGAATACGATATCCAACAGCGAAATTTTCCCACTGCAGGTCCCTCAACGAGAGAACCGTGATAGATATAAATAATATGAATACATTATGTAAGTTACCGAATATAGAATTAAACGAAATATCAGGTAAATTTTTGTTAGACTCAGGATCTTCAAAAAATCTTTTGAATCCTGCTGTAGCATATTATAAGTTCCCTAAAAACATATTTACGCATGATTTTACCATACGCACCGCGCATGGCATTTATAAGCACTGTAAGCGTGCACATATTAAATTTAAATCGATTTCAGAGGAGATACAAGAGTTCTGCCTATTTAACTTTAACAATTTTTTTTCGGGATTAATTGGGATGGAGTTTCTCAAACGAGACGAAGCTAAAATAGATTTTAAGGATCACAAACTGTATATAGGCAAGAATATTATACCAATAAAATTCACAGATCTTAGCGAGAGTCAATCGGGACAGACAGAAACCAAAGCAGATGGTTTAGTGTTACCCGAGACTCATTTAAATTTAAACAATATAATAACCCAGCAGTATTTCGTACGTAATGACGAACTTGAAACAATTAATCACGTACTAAATAATAACCAAGCTTATAATGTAAGAGATAGGCCAGTCAGCAGATTAAATAAACAATATGCATCTGACACCAGATACAGCCAGGGGCGAAGTCCATTTGCACCAGTAGTTATACAAAATAACAATTCTAGTACGACTCATATTAATAATTTAAACACTTACAGTACGGGGGGTAATCAAAAACGAATCAATAATAAAGATGCATTAATGGAACAAATAGATACAGGCGAATTAAATGATGAGGAAAAACAATTGTTATTTAGTTTATTATCAGAATATCAGGACATCTTTTTAAATAAAAACGAACCATTGACGCACACAAATGCGATAAAACATAGAATAAGGACAACAAACAACATACCAGTCCATTCTAAATTATATAGATACCCGTACGTACATAAACCGGAAGTAGACAGACAAATAAATGACATGTTAAGACAAAAAATCATTAGGAAAAGCCACAGCCCATATAGCTCACCTATTTGGGTTATATCAAAGAAAATGGACAAGTCAAATAAACAAAAATGGAGAATTGTGGTGGACTATAGGAAACTAAATGAAAAAACAATACCGGACAGACACCCAATTCCTAAAATTGATGAAATACTGGACAAAATTGGGCGAGCCCAATATTTCTCGACGATCGATTTGATCTCTGGGTATCACCAAATTGAAATGGACCCCAGGGACATAGAAAAAACAGCGTTTACCACGGATACAGGCCATTGGGTGTACACCAGAATGCCGTTCGGGTTATCTGGGGCTCCAGCGACCTTTTCTAGGCTCATGCAGAACGTATTAGAAGGCCTAATTGGACAAACATGCCTTGTATATATGGATGAGGTCATAGTTTTCTCCACATCTTTACAGGAACACCTTGAGAAACTAAAACTAGTATTCGAGCGCTTCAGGCAAAGCAACTTAAAGATCCAGCTAGACAAAAGCGATTTCCTAAGGAAGGAAGCCGAGTTTTTAGGACACGTGGTCAGCCCAGACGGGATTCGTCCGAATCCAAAGAAACTGGACGCAATAAGGAAATTCCCGATACCTAAAACCCCAAAGGAAATAAAATCATTCCTAGGATTAGTTGGATACTATCGTAAATTCATAGAAAACTTCGCACACGTTACGAAACCACTAACAAAATGTTTAAGAAAAAACTCGAAGATAAACGTGAACGACGAAGAATACATTGCTGCCTTTAACTCATGTAAGGACATATTAATGAATTCACCTGTACTTATACCACCGGATTTTTCTAAAGACTTTATATTAACAACCGACGCTTCAAACGTAGCGATAGCCGGAATATTAAGCCAGGGCGAACCCAATGCGGATCACCCGATAGCTTACGCCAGCCGGACATTAAACGACACCGAATCCAGGTACAGCACAATCGAGAAAGAATTATTAGCCATCGTGTGGGCAACTAATTATTTTAGACCATACCTATACGGAAGGAAATTCACTATATATACGGACCATAAACCTTTAAAATGGTTATTTTCGTTGAAACAACAAACTCAAAATTGCTCCGTTGGAGATTAAAATTGGAGGAATATGAATTTAAAATTGAATACAAAAAAGGAAAGCTAAACTGCGCAGCAGATGCACTGTCCAGAGTAGAAATAAACCCACTATAGACATAGATAATCAGTCAATGGCGAATAATATCGACGGAGAGGAAGAAATCATGGAAATTGACGATGACGACACAGCAAATTCGAATGCGGACTCGTATTCAGCACCAGGCATACCAATACTCGAGGAAGAAATCGTTAACAGCAAAACCAATCAGATAGTTTTTAAAAATACGGATAAACCAGACATATTCTCAGTCAGAAGAGACAAAAGAAATTTCATATATGCAAACTTCAATTTAAATAAACCAGATCAGATAGAGAAATTATAGACCCATTTAGTAAATTTGGCCAAGCATTTCCAATAAAAAGTAAAAGTGCTACTGAAGTTGCAAAAAACTTGATTAGGTACTTTTCACAGTATGGAGCGTGTAAAATAATAATCGCAGACCCAGGTACGAAGTTTTCAAACCAGGTAATTAAAGAACTATTAGAAACATATCAGATAGAGTTACATATAACAACACCGCAAAACCCAACATCCAATGGACCCATCGAAAGATTTCACAGCACGATTATTGAACATTATCGATTATTCAAAATGAAATTTAAAAATATGAAACCCATAGACTTAATACCATACTGTATATTCGCTTACAACTCGACAATACATTCACAGACACTAAAACCACCTTTTGATTTAATATTTGGCTACATACCAGAAATATTTAACTATAACCCGGAAGTCATAATTACACAGGAATACAACGTACAACATAAAGATTTAATGCAAATTATTTACGAGATAATCAGAAGCAGGATACAGAATTCAAAAATAAAAACCTTACAACGGACAAATAAAAACACCAACCAACCGTTCAAGGAAGGTGATATTGTCTACAAAAAGATACCACCAGGCTTTCATAAAAAACATAAAAACCCATTTTCAGGACCGTACTCAATAATATCCCTATTAGAACATAACAAAGCAATTTTAATAAATCATAAAAATGACGAACAGACGATAGCACATTTAAGAAATTTACGTATTGCAGGTTCCTTGCCACGGGAATAACAACCCAAATACACGACTTGACAGACAACCCAGGCATGTTACCAAAGAAATTAGGCACAGCATACACTGAGACTAGCAACTGGAATCTGATACACATACATTACTTGACACAATTACATAGAGACTACAACCAAATAAAAAGACACTACGCAAATACAGTTAGCTTCATGACAAAAGATTACCATTCTGAATATCATAATTTCATATTGACATTGAATTTCACCATAGATAATGTAGACGATATATTTTATAGGATTTTTCCAAATAACAATATTATTAATAGACGAAAACGTGGCATAATAAACGGACTAGGTTCTATATTTAAGTCGATCACAGAGAATCTCGATTCACAGGATGGGGAACGCATTCAGCAAGCATTAGAAGTCTTAACGACAGATCAAAATAAAATTCATGAACTTTTTAGGTCCCAAAATTCGGTCATGCTCGAGGCAATAGTCGAATTTAATAGAACGATAGTAGGATTGAGTCATAACCAAGGCACGATAGTAAATAGGATAAATGAATTAGGCAATACAGTAGAAAGCCTGCGAAGTGAACAAATAACTCACTACCATCGCATTAAGATCCTGGAGTTCCTCATGCAGCTAGGACAATATTCAAGAAATAGCATTAACAACAGAAAATGCCATCACTTTTGCAAAATTAGGAATATTTCATACATCCATACTAAAACCAACATTTATAATAAAAGAAATCAATAAAATACAAAATTATGCAACTAATGCTAAAGTAATAACAACCACTGATCTAAATCTATACGAAAAAGTATTTAAAATAAAAGCAGTCCAAAACAATTTTCAAATTATATTTCAAATAGAAATACCTCTGGTAGATGAATCAGAATATGATTATTATCAATTATATACATTACCTGTCGCCAGAAAGACACACCTTTTTACCATGATAATTCCTAGAACCAAATACCTTATCCTAAGCAGTAAACAATATGCCTATCGTAATGAAGAATGTCAAAATTTAAAGAACCAAATATATTTTTGCAAAGACGACAATCCAACAACGATGAATGATCAAAACCCATGTGAAATAAAGCTAATAAAATTTCAAAAACCTATTAACAATTGTAATCAAGTATTAGTCAAAATTAATAGAACCACAGTTTCGAGATATGGAACCAGTCAGCATATAGTTATAGCACCCGAAGGAACTAACGCCAGAATAACTTGCCAGGAACAGGAGTGGACCAACATCATCAAGGGTACAAATTTAATCAACCTGCAACCAAATTGCCAATTAACCATAGGCAACAAAATATACAAGACCGGCCCAGCAACAGCAGAAACACAACAACTATTCAACCTGCCTACACTAGAAACCCCCATTTCAGAAGATCAAACAAATCCAGGACCAGTACCCGAATATCATTAGAAAACGTACAGCTACACAACATCAATCAAATCCAACACCAACTTCAAAAAATTAAACAAAATATACCAGGACCTATAACAATACCAATCCATCACCTGAGTATATGGACAATATTACTGTACATAGCTGTCTTAATAACCATCACAACCATAGCCGTCCGAATGGGGTTGAAGAAAGGAAGAACCAGCAAAGAAGATAAAAGAACAAAAACAGGAACCACCGAGTCCGGATTTCCATTGAAAATCCGGAACGAACCATAGCTTCGTCTTTAAAAAGGGGAGGAGATAAATGGAGCCCAAACAATGGCCCATTATGCTACAATGTCGCCTTCCCACGGTAAGAACCGCTGAGTCAGCCGTCGCCATACAGGAAACAAGAACTATGCAGGTTCAAAGTGCAAGTAGAACGGAATATCACTGTGAGAATCTACATCAGCAGATTCCTTGTTTATCCAGAGACATAGTGCCACGCCTGGAGGGAAGACTATAAAGAGGCTGCTCACAGAGGTAGAACCGTTCATTGTTGTTCCGAGTTAGTCATTGGCACACCGAGTGCATAGACATTAGATCACATGTAGGTTGATCGTTTTTTTTTAGTATATTATATTATTCATTTTTCTTGTAACTAAGTAATTAAGTATTGATTGTTCAAAGTATTAAATAAATTGTTTTAAAAATTCAAACGTCTTAACCGTGAAGTTAAGTCGCGATAGTAATCTTAAGTTTATCGCAAGTTAGATGCTTTGGAAATTTTAGAAATCCACAAAGCGAATCCACAAAATTTGATGAATTTAGTTATGGGTCCCGTCAATTCAGCACTTTTTGAAATAGCACAAAATAATTCATGGCCGCTTTCAACATCCACGGAACTGCTTGGGTGTACCCACCGACACAACAATAGTCGTTGAATTGCGTCACCTTGTGTTACGTCATCCGGTGTTGCATCATCCGGTGCTGAGGCATCCGATATAACATCATACGGTGTTGCATCATCGGGAATTTCATCATCCGATATCGCATCATCCGGTATATCATAATCATCCGGTATTGCATCACCGGTATTACATCAATCCTTGTGTATAGTTTTAGATATATAATTAGAATAATTTTGCCCATATAGTTAGTTTAGCGACAGCTACTGATGAATACAGATTCGTTGTCGAAATACGTATTTAGCGTATAACGTGTTATTATTTTTGTGGTTTTGAGGTGTTTCTGCTTTTTGTTTCGGTTTTCAACCACAATGTCCAGTCTCAGTCTTTTAATGAATTTAAATTGACAATATAAACACAAAAAATTACTTTACGATTGCTCTGATTAACACGAAAAAATAGTGAAGTTATTCCCAGGCGTTATGTCATTTTACACACATATATTGCGGTCAAATAATTATGACTTGAGTTTGAAAGCTTTGTGAGTGATAAAGTTCTCAAATTGATTGTTTTGTTTTATTAGGGACACGGACACAGAGAACGTGGCACCACTTCTTGCATTTTTGGCAACATATCCATTGCTCACTTTTTTTTGACAGTTTCTTTAGATACTGTTCGTTGCAATAAATACAAGTTATTTCTGAATTATCGTCATCATCTCAAAAGGGAATAGCCTTTTCGCTTCTGAAATTTTTTGCTAGCCCGTTTTGCTTCATTCCATTGTATGTTCCATGTGGTTTTATCAGTGAATTTTTATTTAAAAAAATTCACTAATAGAGAGGTATCGATGGTGAGACTTTGCAAATATATATATATATATATATATATATATATATATATATATATATATATATATATATATATATATATATATATATATATATATATATCCAACCGATAGCTCAAAAACTAAATAACCGATTTCTAAGAAACACGGCAAGTGCCTTTCTTTCATTAGTGGTTTGTATGAGTTCGTTAGCCAGGAAAAACGGACAAGGTTTTCCGGGAAAATTTTGAGTTTTGTTTAGAAAAAAAAAAATTTCTCCGAAAATTACAAAGCTATTATAATAAAATTTGACGGATATGTTGCCTTGTCAAATGCCTTACTACGTACCAAAATTGAACTTTATAAGTTTATACAAAATTAAGTTATTTAAATTTTGAGTTTTCTTTCGAAAACAATTTTTTTCTCCGAAAATTACAAACTTATATTAACCAAATTTGGTGGATATGTTACCTTGGGAAAGACCTTACTACACACCAAAATTCAACTTTCTAGATTCATAGAAAATTGAGTTGTTCAGATTTGACTCATTTAATAAAAATTCATCAGTTACTGACGAAGGCACAAAGAAATATTCAGGAAACAGGTCTCTATTAAGTCGATTTATTTTAGTTTTCTTAAAACCACTTAAGGTGTTATAGACAGTAGCTGCTTTTCCATAAATTTCAGAAAAGAGTTTAGTTGTGTGTGTGTTTTGTTTTGTTTCTTTAACCTCGGCCTATTTCCGCTACTATGGCCAATCACCGACGCCAGGGAGCAGTTTCACCTCACTATCCTGGAAATTTTACCGAACCCCTGCCTTTCTGTAACCCATACAGCACAAGATATTCTCAGAATGTTCTCACAATGTGAGAACATTCTTTTTTCAGAATATTTGTTTCGGAATGTTCTAATAACATTTATGGAATTTCAAACTTCAATCTTGAATATTCTGAGTACATTCATTCAATCACATCCTAAGAAAATTCTTTACCAATACACTGAGAATATTTGAATAGATTATTATTCCGAATATTCGCTCAGAATGTGCTTGAGATGTCCTTATAATATTATATAACTTTAAAATGTAATGAAAGAGATAGATGATGATTACGGAATAGTGGTGAGAATTATAATAGTAACTATTTTGCATGTTTGATTCTGTTACTTGTCTATGGTAAACACATCGGAAAATTGAATATTTAGACAATCCCTTCTTTAGGCATAGAGCATGTCCATGCCGTTGGAACTGAAGATAGAAAATGGCAAGATGGCCGCTAGACGTAAATGAAAATTAATGTCAACCTGAACGGTATGTTTTCAATGTTGTATAAGGTTATATTTTTATTATAAACATAATTAAATAATAATGTGACGTGAACAGTGTGTAATTGCAAACATAGATCCAGAGTACAGAAGCAATCATAACTTGGTGTCAGGTTATCCAAAAGTAAAACGCACCCAGTAAACAAACAAGGTTTAAAATATATTCTGTAATTGAGACTGACGATGGCTTCGCCAATTTTGTTTAAAACTTTTGCTTTAAAAAATATATACATCATCTTACGAATTAGGTACACCTACATTGTATAATATATAATTAAAAAATTGTGTTATGTTCAATAGTACCTATGTCATGCAATATAAACCACCACCACCGTTTTATGTGGATGGACTGATGGACTGGAAAAGTGCAAGAATACTGCAAACTGCAAATCTAAGAATTGTCTAAGCAAAATCTCGGGCTTTTTACTCCTGTGGAAGAAGTTAATGATGTGAGAAGTATCACTATAAAGTGCAGAAAATGTGTACCTGAACATATGGTTGGAAGATGAATGTACAATAAAACTTGCAATTTATCAGATACGGAATCACTTTGCCAAAGTATGCCTTTACAACCAGAATATCGAATCCGTTTGTGACAAACATCGGGATATGGAAATAACTTTAGAAGTAAAAATCAAGTCCTCCGGAGCAGAGCAGAAAGCAACCATACAAGGGATGATTGATGACTTTCAGTTGCAGTTTTGTGTAAGTGCATGTGGGTGTGATTTTGGGGCATGTTCTGTCCAATTTAGTTTTATTCTATAAAGGTGTAAGTACTATTATGTAATGTAGATCCTTTAATGCCACACTGAAAGCCTGTAGGATCAATAGTCTAACCAAATTTCAAGTTACTTCAGTGGAGTAACCGCGATTATTCATCTCGGAAACTTTGTATTTGGCTATTATATTTTCTGGCAACTCCAAGAACTGCATCCTAATTTATTTGATTTTTATATTATTGAAATTTTAATTCTTTTATTAATATGTTATTCAGACATTTCTTTGTATTTGTTATAAGTACATACTTAATCTGAATAAATGTGCAATACTCGAATTGTTGACTTATTACGTATTTGAACTTGAGTTTACAGGTGTCTGTTCAACTGGAACAATATGGTGACCTACACAAGGGTGAGTGATTGAAGTTCAAATTCTAGCCTGTTGGACTTGCTTATACGAAAATATATAAAAGGCCACTTAAATGGTGGAAAATCAGTAAATTTTGAAGATAAATCCAATATTTCATATCTTTGCATTTGCTTAATTTCTGTATCATTCAAAAAATGTATACAGGGTGTGTCGCATAAGAACCGACATAGGGCAGGGGCATGTAGGTAAAAGTAAAATATAGTGATTTAACGCAACTTACCCCTATATTAATTTGCACCCCTGAGAAGTTATAGGCCTTCAAAGTGGGGTTTCAAATTTTGAAAAAAATCAATATTTCTGTGATACTTTAACTTAGAAAAACCGAATTTTGTACCTGTTTTGAGTGTACCAAGAGAATTGATCAATGGTTAGGAGAGTTCAATTAAGGTATTTTTTTCCTCTGAAGATGTTGACTTTGTCAACGAAACGATCGTAAGGTCTCTGAAATATGTGTTGTGGTGATTTGGGTGTTCTCCAAGTGTACTTATTAGTGCTCATCACAGGTTCCAGTTTTCACATAGTGTATTTGAAATGTTTGATTAGGGGCGATGCACCCTTAAAATGTCACAATTTTTTAACAGGTTGGTGGATTTAAGAACATATTTCATTTTATGAGAAATTTAACTTTAAAACTTTGCTACTCCTGTTATTTTCAAAAAGCTTTCTCGTTTTCAAGAAAAACACAAATAAGTAAAAAAAATATTTTTATCAATCTTACTAAAAATCATCGAAAATTAAATATTTGCCAATAAACTTATGTATATGGCCAAATTTGACAATCAGGAAAAAGTGTGAATAAGTATAATTTATTAGAAAACAGACAACTCAAGCAACAGAAATAAAAAAAAAATTGTTATCGAGAAGTTATAGAAATTCTTCAACATGATAATTTCACAGGCATCTATTGTTTGATGATTTTAACATTGATAATATATGTGTCTTTAGTTATTCGGGTTTTTCTTGAAAACGACCAGTTTTTTGAAAAACAACAAGAGCAAAAAAAAACTTTTTTAAATTTACTTCCCCATAAAATGAAATAATAATTTTTTAGATCCGCCAATATGGGTTAAAAAATTCTGTCAAATTTTATGGGTGCATCACTACTATTCAGCCCTTTGAAATGATTTAATTGAACTCTACTCACCAACGATTAATGCTCTCGGTACACCCAAAACATGCACCAAATTTGTCTAAGTTGAAGTACTACTGAGATATTGATTTGTTTTTTCGAACTTTAAAACCCCACTTTGAAGGCCTATATCTTCTCAGGGATGGACCTTAGTATAGGGGTAAGTTGCGTTAAATCACCATAATATTTTAGATTGCCCTACATGCCCTTGCTCTGTGTCGTTTCTTATGCGAAACACCGTGTATATCTTTTTAAAAACTCAATGTTCCCATGAGTATATGTATGAAAATTTTGAGAAGATTCCTTGAATGTGCGTGGAACATTTTCAGAAGATACTGGGAGCTCCTACGAATATTATAAATAACATTCTAAGAACCTTATTAGTATGACAGAATCTGTCCAATTTTCATGTTCATAGAATGTTGTATGAATATATATTGTACCTTGTGAGCATGTTCTGGGGATGTTTGAATATTCTTTCGAAACATTCCTGGTATATCCTCAGAACGTGTCTGTGCTGTCTGGGAAGGAGGGTAGGGATCTTTAACGTGCCCAACATCACATGGACGGGAGCGACGGCTTTACGCCCCCTCCGAAGGGCGGAATGTGCAGACATTCAACTTGCTCAAATACAATGCCAAAACCTCGGTTGATGTTAAGTTACAGTTTGTACTGAAAAAGTTAAAGAAGTACCCTGGGATCGAACCCAGTACCCTTCGGTTCGGAGGCACACGTTCTTACCTCTGAACCACCGAGGTTCTAAGAGTTTAGTTATCTGAAGCCGCGTAACGGCTCTTCCGGAAATATGTTTCAAACATTTATTAACTTCTTGGTTGTGATATGTTAAAAGTGGCCCGAAATATTATTAATTCTTGCATAAAAAAATATTTTCCTACTCTATAGAAAATTTCTGTTGGAAAACCCCTTGCTAAGGTAGGTAATCCGGTCTCTTTTTCAGATTTGCGGATTGTGAGCATTCTGCTGGTTCTATCAAAGGTGTTGGAAAGTGTGTTGAACGAGCAGATGGTGGTGTATTTTAATGGTAAAGACCTAAGGCCACAGAATCAGTGCAGATTGCGGAAAAATCACAGTACAACAGGGCTCTTATTAGCTTCAGTGACGGACGATATAATCACATTTTGTGACAGTAGCCTGTCATCTGTGTTGGGTCTGCTGGACTTTTCTAAAGCGTTCGATACCCTAAATCACGAACTCTTTTTGTCGTAACTTAATTACTTTGGCTTTAGCTTAGATGCCTTGAATGTGATGGCATCTTTTTTTTGTCAACAGATCCCAAAAGATTCCCGTTGATAACAATGTTTCTGATACCATTACCATCCGTGCGTGAGTACCACAAGGCTATATTATCTCACCGTTGCTCTTCATTGTGTGCACTATGGATATTGTAAGAGTTACGCGAGATAAATGGAGCCCAAACAATGGCCCGTTATAATACAATGTCGCCTTCCCACGGTAAGAACCGCTGAGTCAGGAGTCGTCTTAACGGAGCCAAGAACTTTGCAGGCTCAAAGTGCAAGTAGAACGGAATATCCCTGTGAGAATCTACATCAGCAGATTCCTTGTTTATCCAGAGACAATAGTGCCACGCCTGGAGGGAAGACTATAAAGAGGCTACTCACAGAGGTAGAACCGTTCATTCTTGTTCCGAGTTAGTCATTAGCACACCGAGTGCATAGACATTAGATCACATGTAGGTTGATCGTCTTATTTTTAGTATATTATATTATTCATTTTTTGTAACTAAGTAATTAAGTATTGATTGTTCCAAGTATTAAATAAATTGTTTTAAAAATTCAAACGTCTTAACCGTGAAGTTAAGTGGCGCAGTCGTTAGTATTGGTTAGAAAACCGAAAGCATATCGATTTTTAAGCGTATCGACGCCTAATAACCAATTCGAGCCAAGCAGAGCCAAGTTAAGGCAGAAATAGTGGCCAAGCAGAGCCAAATGGAAGCAGCAACCATCGTATTATGGTAAGTTTACTGCTATCCCATTTTACATTTCCAATTTTTTATATGTGTTGTATTGAAACGTTATATGTCTGATTCAGAGGAAGAATCACAAAGTTTATGTAACATAGAGTATAGATTTAGATCAATCAGCATTAGCGACAATAACATAACAGTAAATCATTCAAATATTAATAAGAGTAGTAATAGTAGCAATATGACAGACCAATTCAAAGAATTTTTCCTGAAAGCTATTCCCGAGTTCGACGGGCAACCAGCCAACGTAGGCAACTTTTTAAAGGCATGTGACTTGGTCATGAATCAGTTCTACGTGCCAAACGAGAATCTGTATATGAATCACTTCTTGCTAAATTATGTTCAAACTAAACTAACGGGAACAGCCCGGCTTATAGACAAAGATAATTAATACGTGGGCAGACCTGAGAGAGGCCATTGTTCAGAATTTCAGCGATCAAAGAGATGATCACAGTTTATTAGCTGAGATGTTGACCTTGAAACAGCGTAATGCTGACGACGCACTGTCGTTCGCTAACAGATGCCGTCATATAGAGCAATTGCTCATCTCGAGTTTAATAGCTAACGAGCAAAATGAAGGCGTGCGATTAATTAAGAAAGACATATACCAGAATCAAACATTAAAAGCGTTCTAAGGAGGGTTACGCAATCCGTTAGGGCTTGTCCTGCGTAGTCAAGCACCTTCAAGCATAGAACAAGCTTTGAAATTCGTATTCGCAGAGGAAAATTTCGATTATAGAGATAAAACAATAAATAAGAATTTCAGTAATAATAATAAATTAGAAGGACAGAACCGTACTTTCTTTCAGAGACAAAATAACCCACCTTTTCAGAATGTACAATTTCAGAGACCTTTCCAAACAAACTTTAGACCATTTCAACAACATAATAATCAAAACAATCACACAAATTCCCAGCCTAGACAAAATCAACAATTTGTACCAAGGCAAAATTTTTCGAGTCAATTTAGGCGACCCAACTTCAATAATCAACCGGGTCGACCCAATGTAAATCATAATGCTAACAGAAATTATCACGAACCAATGGAAGTAGATAGTTCTAACACGAGACTGTCGATACCAAGGAGAACAGCCCATGTAAATAATATAGAATTTAATGAGAACGAAATAAATGAAACAAATTACGATTTAAAATATGTAAACGAAGAATTAAATTACGAAAATTCACCAGCCGAGGAATACGATATTCAACAGCGAAATTTTCCCACTGCAGGGCCCTCAACGAGAGAACCGTGATAGATATAAATAATATGAATACATTATGTAAGTTACCGTATATAGAATTAAACGAAATATCAGGTAAATTTTTGTTAGACTCAGGATCTTCAAAAAAGCTTTTGAATCCTGCTGTAGCATATTACAAGTTCCCTAAAAACATATTTACGCATGATTTTACCATACGCACCGCGCATGGCATTTCGAAGCACTGTAAGCGTGCACGTATTAAACTTAAATGGATTTCAGAGGAGATACAAGAGTTCTGCCTGTTTAACTTTAACACATTTTTTTCGGGATTAATTGGGATGGAATTTCTGAAACGAAACTAAGCTAAAATGGATTTTAAGGACCACAAACTCTATATAGGCAAGAATATTATACCAATAAAATTCACAGATCTTAGCGTGAGTCAATCGGGACAGACAGAAACCAAAGCAGATGGTTTAGTGCTACCCGAGACTAATTTAAATTTAAACAATATAATAACCCAGCAGTATTTCGTACGTAATGAAGAACTTGAGACAATTAATCACGTACTAAATAATAACCAAGCTTATAATGTAAGAGATAGGCCATTCAGCAGATTAAATAAACAATATGCATCTGAAACCAGATACAGCCAAAGGCGAAGTCCGTTTGCACCAGTAGTTATACAAAATAACAATTCTAGTACAACTCATATTAATAATTTAAACACTTACGATACGGGGCGTAATCAAAAACGAATTAATAATGAGAATGTCTTAATTGAACAAATAGATACAGGAGAAATAAATGACGAGGAAAAACAATTGTTATTTAGTTTATTATCAGAATATCAGGACATCTTTTTAAATAAAAACGAACCATTGAGGCACACAAATGCGATAAAACAGAATAAGGACAACAGACGACATACCTGTCCATTCTAAATTATATAGATACCCGTACGTACATAAACCGGAAGTAGACAGACAAATAAATGACATGTTAAGACAAAAAATCATTAGGAAAAGCCACAGCCTATATAGCTCACCTATTTGGGTTATATCAAAGAAAATGGACAAGTCAAATAAACAAAAATGGAGAATTGTGGTGGATTATAGGAAACTAAATGAAAAAACAATATCGGACAGACACCCAATTCCCAAAATTGATGAAATACTGGACAAAATTGGACGAGCCCAATATTTCTCGACGATCGATTTGATCTCTGGGTATCACCAAATTGAAATGGACCCCAGGGACATAGAAAAAACAGCGTTTACCACCGATACAGGCCATTGGGAGTACACCAGAATGCCGTTCGGGTTATCTGGGGCTCCAGCGACCTTTTCTAGGCTCATGCAGAACGTATTAGAAGGCC
Source organism: Tillus elongatus (assembly GCA_964006375.1). NCBI lineage: Eukaryota > Metazoa > Arthropoda > Insecta > Coleoptera > Cleridae > Tillus > Tillus elongatus. The sequence continues at coordinate 89,825,519 of OZ023267.1, forward strand.
TAATTGGACAAACATGTCTTGTATATATGGATCACGTCATAGTTTTCTCCACATCGTTACAGGAACACCTTGAGAAACTAAAACTAGTATTCGAGCGCTTCAGGCAAAGCAACTTAAAGATCCAGCTAGACAAAAGCGATTTCCTAAGGAAGGAAGCCGAGTTTTTAGGACACGTGGTCAGCCCAGACGGGATTCGTTGGAATCCAAAGAAACTGGACGCAATAAGGAAATTCCCGATACCTAAAACCCCAAAGGAAATAAAATCATTCCTAGGATTAGTTGGATACTATCGTAAATTCATAGAAAACTTCGCACACGTTACGAAACCACTAACAAAATGTTTAAGGAAAAACTCGAAGATAAACGTGAACGACGAAGAATACATTGCTGCCTTTAACTCATGTAAATACATATTAATGAATTCACCTGTACTTATACCACCGGATTTTTCTAAAGACTTTATATTAACAACCGACGCTTCAAACGTAGCGATAGCCGGAATATTAAGCCAGGGCGAACCCAATGCGGATCACCCGATAGCTTACGCCAGCCGGACATTAAACGACACCGAATCCAGCTACAGCACAATCGAGAAGGAATTATTAGCCATCGTGTGGGCAACTAACTATTTTAGACCATACTTATACGGAAGGAAATTCACTATATACACGGACCATAAACCTTTAAAATGGTTATTTTCGTTGAAACAACCAAATTCAAAATTGCTCCGTTGGAGATTAAAATTGGAAGAATATGAATTTAAAATTGAATACAAAAAAGGAAAGCTTAACTGCGCAGCAGATGCACTGTCCAGAGTAGAAATAAACCCACTAGACATAGATAATCAGTCAATGGCGAACAATATCGACAAAGAAGAAGAAATCATAGAAATTGACGATGACGACACAGCAAACTCGAATGCAAACTCGTATTCGGCACCAGGCATACCAATACTCGAGGAAGAAATCGTTAACAGCAAAACCAATCAGATAGTTTTTAAAAATACGGATAAACCGGACATATTCTCAGTCAGAAGAGACAAAAGAAATTTCATGTATGCAAACTTCAATTTAAATAAACCGGATCAGATAGAGAAATTTATAAAAGAATACTGTTTACCACAAAGGAAATATTATTGCATTTTTGTAAATGAACAAGATTACGAACTAGTAAGTTCGGCAATCAATAAAAACTTTAATAACGTAGAATCACCCAAATTTTATAGATGTCTGGAAATTAGGAATGAAATTAACGAGGACGAATTAACCGAGACTATAATGAAATATCACGAGGGGAAGAGTAACCATCGCGGGGCTGATGAGACTTACCTAAGAATGAAGAAAATATACTACTATCCCAACTTAAAGAAACATATAGAGGAATATGTACGAAATTGCGAATTATGCAAAACGTGCAAATACAATAGGAACCCGGTACAAATAGCATTGGAGCACACCCCCACAGCATCTAAACCATTAGAGATATTACACATTGACACATTCCAAATTGAACAAGCTATCTTCCTAACAATTATAGACCCATTTAGTAAATTTGGCCAAGCATTTCCAATAAAAAGTAAAAGTGCTACTGAAGTTGCAAAAAACTTGATTAAGTACTTTTCACAGTATGGACCGTGTAAAATAATAATCGCAGACCCAGGTACGGAGTTTTCAAACCAGGTAATTAAAGAACTATTAGAAACATATTAGATAGAGTTACATATAACAGCACCGCAAAACCCAACATCCAATAGACCTATCGAAAGATTTCACAGAACGATTATTGAACATTATCGATTATTCAAAATGAAATTTAAAAATATGAAACCCATAGACTTAATACCATATTGTATATTCGCTTACAACTCGACAATACACTCACAGATACTAAAACCACCTTTTGATTTAATATTTGGCTACATACCAGAAATGTTTAACTATGACCCGGAAGTCATAATTACACAGGAATACAACGTACAACATAAAGATTTAATGCAAATTATTTACGAGATAGTCAGAAGCAGGATAGATAATTCAAAAATAAAAACGTTACAACGGACAAATAAAAACACGAACCAACCGTTCAAGGAAGGTGATATTGTCTACAAAAAGATACCACCAGGCTTTCATAAAAAACATAAAAACCCATTTTCAGGACCGTACTCAATAATATCTCTATTAGAACATAACAAAGCAATTTTAATAAATCATAAAAATGAGGAACAGACGATAGCACATTTAAGAAATTTACGTATTGCAGGTTCCTTGCCACGGGAATAACAGCCCAAATACAAGACTTGACAGACAACCCAGGTATGTTACCAAAGAAATTAGGCACAGCATACACTGAGACTAGCAACTGGAATCTGATACACATACATGACTTGACACAATTACATAGAGACTAGAACCAAATAAAAAGACACTACGCAAATACAGTTACCTTCATGACAAAAGATTACCATTCTGAATATCATAATTTCATATTGACATTGAATTTCACCATAGATAATGTAGACGATATATTTTATAGGATTTTTCCAAATAACAATATTATTAATAGACGAAAACGTGGCCTAATAAACGGACTAGGTTCTATATTTAAGTCAATCACGGGGAATCTCGATTCACAAGATGGGGAACGCATTCAGCAAGCATTAGAAGCCTTAACGACAGATCAAAATAAAATTCATGAACTTTTTAGGTCCCAAAATTCAGTCATGCTCGAGGCAATAGTCGAATTTAATAAAACGATAGTAGGATTGAGTCATAACCAAGGCACGATAGTAAATAGGATAAATGAATTAGGTAATACAGTAGAAAGCCTGCGAAGTGAACAATTAACTCACTATCATCGCATTAAAATCCTAGAGTTACTCATGCAGCTAGGACAATTATTAAACAATATTCAAGAAATAGCATTAACAACAGAAAATGCCATCACTTTTGCAAAATTAGGAATCTTTCATACATCCATACTAAAACCAACATTTATAATAAAAGAAATCAATAAAATACAAAATTATGCAACTAATGCTAAAGTAATAACAACCACTGATCTAAATCTATACGAAAAAGTATTTAAAATAAAAGCAGCCCAAAACAATTTCAAAATTATATTTCAAATAGAAATACCTCTGGTAGATGAATCAGAATATGATTATTATCAATTATATACATTACCTGTCCCTAGAAAGACACACCTTTTTACCATGATAATTCCCAGAACCAAATTGCCAATTAACCATAGGCAACAAAATCTACAAGACCGGCCCAGCAACAGCAGAAACACAACAACTATTCAACCTGCCTACACTAGAAACCACCATTCCAGAAGATCAACCAAATCCAGGACCAGTACCCGAAATATCATTAGAAAACGTACAGCTACACAACATCAATCAAATCCAACACCAACTTCAAAAAATTAAACAAAATATACCAGGACCTATAACAATACCAATCCATCACCTGAGTATATGGACAATATTACTGTACATAGCTGTCTTACTAACCTTCACAACTATAGCAGTCCGAATGGGGTTGAAGAAACGAAGAACCAACAAAGAAGATAAAGGAACAAAAACAGGAACCACCGAGTCCGGATTTCCGTTGAAAATCCGGAACGAACCATAGATTCGTCTTTAAAAAGGGGAGGAGATAAATGGAGCCCAAACAATGGCCCGTTATAATACAATGTCGCCTTCCCACGGTAAGAACCGCTGAGTCAGCCGTCGTCTTAACGGAGCCAAGAACTTTGCAGGTTCAAAGTGCAAGTAGAACGGAATATCACTGTGAGAATCTACATCAGCAGATTCCTTGTTTATCCAGAGACAATAGTGCCACGCCTGGAGGGAAGAGGCTACTCACAGAGGTAGAACCGTTCATTCTTGTTCCGAGTTAGTCATTAGCACACCGAGTGCATAGACATTAGATCACATGTAGGTTGATCGTCTTATTTTAGTATATTATATTATTCATTTTTCTTGTAACTAAGTAATTAAGTATTGATTGTTCAAAGTATTAAATGAATTCTTTTAAAAATTCAAACGTCTTAACCGTGAAGTTAAGTCGCGGTTCTGTCAGGCATATGCTTTTGCGGACGAGTTACAACTACATTGCAGTTTTAGTGGTGAGGAGTATATGGAGGCGGCGAAAATAATAAACAGCGATGTGCAGTTGATCAAGTCACTAGGTAAGGAACATCATCTTATGCTGAACCCAAGTAAAACTAAAGCAATATGCTTTGGAAGTAGATTCAGGAGAGAGTTCTAAAGCATAATATGTGATTACATATAAACAATGTTACGCTGTTTTTTGTAAAACATGCAAAATAATTGGGTATAGTATTGGATAACGACTGACGATTCGAAGAGCATTTTAATGTGTGAATAGGAAAGCTTTCACCTCACTGAAATTGATACGCAGTAGCAGACATTTTCTGGATTATCGTTTAAAGAAAATGCTATGTGATTCATTGGTTTTATCCCACTACGTATATTGCGACTTTGTTTTGGTAACTGTTTGCGGGTCTCTGAGAAAAACTGAATACAGAAAATGCAGAACTCATGTGTTCGATTTATCTGCGGCCTGCGAAAATATGATCATGTTTCGCATAAAAATAAATAATGTAAGTGGCTAAACATGGAAAATCGCAGGATCTTTAATTTCGGTGTGTTCATTTATAAGTTGCTGCATGTGCCGGGCGCTTACTTAACTCTCAAGAACAAGTTGATGTTCTGCTCGGAGTTACATGATTGACATATTAGGTCGAAAAATCAATTGACTATTCCGCTTTACAGGACTTCGCCTTTCAGAAGAAGTGTGTTATATAATGCGGTGAAATTATTCAATTCATTACCAGATCGTCTCAGTGCTTGTAGTCCTCGTGTCTTTAGGCGGAGATTTAAAGAAATTCTGCTGGGAGGACAACGGGATGGTTGATCAATTGGGACCAGGGTGTGACGGTGTTTGAGGAGGTGAGGAGCTCAGTGGTTTTTGGGTTGTTTGCATGTGGTTGCAGTGTGTGTGGATTTGTGTGTGTGTGTGTGTGTGTGTGTGTGTGTGTGTGTGTGTGATGTGTGTTCGTGTGTGAGTATGGATGGTTGTATGTATGATGTGCGTTTTTGTTATGCGATGTAAGTTATGGTTGGTTATAAGCATTGGCACCAGGTCACCGACGTGCTTGAATGGGTCGGGCTCAAATCTGCAGTTGAGTAAGAGTAGCCATATGGGCTATATATTATTGTGTTTAGAAGATTAGATAATTTATAAGCATTTGTATTTTATATTTATAGGTAATGTTATCTACCTTGTAATTAAAAAATCATAAATAAAAATATACGTCAAAGGGTTGTATCCTAGGGTGTGAAGTGGCAGATATAAGATAATAATAGTATGTTTCTTTGTGTACGGTAAAGCTGGTAAAATTTACGGCTGGCATGTTCATTCAGAACTACCAAAACCTTTTCTTTTTCAGTTGGGCGTAAACTAGTTACGAAATGCGTTAACCAACACAAAAATAGCTCTCCAACAATCCATCCGGATTCTAAAATAGTTCTCCAACTATCCATCCAGATTCCGGGTGCAAACGTATTTTGCCAGGTGGTGCATGATCCATCAAATCTTCCTTCCATTTTTGTCTGCTAAACATAAGTACCGGGGGTACGAATACACCTATTGCACTTATGGAGGAGATAATGGGTACCTCTTTTTATGCTCGTTATTGCACCCACTGGTTTGTGTCCTCTCGTAGCGAAAATTTTGCAGGGTTTCTGGACAGTTGAAAGTCCAGACTCGTCCATATTATAAATATTTTTGGGAACTATTTTGAATTTTTCAATTGTACATTCGAGATTATCAAAAAAGGTATTTATTTGTGCGGTTAAGACCTTGAGCTGGTTACGGTCACTTTTTTATTACCGTACCATTCTGCTGTTTCTACAGAATATCTCAAAGAATCTAAATGGTTACTGCGCTTTTTCAAAATGAAATAGCGAAGGAAACATCAAATCATTAAAAAAGGATTAAAAATTCGCTACAAAAATCATTTAGTAAACATCTTACTAGCCTTCTGCCAAAGGATAAAAATGTTTAAATAAGATCTAACAGCCAAAAAGGGTGACATAATATTCTCATGTTTTATTTTTCGTTGAAGAAAATTATTCGATGAATAAGGATTTTCCACGCATAAATTATATAATTTATGGGTCATTTTGACAACTGAGACACACCGACAAAGGTTGCCGCCACTGAAAGTCATAAATATATAGACGACAGTTACCCGACGAGAAGGACCGTTAAAAAGCAGAGCAGTTCAACCGAGTTTGACGGGAACGAAGGCTGAGAATGCATCTTTCTCTCAGACACAGGGAGTGAAATGAGTGACTAAAGAAGGACAAAAGACATCTGGAGCTAAGTGCAGAGCTGCTGGCAAAGCGAGCTGGTTACCTAAGGCGGCAAAATACTAGACTCGCTTTAAGTTTCTCGGTGCCTGTCAAAGAGGCAAAAACTGCAGCTGACTGTGGCATTATTCTGAGATTGTCGGTGGTTGTCAAGTGGGCAACATCTGCAGCCAAGTGCCGCATTACCTTCAGATTGTCGGTGGTCTAGAATATACGAGAACTAATTATTGCTCTATCTTTGTTTTTCGCTACTGGTCAAATGCACAACACAGTAACCACCTAAGACAAGTTCCGCGTTACGTACGAATGTCTATATAAAAGATTTTAGTGCCGAAGTAACAGTTCTTCCATTTCAATACAACAAGTTTAGTTTCGTTCTAACAGCTTTCGCTGCCGTCGCAATAAATTTCACTGTTGTGATGAGTTTTTGTTTTCACCTTTGTGTCCACCAATAACCTCAAAATAAAATTGTGCGCTTGAGAGCTAAAATATATGGTTGGTATTTAGCTCTGCTGTCTAGTATACATCAGGAGTTCAGATTCATCTCAGCCCTCCGAGGCTAACGTCACACTAGGTTTAAGTGTGCTCTTCATCTAGCCCAGTTCCAGTTCCCGGCTTTTATAGGCCTTACTGCAAGGGGCCTTTCATGATTCAAGATTGTTGGATACTGTGGGATGTTGGATGTTTGGGTGTAAGTGGTTCCTCTTCTAACTTAGCGAGTGAGTCGAAACTTTATCTTAGATCACTTATAGACAGTTTTTAATTATGAAAAAAAAGAACATTCAACGAAAATCATTTAAAGCCAGTCAGTGTATTCAAATTTCTCTTTTAAAGAGGGACGTTGTTAGGACCATTTATTTATTTGAATTATATGCTGTAGTTTACATATTAAACTTAATTAATGACGTTCAATTAGGCATATATATATATATATATATATATATATATATATATATATATATATATATATATATATATATATATATATATATATATATATATATATATATATAATTAAGCTCAAAGTTGCTGCCTCTTAACCTTTTGTTCTTATTTAGTGTCCATCCATTCTCAAATTTCACAACACAAATACACACATATATATATATATATATATATATATATATATATATATATATATATATATATATATATATATATATATATATATATTATACAATTATTTACTTTTATATTTTATATTATTTAATTATTATTATATATTTTATTTTATATTGCCTCACGTTGGGCGCCAATTATACAATTATTTGGCTTTAATTTTATATTATATATTTTATTATTATATATTTTATTTTATATTGCCCCACTGTTGGGCGTCAATTATACTAATATTGGCTTTGAATTTATTTTATTAATTTATTTTATATTATATTTACTGATATTAGGTATTAATTTTTATTTTATTTATATGGAATAGTGATATAAAAAAATGATGATATTTTACACCATGTATTATGGGTGACTCTGTATATTTTATAATGTGAAACTTTATCTGAATTAAAAAAAAACGTTTTATGACTCTTGTATTATGTGATTTAAGCTATCTCAGGGTTATTTGGGTTGCCTATCCTTCTACTATATATATATGTATGTCAAATAAATTGTATTCAAATATTTTAATATACTTACTATCTCAATGGTGAGTTCTGCAAAAAATATAGGGAAAAATATAGCCTGCAAATATTTATAGTAACCTTATTAAATCTTATTTTGTTTCAAAGAATTATGTTTCAAAATTCGTAAACAAATTTTATTGGCACAATTTCAAATTTAAAATCTAAACGGATCCGTTTGTCAAACTAATATTATCAATTTACAATGATTAATCTTAGTACCCGAATTTTCGGCTGTCATTCAAATGTTCTGGTTAATAAAATATGGATCCTTGACCTGCACTCCCTCTGTATTCGCAATGTTGAACTATGGTTAAATTATCCCATAAGATTTCTACTTTATGCGTTTAAATCTTAGTTTCCCATAAACACATTTGCTTAAAATGATATTTGACAGAATGGGCTGTCTTTCTTATTGAAATATTTGTCTTGTTAAGCTGATATACATTAAACAAAATAAATCTCTAACCTTGGCTTCCTCGCTAATGGTATTGGGTATCCTCAAATGTAAGTATTATTGATATATTTACTGCTTATCTCGTACTTTCTTACGTTAAAAACTTGATGTAACGTCTCTTCTTTGTTTTAGCGGCAAATTGAATTTTCCTCGCACAATTTATACTTTAAAATATTTACTTTTAAAATGGGAAGCAAGAATGATGCTCTCTGGCGTCTCAATTTTATCAACAACCAACAACAATTCATAACAAAAGCGGAAATGTTGCCCAAATTCCTCTAACATTTGGTGTTTCCTGTCTTGTCAGGGCATTCTCTCTTCCAATTAATTAATACGTTTGACAGCTAATCTCCTTGGAAACCGTCGAGTAAGTAGAAAATAAATCCTTATTCTTAAAAATGACATTTGGCCTAACCTTACTTTTTTAACCTAATTATAGTCAATAACAAATTCATTAAGTTCATATGCTGCAATCTTGATTTCAAAGTTCCACAACACTTAACACTGTTTTTAGTAACTTCCAGTTCATTGTTTTTATAAACACAGACACATATATGGGTACATTTCAGTTCATTGTTCACATAAATAAAACTAAATTTACATATTGAAAACATCATACAGGGGTTTGTTTTGTTCATTACCTTCAGGTAATTGATTTGGAACATAATTCTTTGGTATGTATTTCATGCTTAATATTTCAATCTATCTACATATAGATTTTTTTTGCTCTTTTAATTTCACTTTAACTGAGATATTTTCCAAATTGCTCGTTATACTTTTTAAAGACTCATTTATAATGATCATTCCAACAAATTATGGCTATATATATATATCTTTCATTGCTTCTCCAAATAACACTGACTAACAATAATAGTGAATGTGCTTGTGTTTTAATGTTATTATTTTGTTTTCTGTTTTAGTGTACAGTAAAATATGTCGAACGATGTGGATATGTATACAATATACAGAGAACCCATATGCATTACGTGTAAACCGTAAGTATTTTACCTACTATTGACCAGTGGTACTACTACTACCCCCCATTATTAATCAGATTCTCCAATTTTGTAGATCTGACCATCTACTTTATTGAAATAATAATCGAAACTTAGCTTCGTCATACTAGTTTCCGTCAGGGTTTTCATTTTTGTTTTTATAACTTTATATGGCCTTGGCAATTCTCAGCACAACACCCCCCAATTTTGCAGACATTATTTCGATTCTCGAAAGTAATGGAAGCAAAATTTACATACGTGCTGATATTTTATTTTCATTGTTATTGATAGAAGTGGAATATATCTTGTATATTAAATATTCCTCTAATTTTTCCTGTGATTGGGTCTTTGATTTCACAACTATTAACTGGGTTTTCTGTTGTGATCTCGAATGGACCCTCAAATGGCATCATTAACTTGGCACTGATATTTTTCTTATAGTTCGAGGTTCGCAATGCCCTTATGATTACTAAATCTCCTCTTTTAAATGTCGATTTCTTAGATTTCTTTTTCAAAAACCTTTTTGCACATTTCTCTGCACGTCTCTCATTTAATTTATTGACCATTTTTACTACTTCTTCGTAGGTTTTACTATTTTGTTGGAGCCATTTTCTTTCAGGCATGACACCTTTGAATAGATAAATCGGTGATTGTCCAGTCATTGTATGTGGACTATTATTAAGTAATTCTTCTATTATATTTAGTTTATCTTGCCACTCTTTGTGATCGCTGTGTACCATTATCCTCAAATACTTGTTAAGTTCTTGTATATATCTCTCAGAAATGTTTGATTGTGGATGACGAATACTCGTAAATCGTAATGTCACTTGGTTTTGTTGACAAATTCTTTTATTTATGGTTTTCCTAGTTTCACGTTTGGTTTCTCGGGTCTTCTTGTTCATACTTTTCTTCTCATCAATGTACAACGACGTTTTATTTTATTCAACTTTACTTTCTCGGATTATCAGCTTTTTAATAAATATTTTCTCCAACTGGTATAGATATATCTCAATTTATTTCTTACATGGTTTCCTTTTTTATTTGTATCTTATCATCTATCCCCTAAATCTTCTTTATTTTACTATTAATTCATTTTCATATATTTATTTCAATATTCATTATTCATTTTATTTATCAGAACCTCTCTTGGGTCTATTTTCTTCTTTATACTGGTTTCGCTACTCCAACTATAATTCTTTTCCTCATTCACTACCATATATCTTTAGAATTCTTCAAAATTTTATCTTCTTGTCCATTTTCTTATATATATATTTTTTTTTCTGCTTGCTTCATATGATCCTCTGCGTTCACTGTCATTGTCATTTTCTTATTTCACTCTTCTTATTATATGCCTCGAGTTTTCCCTATACGTTACTTCTCTTTTGTGCTCACAGCCCCTTTTATATATATATATATATATATATATATATATATATATATATATATATATATATATATATATATATATATATATATATATATATATATATCTTATTCCTTTCTTTTGCCTCCTGGCCTTTTGATTTTCAAAATTATTTGTCTCTTTCTTTCGAAATTGTTCAATTAATTCAAAATCCTTGCTCTCCTGGTCTTTTTATTTGGTGGATTAATTTCCTTTATTTAAATTCATACAAGTCGTTTAGGTTATTTTATTGTTTCGTCTGTTCCACTTACTATTTGTTTAAAATTTTGAATTTTGAATGGTTATTTATCCGAAAAACTTTTAGTTCAGTTTATAGACTTGATCTTGGTCTAATGTTGTTGTAAATTTTCGTAATTTCCTTGATCATTTCTGTTTTTATCCCTGTTTTGATACTGATCATTTTCCCGGTAGTTTTTTCTACTTTCGCCATGTTGATTATTCTTATTAAGTTTTTGCTTGTCATTATTTTTATTATCTCCCCAATTTTTGCTTTCTTGTCGGTTTCCTTCTCTATTTATACATATCGGGAGCCTTTGCCCGTAATTAATGGATTGGTCGAGTGTTCGCACGTTTTTATTCCCTTTATTCTCCAACTTCAGGTTTATATCTGTTTCTTCTCTTAAATTCTTCAGTTTTCCATTCGTTTCTCTTAATTTCTCTTCCATATCAGTTTCATATCTCTCTCTTTTTCGTTTGCGCATCTTTCTTTCACTTGTTATCTGCTGACTTCTTACGTTTCCTCTCTCTATCATTTTCTCCTTTATTTTCTTGCATACTGTTACCCTTTCTCTCTCCTTTTTCTCCTCTACATTTATTTTTACCTCTTTTTCATTCTCACTTTCTCTCAGACGTCTTCCCCAATTATCCATATTCCGTATTTGTCTTTCAAACATCTCATCCATTGTTTTACTCAACCTTTCTTCGTGCTCATTAAATTTTTCATTCATCCATTCCTTTATATTTTCCATATTTTGTTGCAACATACTTGCCATTTGTTGCAAATAGGTTTGTTCCTTACTTGGCGTTTCTTCTTGTGCATTCGGTTCTATCGTTTCAGTTTCTTCACTCTCCTCCGGTTTATCTGGTATTTCCTCCTGCGATACGGTTTCTTTTACTAACATTTCTTCTGTTTTCTCTTCTCCTGTGTCTCCTTCATCAAATTGTTCCTCCTGTTGTATTTCTTCAGTCTTCTTTGTTTTTCTAGCTCTTGTTTGCTTTTGTTGCGACATTTTTATGTTTAAATTTCTTTATTTAGGATGGTCAGTAATTAAATTTTTGTTTTTCAGGTCTGGCTCTACCAATGTTATGAATTCCTGTGCCCAGATGTTGCAGTTTGCTCCCCTGTTTTGCTGTGCCTGACGTTATGGCTAGTTTCCCCTATTTTTGCTGTGCCCGAACGTTGCGGCGCCAATTATACATTTATTTTATTATTGGCTTGACTTTATTTTTTTATTATATATTATAAATTTTAATGCCCCACTGTTGGGCGCCAATTATACTAATATTGGCTTTGACTTCTATTATATATTATTATTATATATTTTATTTATATGAAAAAATATGATATTAAAAAATGATGATATTTTACACCATGTATTATGGGTGACTCTGTATATTTTATAATGTGAAACTTTATCTGAATAAAAAAAACGTTTTATGACTCTTGTATTATGTGATTTAAGCTATCTCAGGGTTATTTGGGTTGCCTATCCTTCTACTATATATATATATATATATATATATATATATATATATATATATATATATATATATATATATATATATATATATATATATATATATATATATATATGTATGTCAAATAAATTGTATTCAAATATTTTAATATACTTACTATCTCAGTGGTGAGTTCTGCAAAAAATATAGGGAAAAATATAGCCTGCAAATATTTATAGTAACCTTATTAAATCTTATTTTGTTTCAAAGAATTATGTTTCAAAATTCGTAAACAAATTTTATTGGCACAATTTCAAATTTAAAATCTAAACGGATCCGTTTGTCAAACTAATATTATCAATTTACAATGGTTAATCTTAGTACCCGAATTTTCGGCTGTCATTCAAATGTTCTGGTTAATAAAATATGGATCCTTGACCTGCACTCCCTCTGTATTCGCAATGTTGAACTATGGTTAAATTATCCCATAAGATTTCTACTTTATGCGTTTAAATCTTAGTTTCCCATAAACACATTTGCTTAAAATGATATTTAAAAGAATGGGCTGTCTTTCTTATTGAAATATTTGTCTTGTTAAGCTGATATACATTAAACAAAATAAATCTCTAACTTTGGCTTCCTCGCTAATGGTATTGGGTATCCTCAAATGTAAGTATTATTGATATATTTACTGCTTATCTCGTACTTTCTTACGTTAAAAACTTGATGTAACGTCTCTTCTTTGTTTTAGCGGCAAATTGAATTTTCCTCGCACAATTTATACTTTAAAATATTTACTTTTAAAATGGGAAGCAAGAATGATGCTCTCTGGCGTCTTAGTTTTATCAACAACCAACAACAATTCATAACAAAAGCGGAAATGTTGCCCAAATTCCTCTAACATTTGGTGTTTCCTGTCTTGTCAGGGCATTCTCTCTTCCAATTAATTAATACGTTTGACAGCTAATCTCCTTGGAAACCGTCGAGTAAGTAGAAAATAAATCCTTATTCTTAAAAATGACATTTGGCCTAACCTTACTTTTTTAACCTAATTATAGTCAATAACAAATTCATTAAGTTCATATGCTGCAATCTTGATTTCAAAGTTCCACAACACTTAACACTGTTTTTAGTAACTTCCAGTTCATTGTTTTTATAAACACAGACACATATATGGGTACATTTCAGTTCATTGTTCACATAAATAAAACTAAATTTACATATTGAAAACATCATACAGGGGTTTGTTTTGTTCATTACCTTCAGGTAATTGATTTGGAACATAATTCTTTGGTATGTATTTCATGCTTAATATTTCAATCTATCTACATATAGATTTTTTTTGCTCTTTTAATTTCACTTTAACTGAGATATTTTCCAAATTGCTCGTTATACTTTTTAAAGACTCATTTATAATGATCATTCCAACAAATTATGGCTATATATATATATATATATATATATATATATATATATATATATATATATATATATATATATATATATATATATATATATATATATATATATATATCTTTCATTGCTTCTCCAAATAACACTGACTAACAATAATAGTGAATGTGCTTGTGTTTTAATGTTATTATTTTGTTTTCTGTTTTAGTGTACAGTAAAATATGTCGAACGATGTGGATATGTATACAATATACAGAGAACCCATATGCATTACGTGTAAACCGTAAGTATTTTACCTACTATTGACCAGTGGTACTACTACTACCCCCCATTATTAATCTGATTCTCCAATTTTGTAGATCTGACCATCTACTTTATTGAAATAATAATCGAAACTTAGCTTCGTCATACTAGTTTCCGTCAGGGTTTTCATTTTTGTTTTTATAACTTTATATGGCCTTGGCAATTCTCAGCACAATATATATTGTTACAAAGCACTTCAATAGACGTAGGTGCGGTGTTGCCACATCTCCAGAATTTCCCCAACATCTGGGAATTTTTGCACAATCTGACAACACCCCCATCCGCCCACCCCCCCCCTAAGGGTGCCTGGGGTGACCCCCCTTAGGCGAAGTCTCAACCCTCTAGGACCAGAAATAACGGAGTTACCAACTTGTACCCCGTCGGAACGGATAACTGAGGTCTGCACATTCCGAACACCCTGTATACACACCCTGTATGCGCAGAGAACCCTTACACCCTGTATACGCAGAGAGATCTTATATTACGAGAAACACCTCTTGTGTAACATAGGAGTGATGACCACATTTGGATCATCCTGTATATGCATCCCCCTGTATACACACGGGGCCGATCTGTATTCACAAAACCTTCTAGCAAAAGAAGGTCCTGGAACATTCTGGAATAGAACGCTCGAGAACAAACTGGAAGATGCGACGGCTATATAAAGATGGAAGTAAGCCAGCGCAGGCAGTTCAGTAAGAGAATGTTGGAGTGACTTGAAGTAATCAGTGTAAAGTGTTAAGAGAGTAGCTACTGTAGTACCAGTGTATAGACTTGTGTGCAGATTAGTAATTGTAAGGGCAGTAAATTAAGTCTTTTGTGAGAGAGACATTCTAGAAATTTTATTGTATCCATATTTAGAGTGCAAATAAAGTTGTTTTGTTAAAATAAAAAGTCTCACTTATCCAGAACCCGGAGAAAACGCAACAATTTGGTGTCAGAAGTGTGGGATAAGTGAGTGAAGAAGTGAACAATTAATGTAGTTGTGAATGATAAACACCAGATCGACTGACTACGACAAGATGGCTGAAATCAAAGAGTTGATGGACTTACTGAAAAGACAACGCGAAGAAGACGAGAGAAGACGACAAGAAGATAAAGAAGACCTCAAGAGGCAACGCGAAGAAGACGAAAAACGGCGACAAGAAGATAAAGAAGACCTCAAGAGGCAACGTGAAGAAGACGAACAACGGCGACAAGAAGATGAAAGAAGGCGGCGCGAAGAAGAAGAGAGAAGACGACAAGAGGAGGAACAGAGGCGTCTTGAAGACATAGAAGACATCCGAAGTATGTTCCACAATATGAGAGTCGATGTAAAAGAAGAAATTGAACAGATTAACGAACAAATAGAAAATGTGGACAGGAAAGTAAAAAATGTAACAGATGATTTGAATAAACGATGGGAAGAAGTTGAAGGATTGAAAAAACAAATGAAGATGATCATGAAAAAAACAGAATGCACACATAAAGAACTGACCGAACAGGTGATTGTCCAGACTGATAGAACTGAACCAAGAGGACTTACTGGAATGTCCCCAGTTCAAAATCGCCCGGAGGCGGATGTACCAGCTATGCAGCAGCCTAATGGAAACTTAAAGCCGCCGACTTTTGACGGAGAAACATCGTGGCCCATGTACAGGAGGCAGTTTGAGGCGGCAGCTCTCAGCAATGGGTGGAGTGAGCAACAGGCAGCAACTGCTCTAATTCTCTCGCTTCGAGGCAAAGCCCTAGAAATCCTCCAGAACATCCCGGAGTCGAAACAGCAAAACTACTTAACAGTGATACAGGCCCTAGACTTGAGATATGGTAACAAGTACATGAGCCAGGTCTACCAGACACAACTAAAGACAAGGGTCCAGAAGCCAAATGAGACTCTGCAAGAATTCAGTGCCGAAGTGGAGAAACTTGTGCGACTGGCATATCCCCAAGCCCCAGAAGAATTTGTCAACCAGATCACCGTCCAGACCTTCATCAATGGGGTACTTGACAATGAAATGCAACAATCTTTAAGGTTCGAAAGGTTCAAAACACTTACAGACTGTGTAATTTATGGCTTGGAATTTGAAGCAGCGAAGAATGCATCTCAACCTCGCCGCAACAGGCTGCGCGAAGTGAAGGAGACAGAGGACCATGCAGACACGACAGAGGAACTAAGGCGAGAAATAAAGTTGATGAAGGAAGCCATAAGCAAGCTCACTGCCACGGTTGGAGCACGTAAGACGAAAGCAGATTGGTCCCACATAGAATGCTACAAGTGTGGTAGGAAAGGGCACATAAGTAGGCAGTGCTCACAAACCCAACAGGTGGCTCGCAGAAGACAAGAATACACCAACAGGGAGCGCCATCAAGGAAAACGACCTGACGCCAGTGTAGGTGGGCGACACGTGGCATGCGAGACCCAAGGCCCCAAGGTCAGGGTCTCCACTGTCCGACGCTACCGCGAGAGCCTCGTTATACCTGGCAGCATAGACGGAAGACAATGCAGTTTCACCATCGATACTGGCGCCACTAGATCTGTTATACGCCCAGACATGTCGCCAAATATGTCGGCATTCGCGACCAAGAAACAGCCTGTGTTGGAGACAGCGAAAGGAGATCGGATACCCGTGCATGGAGAGGCCACTGTTTACATTAAGCTGGGCAGTACTGAGCTCGAGGTAAAGGCTGTCGTCGCAGAAATCGTCGACGAATTTATTCTAAGCTTGGATATAATGGAAGAGTTTGATGTCTTTTCAGTAGACTTCCAAAATAAGATCTTGAGAATCGGCAACGAAGAGTTGTATTTATCTCCACCAGCAGGCGAAGCTAATCCCAGGGTAAGACTTATTGTCGACGAAGATACACGGATTCCTGGTAACAGTGAGAAGATTGTCAGAGCCAGGCTAGAGAAGAAACTTGATTGTATGTCTGCTCTCATAGCGGAGCCCCTAAAAGATAGACGTGATGGTGCCCTCGTCGCACGGTGCTTAGTAGACCCGAAGAAGACAATACCCATAAGAGTGGCTAACGTACAAACTAACAGGGTCACATTGAAGAAAGGTGAGGTTATCGCCACTTGCGAACCCATTGACCGAGTGACGCTGTCCAAAAACGTGACGCCCACTGCATTAGACAGAAGACTGCCAGTAGAAATAATAGAGAATTCATGGGGCCAATTGAACAATATGGAGATGGAGATGGCCCTGAAGTTCGTATTGGAGGAGGCCGATATTTTCGCTCAAGATAAAATCACAGGTCGTACGAGTCTAGTGCAACACAGAATTAATACTGGCGACGCAAGACCAATTAGACAGCCGCCGAGAAGACTGCCTTTTGCCAAGCAATCAGAAATCAAGGCGATGGTTAACGAAATGCTGGAAGATGGTGTGATCGAGGAGTCTAATAGTCCTTGGTCGTCCCCAGTAGTTTTGGTCACCAAGAAAGACGGCACTATGAGATTTTGCGTGGACTATAGGAAGCTGAATGATGTCACTAAGAAAGACAGTTATCCCCTGCCCCGGATCGACGACACTTTGAACACTTTGGCCGGATCAAAGTGGTTCTCTACATTAGACCTGAAAAGTGGCTACTGGCAAGTAGAACTCCATAAAGACGATAAGGAGAAGACTGCTTTTTCAACCGGGAATGGGTTGTATCAATTTAAGGTCATGCCATTCGGCTTATGTAATGCTCCTGCCGCCTTCGAGCGACTAATGGAGTTAGTGCTGAGAGGACTGACATGGGAAACATGCCTGGTGTATCTCGACGATGTCATGGTGATTGGAAGGACTTTCGATGAACACCTGTCGAATCTGAAGCAAGTTTTCTCAAGGCTGAGAGGTGCCAATCTGCAACTCAATCCCAAGAAATGCGTCCTCTTCCAGAAGAAAGTGAGTTTCCTCGGACATGTCGTTTCTGAGAAAGGGATAGAAACTGATCCAGAGAAAATAAAGGCAATAAGAGACTGGCCTGTGCCGAAGAACAAACATGAGGTCAGAAGTTTTCTGGGACTTTGCAGCTACTACCGACGCTTTGTGAAGTACTTCAGCAGCATTGCGAAACCTCTGCATAGCCTGACTGAAAATAAGGTCGAGTTCATCTGGTCACCAGATTGCCAAGAGTCTTTTAGAGAACTCAAACATCGTCTTCTCACTGCTCCTATACTGGCTTATCCTCAGGACAAGGAACTGTTCATACTGGACACCGATGCTTCCCAGTATGGCATTGGGGCAGTACTCTCGCAGCTCCAAGCCGGAGAAGAAGTTGTGATAGGCTACTTCAGCAAAACGTTCGGAAAAGCAGAAAGGAATTACTGTGTAACACGGAAAGAACTGCTGGCAGTTGTAAGATCCATCGAACATTTCCACAGCTTCCTGTACGGAAGAACATTCCGCGTGAGGTCAGATCACTCTGCTCTGCAATGGCTTCTGAACTTTAGAAATCCCGAAGGACAGATAGCACGATGGATAGAGAAACTGCAGAGCTACGACTTCCGGATTGAACATCGAAGAGGAAGAAGTCACGCCAATGCAGACAGCCTGTCAAGAAGACCATGTTCAGTGCATGAATGCAAATTTTGCTAGCGACAAGAGAACAAAGAGATCGACAAAGTAACTCATCAGATCAAACAACTGGTGACGGAACAAGATAATAACACCGATCTAGACGTAAATCTTGAATACATCAGAGACGCACAGAAGACAGATCCAGACTTGAAAATATTAGAGAATGGCTACAAAAGGGGAAAAGACCTGAGTGGCACGATGTGTCCCGGTTTGGGGCGGAGGTTAAAGGCTACTGGCTACAGTGGGACTCCTTGTGCCTAAAGAATGACTTGATCACTCGAAAATGGGAAACTGTCGATGGTAGAGACTGTATATACCAGACCGTTGTGCCAAGTGAGTGCATAGACAGTGTTCTTCAGGAGTTACACAATAGTAGGAGTGGAGGCCACTTTGGGGTCAACAGGACTCTCGCCAGAGTCAGAGACCGCTTCTATTGGATAAACTGCCGAAGAAGCGTGGAAGAATGGTGCAAAAGGTGTGACCAATGTGCCTCAAAGAAAGGACCAAAGACCCGATCCAGAGGAAAAATGATGCAGTACATCTCAGGTACACCGTGGGAGAGAGTTGCCGTAGACATCGCAGGACCTTTTCCAATCACAGAGTCTGGGAACAGATACATAATGGTGGCGATGGACTACTTCTCAAAATGGCCTGAAGTTGCGCCGATCCCCAAGCAAGAGGCAACGACCGTAGCAGAAGCCCTGATGGAAAATGTCATATCACGGCATGGCGTACCCTTGGAGATTCACACCGACCAGGGCCGGAATTTCGAATCAGAGGTCTGGAAGAGCCTAATGGACTTGCTAGGCATAAAGAAAACAAGAACAACGCCACTCCACCCTCAATCAGACGGCATGGTAGAACGGCATAACAGGACCATCAATCAGTATCTTGCTATGTTTGTCGACGAGAATCAGAGAACCTGGGACAAGCTGATACCTCTGTTCCTCCTAGCTTACAGAAGCTCTCAGCATGAATCTACCGGCTACATTCCATCCATGATGTTGACCGGCAGAGAGATGCGGTTACCAATCGACATGACGAGACCACCACCGAACGAGGACATAGCGGACCTAGCTACGTTACCTGAGTATGTCGCCGACCTAGAAGGAAAACTGCGCACTATACACAGATGTGTCAGAGATAGGCTCCTCTTAAGCAGTGACCGGATGAAGATGCGCTTGGATCGCAGAGCAACACCCCATACATTCAAGGAAGGTGATGCAGTGTGGCTGTACCAACCAACAAGGAGAAAGGGCCTCAGTCCCAAACTTCAGAAACCATGGGAAGGGCCATACTTGGTGACTAAATTAACGACCTAGTCTACAGAATTCAGCTGTCTCCAAGAACTAAACCCAAAGTTGTTCACATAGAGAGGTTGAGTCCATATCGGGGCAACGAACCCCCAAGTTGGCGGCCGGTAAATACTGTTCAGGACGAACAGTCTTAAGGAGGGGGGCAGTGTTACAAAGCACTTCAATAGACGTAGATGCGGTGTTGCCACATCTCCAGAATTTCCCCCAACATCTGGGGATTTTTGCACAATCTGGCAACACCGCCTCCCCACCCCCCTGAGGGTGCCTGGGGTGAAGCCCCCTCAGGCGAAGTCTCAACCCTCTAGGACCAGAAATAACGGAGTTACCAACTTGTACCCCGTCGGAACGGATAACTGAGGTCTGCACATTCCGAACACCCTGTATACACACCCTGTATGCGCAGAGAACCCTTACACCCTGTATACGCAGAGAGACTTTATATTACGAGAAACACCTCTTGTGTAACATAGGAGTGATGACCACATTTGGATCATCCTGTATATGCATCCCCCTGTATACACACGGGGCCGATCTGTATTCACAAAACCTTCTAGCAAAAGAAGGTCCTGGAACATTCTGGAATAGAACGCTCGAGAACAAACTGGAAGATGGGACGGCTATATAAAGATGGAAGTAAGCCAGCGCAGGCAGTTCAGTAAGAGAATGTTGGAGTGACTTGAAGTAATCAGTGTAAAGTGTTAAGAGAGTAGCTACTGTAGTACCAGTGTATAGACTTGTGTGCAGATTAGTAATTGTAAGGGCAGTAAATTAAGTCTTTTGTGAGAGAGACATTCTAGAAATTTTATTGTATCCATATTTAGAGTGTAAATAAAGTTGTTTTGTTAAAATAAAAAGTCTCACTTATCCAGAACCCGGAGAAAACGCAACAATATATATATATATATATATATATATATATATATATATATATATATATATATATATATATATATATATATATATATATATATATTCCAGTATTAGGCTCAGATAAACAAAAATCAATTTGCAAACAGACACGATATTCATACAAAATTAACAATTCTATCTGGCCACAGAAAATACTTAAATAGAACAATACATGTTTATTTAGATTTAAAAGCAATATTGTTACTTACTTGTCCATTTTTTATATTTTTTTTTTAGAAATTACTGTTTTCAATTTCATAAAACAATGCATACAATGCCATGACAAATTCATACATGGTTAATACAAATTATATATTTGTATTTTTCTTTTGTTTTTGATTTAACATCAGTTCCTCAAATAAGTTCCCATAAGTGCAATTTCCATATCTTAAAGAAAATAATTTTGAACTTATCTAGATTCCTCCATTTATGAACTTTTATTTGAACCAGCGTCTTGTACTGGAAGTCTTACAAATATCAGATTTTCGTCAAGACTAACAACAGCGTAAGTATTAGCTGATTATCGTTAATAACTTACTCAGTGATTCTTTAATTTTGTCTTTGCATAGCTATTAAGATTAACTTTGTCTTTGCTGAGTTCTTAACATAAAAATTTGTCTTATCTCTGGCGGGTTAAATCGTTGATAGACAATAATAAATTTGAAGCGTCAATTGATTGGGTTGCTGGGTTATCTGCATTGCGCAGGAAGCAGTGACCATGCCGTGGTCTGCGCGACCAAGGGGGGTGGCGACTGACATCTCATAGCATTCAGGTTTTGTAGTAAGAAGGAGATCCAAGGGATTTGAGCTGTGTGTTGGGATGCGAGGAAAGTAAGTAGGTTGCTGAACCATTATGGCTAAAGAATTGCTGACTGCGAAGGCATCCGCTGGTCTCCCTTGTGGATCGATTTTTGAAGATCCTAGCCATTCCTTATTATGGACATTGAAGTCGCCAAGAATAGTGACCTCTGAGGAAGGATATTCAGAAATCAGATGGTCGGTTTTTTCAGAAAGGTAGTCGAAGAGCTGGACAAAGTTGTTGTCAGAAGGTGACCGGTAAATGCAACATATGAATCTAGTGGCAGTCCTGAGAGAGCGTTTCATCCAAAGTATGCCTTTTCTTCCAGCTTCCAAATTGGGGAGTCTGGTGCAGGGTAGATTGCTACGGACGTATGCGCACACACCTCCATGCAATCTAAAGGAAGTAAGGAGTCATACCTCGGGAAATTGAGGTGATTAGTGGCTGTTTTTGCACTGATTTGGGTTTCGGTGAGGAAGAGGAGTTGGGACATATTAGCCTGGAGGAAATGGTGGATGGAGTTCAGGTTAGAATTTAGGCCACATATATTCGAGAAGGATATGTTAAATTTTGTTCCGGCGCCCCCTGCACACCCCTCTCCCGGAGATCCGAATGGAGGGGTATTTTATCTCCGGAATCTTTTGTGCAAGGAGGAGCCATTATAATTTTTGTTTATAAGCGAAACTGACTCATACACCAGAACCGGAAACGTCCGTTGGGACTTCACCGGCCGCTTGATGTAAGGGGAGGTACCTCCTCGGGCGTGAAAAAAATCCTTTACTATCACGTAAAGGAAAAGTCCATTACCACCTAACGATTGATGATTACTAGATCACAGATCGAAGTTGCTCGCCTATTAAAAACATCCCGATTTGTCGTCTTTATACCAAGAGGCAATTAATAAAATTAAAAAGCAATTTCGCGAGCTTGGAGTCGACAAATAGCCACAACATTAGGTGTTAGTCCTTATCGATTATTCGAATATTAAAATAAAATAAAATCCATCCCTAATAATTGATATAAAAAAAAACTGTGGACGCAGCAAGTGCGTTATGGTAGCGAATTTTCTTTAAAATCTTTTTAATAGCAAATGTCTTTGATGAAAGCAGGCATCAACTTGGTTGCCTATATAGTAGAAACAATGTACCATATTTCACCGAAATAACTTTATTGTTTGAAAATCTATTAACATTTTTCAAAAGTCTGGATGCAGCAAGTGTGTTATGGAAGTGAAGTCTATTTAAAGCCATATCCCCATTAAATCCTGCCTACCCCGCACAGCACCTCTATTTATCCCAGGTCACGTAACTTCCTTGGGGGGTATGAACAAGAAGTTTTTCTTGTGGTTTATGCAACGAGCGTGGTTGTATGCACACGAGGGGGGAAGGGAAATGCCTACGGCGAAGCAACCCCCCCCCCGTTCGATTTGCGGCAGGGACGGGGCATTAGGGGGTGGCTGCTTCGACGTGAGGATTTTCCTTCCCCTCGCGTGCCTACAACCACCCTCGCTGCATAAACCACAAGAAAAATGTCTTGTTCCTACCCGCCAAGGAAGTTACGGCACCTGGGGGGATAGGGGTGCTGTGCGGGATAGCCAGGGTTTAAGGGGGATGTGGTTTCAAGATGTGAAAGAGACAGCTTTAAAGCCCGTTTTATTCGCATTTTCTGCTCATATTTCCTTTTTACTACCTACCCCGCCCAGCACCCCTACTCACTCCGGGTCCCGTAACTTCCTTGGTGGGTGTGAACAAGAAATGTTTCTTGGGGTTTGTGGTCCGGGGGTGGGGGGGGTGGGGGTGGGGGTAGGCATGTTTCTGAAAACATTTTTTTGAAAAGCGTTCGGGAGCTAAACTGCAAATTTGCCGAAAATTCGCTACCAAAACGCACTTATTGCGTCCGGATGTTTTTCTTACAAACGCATCATATTTGGATAAATAATGCAAAAATGCATTAACGAATTTGTTCTACGAAAATTAGCTAAAAAAATTATAGACCGTTAAACCATAAACTTCACCAAACCTACAGTGAAAGCATCAACTAAACTAAACCGACAGCCAAAGCATCAGAGAAAGGGTTTATGTGAAATGAATATTCTGTAAACATTTTAGTAAAATCACGGGCAATGACGGTTGAATCTGAAACTTAAGGGTATGCAGAACACTCTACTTGCAACATTTTCTTTTCACTATCGGTATTTGTTTCACGTTCTTTGCCTAAACATTGCCAATTTTGACGTTTAAAATTGCGAGTTTGGCTTTTTGAGGAAAACTCCAAAATTTGTTTCTTTAACTGCCCAAAGCTAGAGAACTAAATTTTATTACAGAGTTCACTCTTTATAATACAAATACGCGTACCAAATTTGGTTGCCCTTACTTTGTTATTTACAGATATATGAATTTTTTTTAGAAAGAAAATACAACATTTCTCGGGAAAACCTGGTCCGATTGTTCTGGCTAACGAACTTATCCAAGCCACTTGCAAAAGGAAGGTACTCATCAAATTTGATCAAGATCGGTCCAATATTTTTTAAGTTATGGGTCGGATATATATATATATATATATATATATATATATATATATATATATATATATATATATATATATATATATATATATATATATATAAACACAGATCTCCTCATTAGCGAATTTTTTTTAATTCGCTAAAAAGTTCGAGACGCAGCAAGCGCATTATTGTAGGGAACTTTCATAAGAATTGTACACTATTAGTAAGGTATATTATTAAAACTAATTCTTTAAATTTAAATGGATCTTGGAGATTGGTTTCAAGCGATTACTTGAAGAAATTTCTATTTCCTATGGAGCTAGAAAATTAAAATTTGGTACATATATGTAACTACTGCAAGTCGGTTTAAAAAAATTGTGTTACAAATTTTTATCAATGTTACAAAAGTTTTCCAGAAAAAAATTATTTATTCACAAACGGAATGTTCCTGCCAAATTATCAATATGGTAGGTATTTTTCCTTATTAATTGCTTGGATGGTTTTGTTTCAGTCAACCCAGTCGAACTAGTTTTTGCGAACAAAACAACCAAAAAGGTATTTTACATAGGTTTTACTATGACTCAAGATTGAATAGCTTAATGGGAAATTGAGTTATCGGTTTTGAATCTTTTCACGAATATTCTCTACCACAACGTACTTGCTGCACCCAGACCCTCTTCATCGCTTATTTACTGTTGCTCTATCCATACTTTTTTAAATGATAAAATATTGTAGCTCTCTATGTGAGACTGACAAACAAGGCAACCTCAAATTCATTTCTGGAAAAATATTTTAAACAAAGGAAATGAGGTAAAAATTTAAACGTAAATTGAAAATCTTGGTTCTCAGCTTTGTCATGGGGGTTCTCCTGCCCCTTATACATTCGTACAACGACCCTCAATGCATAAACAACAACAATATAAACAAGAAAAATTCTTCAGAACAACCCCCAAGAAAGTTGCGTGACCTGCGGTGAATAAGTGGTCTGGGCTAAGTAAACAGGATTTTAAGGAAGTATAGTTACAAAATGGGTAAAAGGTAGCTTATATAGGTCCAACAAAGCTAGTTTTTTTGAACTTTCCGCTCTCATTTCCTTTTTATCTTCTTCTCCGCCCAGCACCACTATTCACTCCTGGTCTTGTAACTTTCTTAGGGGCCGTTTGCAAAAAAAAATCTTGTGATATGTGCATTCAGAAAGGGTTCTAAGCATATTTCTGAATTTTTTTTCCAAAAGTCCTAAACTGTAAATTTACCGAAATTTTTATTTTTATTTCCAAAAGGAATGTACCTGCCAGATTATAAACGTGGCAGGTATTTTTCCTCATTAATACCTTTGATTATCCATTTTAGTCAACTCAATCGAACCAGTTTCTGCAAACAAAATAACAAAAAAAGTTTTTTAAAAGAATTCGTAGTTATTTTTCAAATCTAGTACCCACGCTGCCTTTATATAGGTTTTACTATGTATCAAAACTGAAGATTCTAGTTTAATGGGGAATTGAGTTATCACTATCTGAAATATTTTTACAGAAATGCGCTACCATAACGCACTTGCTGCACCTCAACTCTTTCCAACACTTATTTGCTATTACTGTATCCATACTTTTTGAAAATAAAATAAATATAAACAATCCACAATTTTGAATTTGAAATTTTAATAATCTACTCTGTACATCTGATTATATATGTAATTTAAACTTCTTTATGATATTATGTAGTTTCCTTTACTTCAAATGTTTCATAAAGAGTAAAAGCTAAGAGTAAAGAAAACCATAAGTACCTAGGTACCCTAGGTATTATACTTATATTAGTTTGCGGTACGTATATTTCTTCTTGTAATAATTTTGTTCGAATAAGAACCTGAATCTGATATACACAACCACTTTTTATTTGTTTGATTGGATGTTAGAATCATAATAAGACTACAGTTACAATGGACGGCGAAGGCATTTGATAAAGTTATGGTAAAATTAAAAGTTCGGTTAAATATTTACCCACTATCTGTATTTACCTTAGAATATAGGTAGTTGTTTTATATTCGAGGTTATGCTCACAACGTACACGTTTCTGTCATGACTCCTGTCAGTTAAAAAATGACAAATAGTGGTGTTGTCCGATGAAACTAGAGAGATGGAGATGGCTTTTAAATGCCGTGAAATTAAGAAGCTTGATATATATATATATATATATATATATATATATATATATATATATATATATATATATATATATATATATATATATATATATATATATATATATATATATATATATATATTAAAACGTAGTTCTAGATTTATTTTAAACAAATTGGATCACTTTCATTAAAATTTTTAATTCTTCAAGTTTTTCTGATAACTACGGAATCAGATTAGGGTTGTCGTAGATGGCAACCCCGCCAATTGTTTATTGTGACATATTGTCGTAGCTTGTCCGTTTAAAACTTAATTTGGAGATTTTATTTGCTATGGCAGCGGAACCCTGACCTTGTCTAACATTATAAGCATCCATTTAGAGGTAATTTCAGGTTATGTTGTAGATTATTGATTTTTTATTTAGCTATAGCTCAAGATCTACTGAACCAATGGAATTCAAATTTGGTAGGTAGGACCACTTGTACAATGTGTACGTGCTTGTAAAGGTTTAGTTTAATATTTCTAGTAATTAAAAATATATTGCGTTTTCAAGCAGTTTTTTGATTTTTTTTCTAAAAGTATTTGAAAATTTCAAATTTTCCAAAAGTCTCACCATCGATATTAGTAGGTATAGATGGGGAATTCTGGAACCACCACACACCACACACCACCGGTGGTGGAGGTGGAGGTGGTGGAACTGACCAGACCCGACGACCCCCGACCTACCCCGAGCACAAGGTGGTGGACCCGACGGCCCCGAGCACCTCCACCACCTGACTTCGTATTTAACCCGAACAAGTAGCGAACTAACCTGAGATGACGTAATCAAATTCAAAAGCCAGCTAACCTGTATTACGCCAGTTAAAATAACATGCGTAATAAGAAGGTAATTATTAGTAATAAACCACATGCCAAAGACTAACCTGTTTATTAAAATCAAATCAATTTAAAATTATCTCATTAGAATTAATATAAATAACGTCGTATGTAGGATGAAAATTAAGTCGATCGAATTAAATAAAGCGAAATAAAACGTTATGATTTTAGTGTAAACGCAATATGACATCAGCTGATTAACCGTTATCAAGAGTGTTTCCTGTTTGTTGAGCGACCAGCTAATAACCTCAGTTTAAATCACCAGCCGGGCGCGCTCATGAAAAGTATGTGTTTAATAATTTTTGGAATCTTACCTAATATGCCATAGGTGTGTTTTCATTACAGGTGTTTAGGTTTTAGTGAAGCGAGAAGGTGTGTTTATTTGTAGAAATTTCTGTATATAGAGCTATGGTTTGTTGGTGGCTTTGTATCAAAATGTGTCTAGTTTTTGTGAAAAATCAGAACTAAAACGTTTTACGAAAATAAGCTAAGTCTGAAGGCGATGATTATTTGGTGAGTTACTGATCAATTTTTACATAAGCTAAACGCAGCAAGTGTGTTATGATAGCGAATTTTCAGATAAATTTAAATAGAAGTAAAAACCTTTTTATACTTTATCCACTACTGATAGCTTTAATAGTATGGGACGATTGTTTCACATTTTTTTATATAGAAATAACCTAAACGCAGCAAGTGTGTTATGGTAGTGAATTTTCATATACTTTATCCATTACTGCCAGCTTTAATATTATGGGACGATTGTTTCACAATATTTGATATATAAATGAGGTTAAAACCTGGGTACAGCAAGTGCGTTATGGTAGCGAATTTTCAGATAAATTTTCTGACGCTAAATAATCTGATACAAAATATTTTAGCATTGTTTTTGCTATATAGTTTTTATATCGCAAACTTACGAGTGTTATACAAATGAGCTTAAAACTTGAAGGCAGCAAGTGCTTTATGGTAGTGAATGTTCATATACTTTATCCATTACTGCCAGCTTTAATATTATGGGACGATTGTTTCACAATATTTGATATATAAATGAGGTTAAAACCTGGGTACAGCAAGTGCGTTATGGTAGCGAATTTTCAGATAAATTTTCTGACGCTAAATAATCTGATACAAAATATTTTAGCATTGTTTTTGCTATATAGTTTTTATATCGCAAACTTACGAGTGTTATACAAATGAGCTTAAAACTTGAAGGCAGCAAGTGCTTTATGGTAGTGAATTTTCATATACTTTATCCATTACTGCCAGCTTTAATATTATGGGACGATTGTTTCACAATATTTGATATATAAATGAGGTTAAAACCTGGGTACAGCAAGTGCGTTATGGTAGCGAATTTTCAGATAAATTTTCTGACGCTAAATAATCTGATACAAAATATTTTAGCATTGTTTTTGCTATATAGTTTTTATATCGCAAACTTACGAGTGTTATACAAATGAGCTTAAAACTTGAAGACAGCAAGTGCTTTATGGTAGTGAATTTTCATATAAAGCTTCTGGCACTAAATATTTGTAAATTTCCATAGAAAGCAGTTAATACAAAAATATTTTATTATAACGGAAACCCACCAAATTTGTTTATCATAACTTTTCTTGATATGATGCATGTATAGAAAAATAACCTCGGTTCTAGGAACATCTGAAGAAATTTTTCAAAGGCTTGTTGAATTTAAAAATTTAGTTTTAGGATTTGGAGCGAAATATTGATTATAGAAAAACTGTGTTACCTAAAAATGTTTTAAGGTTAGCGTATGCACCCAATAAATTTTTATTAGTTGGTTGAAACACTAGATGCAAAGTCAAAAGCCAACTAGCCTGTATTATGCAAACGAGGAATCACCATTTAAATGATGTGTGTAAATATGGCGGCTAGCGCATGCGTACAAGTAATTTGTTTATTAAAGTCCTACGTGTTTGGTATTAAATGAATCGTCTTGATTCACATATTAAGTTAAAAGCAATAAAACTCAACACGGCAACAAAGCTCAGCTGTAACAGTAATAATAATAATTAGATAAGTATAAAAGTTGAGAATTTCAAACGGAGCATTTAGTTGAAAACTGAAGCAGAACGAGTATAATATGGTGAACAACGGTAGAAAACGAAAATCTGCTAAAGCAGAAAAGAGTGGTGGTAAAAAACTTAAAGTGCTACAAGACGTCTTACTGGGTAATGCAATAGAAAGTATTATTCCAAAAGAAGAACCAAAAACGTTGGAAAACATGATAAGTGAACTATGTACATTATATCCAACAGCAGAGGTTGATGAACAGCAGAATCAAGCTATAGAAAATATAATTAATGCAGCATATCCAACAAACCTACAAACACCATATCAGCCTACGCAAGAAGATATTTTCAATCAGAAGCTGGTAGAAATCACTAATAAAAGCATCGAGAAAAAATTGAAAACAGAAGACTGTGAACTGATGTGTCAAACAACTTTTTCTCTTACGTCGAACGGCGAGAAGCTGCTTATCATTGGCGTTAATCCAGTTTTAAATTTTTTGCCGTTAATTAAATTATCTCAGAAGAACTGTAATATACCTGTGTTTTTTGATGTGTGGACATTTGAAGAATTTTTAAACGTATTACCTACGATAATTTACAATTTGGAAAACAAATCTATAGAAAGTAGTGAAACATATACTTTAACC
The DNA here is from genome assembly GCA_964006375.1 of Tillus elongatus. Taxonomy (NCBI): domain Eukaryota; kingdom Metazoa; phylum Arthropoda; class Insecta; order Coleoptera; family Cleridae; genus Tillus; species Tillus elongatus. The sequence goes on from OZ023267.1 coordinate 89,855,586, forward strand.
AAATATCTTGTTAAATCACAAAGAAAAACTGTAAGTTTTAAGCTGAAACTATGTGGTAAGGAATATGTAATTAATTTTAACTTGTCAATTCAATCACTTAAAATACTAGAAGATATCGGTTGTGTAGCTAAAGATTTATTGTTAGAACTAAGCTGTAAAAGTTTCTTTAATTTGGAGATGTTTGCTGATGATTTAAGGACCGAATTAGCTAAATTTAGAGACATTTCCCTAATTAGATGTGCCTTTTTCGTAGCTAGAGAAAGATATAGTGATACTTTAAGCATGGTATGTGAATTTGTTACAAAATACCAACACGTACTTAATGATATTGTAAACCATCGCAAATTTTAAATGTATAAATTGTAATAAAGAAATTATGAAAAATATTAGTTTTTATTGAATAATTTTTACAAGGATATGTGTCAACACTGTTTAAAAATAAAAAATCTGAGAACACTATCTACATCCTCCGGAAAAACACATTAGGACCAGATGTTTCCAACGACTAATTAACCGCTATCTACATCCTCCAGAAACTCCGTAGGATGTTTCCAACGACTAATTAACCACTATCTACATCCTCCAGAAACTCTGTAGGATGTAGATAGTGGTTAACAGTTAATTTCGCAAAACTTGCGTCAGCTATGAGGTTTCATACACGTGTGGGGGGTTTGAGTAATCATATAAAAGCTGAAGTCGCAGACAGGCAACAACAGTCACAGTTAGTTGGTGAAAACTTCCTCATTTGTGTTAGTTGCAAAAATGGGTGTATTTAAATGCGAGCATTGTGTGAAAGAATACACGCGGAAAGATTCGATGAAACGGCACATGTTAAACTGCGGCTCCAACTCCAATTTGTTTTTCTGTCCTTTCTGCTTGTGTGTATTCTCCAGAAAGGACAGACTTGGAGCTCACATCAAGAGGCTCCATAGAGCAGGTAAATACACTGTTTAATTAATTTTCTGTATATTCTCTTAAAATATTTTTCAAACTTTTTTCTCATACAATCAGAAAATCTACAACGCATCTGATTTTTTCTAAATAGTAAATGTATTATGTTAAATAGAGTAGAAACAAGGTACAAGTTTCTAACTGTATAGGCTATGAATATTTTCTCATACAAGCACAAAGTCTGCCACAATAAAACAAATTTTTTTTTGTTAAAGTTATATTTTTCTATTTCAGAAATCACAGCAGAGCCGCAGCCATCAACATCAACAGAGCCACAACCAGTAGCATCTACTAGTAACCCTCAGCCATCAACTAGCGGGGTGAAGCGGCAGTCCACCACTACCGAACAAGAGCCGCCTAACAAGGTAGCGAGGACCACCAGATGTTTCATCTGCATGATAGATATTCCAAAAGTAAGTTTCTACATTTATCGAGTGTTGCAGCTATCTGTCTTATATGTGTTTCAACATAGTATATATCTGAGATTTACTGTCGTGTTTATTACAGGCAGCATTCCCAGGCCATCTTCGAAGTCTCCAACACAAGAACCAAGCTTGTATCGACGGAGAAGATGGTGTTCAGCTGATTAAACATGCATTTAATACCAAGCTGACGACATTCAGGATTCCTGCAGAGGGTGTAGCGATTGACATCGATGAATTCCTACAGTACGCCCGACCAAAAGTTCTGCAGACTGTAGGAAAGAAGATGGAGCAGCTCGGGTGTGTGAAAATCAATCTAGAGCTCTTTGGTTTATACCGGCTGCCGTTGAAAGAGCTCGAAGATATAAAAAGTTTCAACACCCAAACAACACCAATCGTTACACTGGGGGAGGCCGTTGGAGTAGTGGAGAGTTTGGAGGACATCGTGAAGACCAAAGCTATAGAGTTCCAGCACCATGAAAGTGGTAAGTTAAATATTTTAATAATAATATATTTAAAAGCTTTTGACTCTACCGGAATGTATACATATAAATTGAAACATTTGTACACAGGTGTCCTATTAAAAAATGTCGTACGCATATGCTTATACTATCCTTCGATTTTCAGGTTGGGTGCTCCAAAAATGGCTTTGGTTGGAAGTGAGTGTTGCCAAATTTTCTCCACTAGCAGGCAATTCATACATGGGCCTGCCAAAATGCATTCTGGATAAAAAGACCTGTGTAAATATCCAGAATGAAGACAATCAGTGCTTTAAGTGGTCCATCCTTGCAGCGCTACACCCCACTGAAGATAATCCACATCGCTTATCTCATTATTTACCATATGAGAACGAATTGGATTTTACAGGTATTGAATTTCCCGTTTCCTTAAATCAAATTACCCAGTTTGAACAGCAAAACAATATTTCGATCAATGTTTACGGGTTGGATAAAGATTTTAATAACGGTAAATTTAATTATGAAATTTGTGGTCCTCTATATTTTACTACTTCTCGCAAGACCAGACATATTAACTTATTATTGTTAACAGATGAAATTGAAAGCAACACTCATTATTGTTTAATTAAAGATATGTCTCGTCTTGTTAGAAGTCAAATATCGAAACATCACGGTAAAAAATTCCTTTGTGATGGTTGTTTAGTCTTTTTTGGAACAGAAGCAAAATTAGTTGAGCATCAGAAATTCGATTGTAATCATGTTAGAGTAAATTTACCAACAACTGAGATGCGGAAGGATAAATATGGTAAATACACACCCGAGAATTTACTTAGATTTGTCGATTTTGAAAAGAAAATGCGTGTTCCTTTCGTTGTGTATGCTGATTTTGAGAGTCTTTTGTCCCCTTTAGAAACTGAACATCCTCAAAATTGTTGCGAGTCATTCACACAAAAGACTCACAAACACATACCGTATTCGTTCGCGTACTACATTAAATGTTCTTTTGACGACTCGCTATCAAAATTTGTCACTTACCGTGGTCAGGACGCCGCGAGCGTTTTTGTAGAACGCTTAGAAAATGATGTTAGAGAGATTTATCAAAACCATATAAGCAAAGTTTGGCCAATAACACCTTTAACCGATGAACAAGAGCGCGAATTTCAAAATTCTACTTTATGTCACATTTGTGAAAGATCTTTCGATCCCGATGAGGAGAAGGTTCGTGACCACGACCATTTGCTCGAATTCAATAATTATCGCGGTCCGGCTCACTCCATCTGCAATCTAAATTATCAAGTTCCTAAATTCATTCCGGTATTGTTTCATAATCTCTCAGGGTACGATGCGCATCTCTTCATCAAAGAGTTGGCAGAGTACGAGTCAAAATTAGATGTCATCGCTCAAAACAAAGAGCGGTACATCACTTTTAGTAAACATGTTTTGGTTCATCAAGAGGAGTCGGAAGATGGGACAACGAAAAAAACCCACATTAGACTTAGATTTTTGGATTCGTTTAGATTTATGGCTAAAAGTTTAGAAAAATTAGCAAAAAATTTAGAAGACAGTCAGTGTAGGGAAGTCAAAAAATATTTCGCGGATGTAAACAAGTTTAATTTAATTCGGCAGAAGGGTGTATTTCCATATTCGTATGTAGACTCCTTTGATAAATTAAATGAGACTAAGCTTCCATCGCAGTCTGGATTTTATGATAATCTAAGAGGTGAACACATTATGCAGTCTGATTATGAGCGTGCGTGTAAGGTGTGGCAGACGTTTGAGTGTAGAACTTTAGGGGCTTATTCGGATCTCTACTTAAAATCGGACGTGTTACTTTTAGCTGATGTGTTTGAGAATTTTAGGAATGTTTGTTTTGAGGTGTACAATCTCGATCCTTGTCAGCATGTCACAGCTCCATCTCTTGCTTGGAATGCTGCCCTAAAAGCTACTGGGGTGGAGCTGGAACTGCTAACATACATCGAGATGCATCACTTTTTCAAAAAAGGTATACGGGGTGGTGTCAGTCAATGCAGCGTCAGACGGGCAGTAGCTAACAACGAACATACTCCTAATTATGACGCTACAAAGCCGAAAACATGGCTTATCTATACAGATGCTACAAATTTATACGGAAAAAGTCAAAGCGAGCCATTAGCAGTCGGAAGCTTTCGTTGGCTCTCCGAAACCGAAATTCAAAATTTAGAAATTCAAACTTTGGGGGATAACGACGAATTTGGTTATGTTTTGGAAGTCGATTTAGAATATCCGGAAAGTCTACATGACTTACACAATGAATTACCCTTTTGTCCTGAATCATTCATACCCCCAAACGCGAAACTACCGAAACTTATTCCAAATTTAAACGATAAAACTAAATATATTATTCATTATAGAAATTTAAAGCAGTGTTTAGGCCACGGACTGGTTTTGAAGAAAATACATCGCGTTATAACATTTAGGCAATCTCCATGGCTGAAAATTTATATCGATAAAAACACAAACTTACGAAATTTATCTAAAAATGAATTTGAGCGCGATTTCTTTAAATTAATGAACAACGCGGTATTCGGTAAGACCATGGAAAATTTGGACAAGAGGGTAGACGTGAAACTGGTGACGCACTGGGACAATATCGGCCGTAAACCGGGTGCGGCGGCATACATTAACAAACCGCATTTTAAAAATCATTCAATTTTCACGGACGACTTTGTCGCTATACAAATGAACAGAACTCACGTGACGTATGACAGACCTATATATGTTGGTTTTTCGATATTAGATATATCAAAAACCATCATATATGGGTTTCTGTACGACTATTTAAAGACAAAGTATGGTGACAAAGTGACTTTACTGTACACCGATACGGACTCGTTGATTATTTTAGTAGAGACAGACAACTTTTATGACGATATGAAACAAGACATTGACAAATACGATACATCAAACTACTCGGCTGACAATCCACACGGTATACCGGTGAGCGAGAGTGTGTTAGGACGAATGAAAGACGAGTATAAGGGCAAAATTTTATACGAAATGGTTGGGACGGGTGCAAAATCATATATGATTGATGGGGAGGGTATTTTAACAAAGAAAGCGAAAGGAGTGCAAGAATGTGTAACGAAAAGGGATTTGAGTGCTGAGGATTATAGGAATGTTGTGGATAGCATGGGTGAAACAAAAATGAATGATGATGGATGCGTGGTAGTACAGGATGGACGAGTTTTTAAAAGTATGAATGTTTTCCGAACGAGACTGCATGATGTGTTCACACAAATGGTTAATAAGGTAGCATTATCACATTTTGATGATAAACGGTATCTTCTATCAGATTCATATAAAACATTAGCTTGGGGCCATAAACAGATCGTGAAAAAGTAACGCGGACTACTTTTTACGATCGAAAATATTTATCCAACTCGCCAATACCTGTAAAATCCAATTCGTCTTCATAAGGCAGCTCATTTAGGTTAGGCTTATTTATTTACTTATTTATATACATAGTTATTTATTTACTTCTTTATGTACTTATATACATAGTTATTTATTTACTTCTTTATGTACTTATCTATATAGTTATTTATTTACTTAGTTATGTACTTATTTATCTAGTCAAACGTTCCTAATGTTAGTTTCTATACTCTTTCAAGATTTCCTTGTGAAAATATTTAGTTTAAAGACGTGTTATAACGTCTAAAGTGATTGTAGAAATTGAAAATCAATTGTAATACTGCTTATATTTAAGCGACTTGTCATAAATTTGTTAATAACGAAAACTTTACGTTTAGCTTTGTGTTGAGTAGGTTGTTGAAATAAAAAAACATATATTTTACAATGTTTATTTTAATAAAAGCATATATTTTACAGCGTTTGTTTTATTATAAAGTATTGTAATACAAATTATTTTATATCTTTGCTAGTTATCCATGAGTTATGAGATTTATCAAAACCAAGCCATTTCACATACGACTTGGCGCCTTTCTTTCTGATCACTCTTTCAACTAAATAATAATCAGGGGTTGCAGTCTTTTGTAGCTCCTCTTCATAAAATCCACCACTGATTGGTTTGCCTTGCATGTCTTCTATTAAATAGGTGGTTGGATTAGTGCAGTGAACTTTAGTGATTTTAAACAGCTCCGTTGACCAACGCGGTGTATAACCTTTCTCAAATAATGTTTTAGCTTTACTTAGACGTACAACATCACCCACTTTAAATTTATTTTTGTTAAACACTTTCAGATTCGAGTAAACTTGTTTCAGAATAGATTCTTCATTTTTCTTGTTAACATCTTGAGGTTTTACACCAGTTGTTCGATGAACAGTAGCGTTGTAAGTAGCAGTGACATCAGGTAGTGTATTAACCCACTTGTAGGAGCCAATCAAGTTGAAATTTTTATATATCTTCTCTTTTAAGGTACGTATGACTCTTTCCACTATTGCAGCCTTCTTCACGCTATAAGTGCTGTAGTGATTAATGTTGTATTTTTTCATTAAGGCGTTAAATTTAGCGTTATAGAATTCTAACCCAAGATCAGACTGGATGTTAGAGGGCGCTGTACTAGTAGATAAAATATCAGCCATAGCTTTAGTCACCTCTCCAGCAGTTTTAGATTTAAGAGGGCGAGTCCACACATACTTTGAAAAACAATTAATAACCACCAAAATATACTTGTAACCAGAGTTGTCTTTGTAGTAGTCTGTAAATTCTGCTAAATCAATCTGCCACAAATCATTTAAACCTTTGATTATTGTACGTCTACGTTTAAAATTGATTCTTGCCGGTTTATATAACTCATCAATAATTTGTTTTTTGGTATCAGATGGCTCAACTGTTTTGCGTCTCATGGTGATGTTGGATTTAAAAGTATCCACTTATCATGTAAATCTTTTAGTTTGCTGTCTATCTCACCTAGCTTCTTTTTCAACTTGTTATTCTTTAACACATCAATATCTTTTAAAACTTGAGCAGCTATCGTCTTGTCTAAATTTTTCAATTTGTTTTCAAACTCGCTTTTAAGAGCAGCTAGTTCTGATTTATGCACAGCTTCAAGGGTTATAGCGACAAGACTCTGTGATACTTCATCTTTATTCTTCTTATACTCATCTGCCCACACATCTACAAATTTTCTATTCACACCATCAGCAGGCTCGATAGGATCACCTACGTTACATAATTTATGGTTTTGCACATCAAAATCACCACTTGTAGTTTTCGGAAATGTTTCTCTGTGCACAATTTTGTTTAAGAAGCTGGGAGTCTTTGCAGAACGTCCGAACTTATCGATAGACATTTTTACACTGAACTTATTTTATTTGATTCCAACTAAACTCCATTTTTGATATCCGTTTATCCACCATAACCCAAACTGCTGCCACTGCTTCCTGAACTAGATTTCTATTTATCCCTTCGATAGCACCATCGATATAGTCCTTAGTCACAAACGTTTTTTTAAGTTTATTTTCAATCGTAATCACTGCTTGATTTAAATCGTCTTTAGTAGCAAACGTATTTTTCAAGTCAGCTTCAAGTTTTGAAACTGCTAGATCTATATAATCTTTTTGAAGTTTAGATATAGCGGTATCAGCCATAGCAGTAAACGTTTTATGAAGAGGAGACACTGTTTGATGTATGTACTCCTTGATATCCTCTTTAAGACTAATTAATGTTTCATCAATGCTAGTTTTAAGCGGAAACGAGCTGTAGGCTTCATGTTTAAGATCCATATAATTTTTCATTAATTGCTCTTCCAGCTTTTGTAGTGATTGATCAACACCAGTCTTAAGTGGAAATGAGTTATAGACTTCACGTTTAAAATCATCATAGTTTTTAAATTTATGTTCAAAGTCTTTTTTTAAAGCTTCCAACTCCGGTTTATGTACAACGTCAAGCAGTATAGCAATTTGAAGTGCTACAGCATCTTTGCTCACCTTATAATCAGCTTTAGTTTTCTGATAGTCAACTTTAGTTTTCTGATAGTCGTCTATCCATACATCGACAAATTTTTTACTTACACCATCTGTAGGTTCAACAGGGTCACCCACGTTACACAACTTATGGTTTTGCACATCAAAATCACCACTTGTAGTTTTCGGAAATGTTTCTCTGTGAATAATTCTGTTTAGATGCTTTACATTCTTTGCAGAACGTCCGAATTTATCGATCGGCATTTTGAAAATGGTGAAAAACACACAAGTCTGTTTATATAACACCCACTTCCTTCAGTTCTTCAATAATAGACTGAATTTCGTTGTTGTGTGCGTTATTACCAGCTGCTTGAGAAGCTACTAACAGCCTAAGTCTATCAACCAACTCGTTTATATCATCCCAGTATACATACTCTTTCTGTTTTTTTGTATGTAGCATGTATGGCATACCACGGCCTAAAGTTACCGAGGAAGATCGCGCTCTAGCACCTTCTTGTTTTTCTAATATTGGTTTTATTACATGTTGATATTTGGTAGAGGTGTTTCGTAGAACGTCTTCTTTAGGATTGTTCTCTTTTCTATGAAGACTAGTAGTTGCCATAATGTCTGCGTAGTCACGTAAAGCTTCCCGATTGTTCAAAGCACTCATACCAGGTTTTCTCAAAAATATCAATTCCAACAGATGATTAGTACCGTAATATCTTCTGTCACCAACCACAATTTGAAAGGTTTCTCTATTTTTAAAATCTACGTTAGTAACAACAAATTTAATAGGTTTGTTTCCAAGCATCCAAGTGTTGGTAGCTTTATCATAAGTAACACCATATGTTTGATCACAGGAATGATTATCTGTAAAATATTTATCAACATAATATCTAACAACTATTGGATAGGAACTTAACATTCGTTCGTACACTGCTTTTGGTGTATTTGCAGCAGCATCTAATTTTCTATAAGCTTTAGTCGCCCATAATTCAGGTTCTGGTGCCTCCGCCTCCAATTCAAACGTTTCATCATCACTAAGGAATGGAATTTCCTCCTTTGCTGCTGTTGGTTTGACATCAATTTCAGTTTTAGTCGGTTTCTGTTCAGTTGTTTGAGTAGTAGCCAATAATGTAGCAGGTTTCTGTTGAGTTGTTTGAGTAGTAGCTAATGATGTGGTGGTTTTAGTCGGTTGGTGTTGAACAGTAGCCAATGCCGTGTTTTTCGATATATCACTCAAAGGTTTTAAGATGGGTTTATATAAACGTTGTAATGTTTCATCTGTCTCTGTTTTGCCAAGCTTCAAAGCTAAATATTTCTTTCGAATTATCTTTGATAGATCAGCTATTTTACGTTGTATATTTGGTGGTGCTACTATTTTACGATGACGAGCAGCTTTAGATTTTTTCGACATGTTTACTCTATGTCGAACAACTTAATACTAACGTTTTCCAGTCAAGTGAGATATATAAAGTGATCAAACCCTTTGCGGTATCTTCCTTGTGTTAAATCAGAATCTTTAACGACAACCACCATATCATGTTTGTTTTGCCAGCATTCACCACAAAGGAGCTTGAACTTTTCAAAACTCATATCGGTAGTTACATGATCATCATACACATGTTTAAGATTAGTTTCATCTTGTTTAAATAAAACTATAATGTTAGCATTGTCACGCACCAATTGCTTCGGAACTTTGCTATATGTCTGACATAAGTAGAAACTGTCAATATTTTTATGTCTACCCATACAAAAATACGATTTTATTTTATCTTGCTTATCACAGGCTACATCATCAAATATAAAAATTGAATTACTCTTTGCATCTGCAGGATCTAATATCTCTTCGTTTTCACTATATGGATAGTATCCAACACCTTTTGTAGCATCCAACACCTCCTTTAACATACTATATTTAGGTTGATATAAAGACTTTGAGTATACGTATACGTTTTGAAATTTTAAACCGTTGGGTTCAAACAACAAACTTAACATAACATTTGTTTTACCACATCCACTTGGACCACATATCAAACATCTAACTGTGTTTGGTAAAAGAAGTCCATGTCTTTGCTGTTTAGGTGATGGAATGGTAACAACATCATCTATGTTTGTGACTGGTAGGGTAGCTTTTGCGTGTTTAACAATACGCATCGTTAACTAAACTAAAACTTTTTACGAGTGCAACCATCTATATAAATACTCAGATTTATCATACCTCATTAGCAGTATAAATGTTGGTGTGCCAAGGTGAAGGTCTTGTTAACACAGCCATCAACAAATTACCTGTTGAGCTGCATGTTCCTGGTTATCAGTTTTGTGGTCCGGGTACTAAACTTAAAGAACGTCTTGCTAGAGGTGATCAAGGTATCAATCCTTTAGATCGTGCTTGTCGAGATCACGATATCGCATACTCTCAATCAAAACAGTTGAGTGATAGACATCGAGCTGACGAGGTGCTGGAGAACCGAGCTTGGGAGAGAGTAAAGTCGAAGGACGCAAGTTTTGGTGAAAAGTTAGCTGCTTGGGGTGTTACAAACACTATGAAAGTTAAAAGAAAGCTTGGTATGGGTTTAACCCTAAAGACAACCACCAAACGTAAACGTAGCAGTAAAAAAGTAAAATGTGGCGGTAAAATACCATTTAAAAACATAATAAATTTAATGAAAGGTGCCATAGCTGTGGGTGCGGAAGTTCCATCTGTAAAAAATTTACTACATGTAGCGAGAAAAGTAATTAAAAATGCTGGTGGTCGTAAGAAAGTCAAGACACCTAGAGTTATTCCAGTACCGAAAAGTGGAGGTTTCCTTCCACTACTACCTTTAATTTTTGGTGGTCTATCAGCGCTAGGAGCTCTAGGTGGTGGTGCTGCGGGCATTGCTAAAGCAGTTAACGATGCTAAATCAGCCAAACAAAAATTGGAAGAAGCAAAACGTCATAACCAAACGATGGAGGCTATTGCTGTTGGTCACCGAGGTAGTGGCTTGTATATGAAGAAACAGCGAAGCGGTTTCGGTTTGTATTTACATAAACCAAAAAACGTGTAAAGTGTTTACCAGCAAGACCTCTAACAAATATAGATCTTGTGAAATTTGCTGGTAAAATGAAAATTCCATATTTTAGAGGTGTATACATGCGAGATACTTTACCATCGAATGGATCACGCAAGAATGAATCATTTATCATGAATTTGCAAACAAACAAAGAGTCAGGTAGTCATTGGGTTGCAGTTAAGAAACGTGGTGACACAGCCGTGTACTTTGACTCATATGGAAACTTGAAGCCACCAATTGAACTGTTGTATTATCTTAAAAACTGTACTATATTGTATAATCATGATGTATATCAAAAGTATAATACTTATAATTGTGGTCACTTATGTTTAAAATTTTTAAATAAAAGACTTAAACAGTAGTATCTGTGTTTCAGTCATGGCGCGTACGTTTGCTTTGAAGGGTTCTACGTCCTCTTTATCGATGGAAATATTTCCACCGTTAGTATTAAAACCACACTTTGAGTATTCGCTCGCGCTTGCAAACTTTCATACATATAACACTATACCAAACATAGAACGTGGGTGTAATAAGTTTCATTATTTTTCTGCTGTGAGTGGTAGAAAGATTCGGCAAGAAATAAATATTCCAGATGGTTCATATGAAATCAGTGATATCGAGAAATACATTCAGAATGAGTTGTTACGACGTTATATTAAAGATAAACATCTGGACCCTGCAGTAGAACACAACATCGATGTGGTAAAACTGTTTTCACTAAAAGCCAACAACAACACTTTGAAATGTGAGATTACATGTCAGTATGATATAGACTTTTCTACCGATGCTTCAATAGCACCAATATTGGGATTTTCTAAACAGCGTCTTGCTACAGGTAAACTTTACGTTTCCAATTTACCCGTAGAAATTGTACGAGTAAAGACGATTCGTTTGGAATGCAACATAGTAGATGGTTCTTACCACGATGGAAAACCTACACATACAGTATATGAGTTTGCTCCTATGGTAGACCCTGGTTATGCGATTGATATAAAACCATATAGTAAGGTTTTTATGCCTCTTACCACACGTATCATTTCGCATATAAATGTAAACATTATCGATCAGAATTCAGTACCTGTGAACTTTCAAGGTGAGGAGATCATTGTGATATTGGAGTTGAAAGAGACACCAACATATTATGCTGATTATAAATAGTAGTAATCAAACCGCTCCAGCTTCAGTATCTTCGCTACCTGAGTCGAAAGCGGTTCTATCTTGGGAGAACATACAGTTTCTACAATCATTGGGTTACGATGTTAAGCAAACTACATATATTCGCAGACCCTGTGCACGACGAGTCAATCAGAGGGGAAGAAATACACACATACGCTCCTCAAACCAGATCGTTTGACCATAATGATACCTGTGAGTTTGCAATCAACCAACAAGATATTTTTTACGATTGGTCTTCATCTGTTCTACTGATAAATGGTAGTATTGAGACGAGTGGTACGCTTGGAACTGTAGAAGTAACGTCTAATGCAGCAGCTCATTTGTTTTCCTCTATTGCGGTTGAAATGTGTAATCAGATTATTGAACATGTGAGAAATCCTGGTATAGTTACATCAATTAGAACACTTTTGGAAGCAAACAGTGATGAAGCAAGAGCTCTGATTCCAGCGGGATGGCATCCAACCGAAAACAATGTGATGTTAAAAAATGAACGTTTTTGCTACTGCATACCTCTTAGCTACTTGTGTAATATTTTCAAAGACTATAAAAGAGTGCTTTTCAGTAAATTGCTTCTACGTCTCACTAGAGCTCAGAATGATAGAAATTGCTTTATTTTGATTGGTGCCGCAGATGCAGATAAGGCATTAAAGTTTAACATTGAGTATATGGCTCTGCAGGTGAAACATATCCACCCTAGTGAAGTTATACAGCAGCAATTATTAAAGTCGATTGCTCTAGATAAGAAAATCCTTATACCATATAGAAAATGGGAGATGTATGAATTACCAAATCTAAATAATTCAACGAAAGACTTGTGGTCTATTAAGACATCCTCAAACACTGAACGACCCAGATTTGTTATTGTGATATTCCAAACAGATCGATACAGTAACGTTAGAAAAGACATCAACGAGTTTGATCATGTGGGTATTCGAGATATAAGACTTCACTTAAATTCGAAACAAATCCCCACAGAGGGTATGAACCTGAACTTTAACCAAGCAAATTACGTCGAGGCATATAGAAACATGATTGAATTTCAACGTTCGTATGTTGGCAGAGAACCACAGCCTACCTTAGATTACAAGTCTTTCCTAAAATATCCCATGTTTGTATTTGATTGCTCCAAGTATAGCGACTCTATAAAACCTTCTACTGTGGATATCAAATTGGAAATGGAAAGTACTACCAACTTTCCCACTCACACAAAATGTTTTTGTGTAATTATACATGATTGCGTCATCGAGTATGCCCCACTCTCTAACATCGTACGCTATATAATGTAGCTGTAAGGATGCTGCAATCACTTTCACGATGAGGTTCGTGGTCGTTGATACTCAGGGTTTTTGTCTGCCTGAATTTACACCTAAAGAGTTTGTGATTTATAATGGTTTCCAAACAGTGCATTGTGTTTTTAAACCGCATACACCATTACGTTTACTGTCTGCAGACATAATCAAGCAAGTGAAGTTTCTACAAACACAACACCATTGCCTTGACTATAATTGTGGTGATATCAATTTAGAAGAATTACCAAACATAATAGCAAAACATATTATAGCCCAACGTGTTGACAGAATTTATGTTAAAGGTGAAAACAAGCAAAGGTTTTTGTTACATTTACTATCAACCTGTGGTTATCAAGTGGATGTTATCAACCTGGAAACCAGCGAACGTTGTCCAAAGTTAGTGCCTGATACTCCTTTGTGTATGGATCATACTTTAGGATATAATAGAAAATGTATCTGTAGCATAAATAACTGTATATCATTATTTACTTATATTGTAAGCTTAATGCCATAATAAAACAAACTTTGTAAAATATATCTGCTTTTTATTGTAAACTACTTTAAAATACATTTATTAATATTAATTTCCAACCACATTAGTCTTTCCAACATCCATCCGCTATCACCTTCAGCAAACTCTAAAGCTTTTGTGTAAATCTCCTCAGTAAATTCTTGATATATATTTTCAAAGTTAGTTGCCACTGTGATATTTTTATTTTTAGTATTAAATGACTTCATTTCTTTTTTATTTCGACTTTGGAGCACATACAAACCAAACAATTCTAGATTCATTTTAACTGTATCGTGTTTGGCTAAAGCAGCCTCCATCAAATGAAACAATTTATGCTTCACACTTTCCATGGCAAGTCGTATATCACCACCATCCATACTAATACGATAGGTAGCCATTCTGTTTTTAAAAGCTTGAGTTAACATATAAACTTGTTCAACTTCCCACGGTTCACACACTTTAGATTTGTGAATTTCACTACGTAAATGCCCAGAGAAAGCACTCTTTTTCACTTGTAACGAGCACGATTCACAGTATCTCATCTTAACTATAGGTGCTTAACTAATGAATAAAACACAGACATCTTCAGTTTATATATTTTTATTAACAAATATGTTTACGATAAATATCTTTAAGTACAGTGTAATATTTAAAACCAAAATACATGAGCATAAATATGACAAGACACATAAGAAAACCAGTTGATATAAACATAGAAATATAATTTGAAGTGAACAGGTAAGAATCATTTAACACAAGAGTTCTCCAGTCAGCTGTCTCACCTCGGGTGCCATGATCAAACAAAAACATAAGTTTATAATGTACTATATCAGTCTTAATATTGGACATGTTGTATGTTGAAACTTCAATCGCTTCATCGTTGTGCAGATATGTTCTTGGTAGTCCAGACCATTTGGTGCAGTCATCGAAACAGATTCGCACTTCTTTCACATTTGGTGGTTTGTAGACGTAAAACACATTTTGACACAATGCTGTCAGGATGACGAAGCTTGCTTTAAGAGGTGGTGCCATTGATGAGGTTATTGATGTCGGTTAGCACTTGTTCTTGAGCGTAATGCAAACACTCTGACATGTAATACTTGAATGTTGGAGACATGTTGTTGAGTAGGGTTTTTATCACTCGGATGGTTTGCGCGGCACTCACATCTGAATTACCCAGCTCTGTTAATGTTTGAACGATGTCGCGAAGAAAACAGTCATATATCCAAGCAAACTGTGTTTCTCTTACATACTCAAATCTTTCCTTAATGATTTCCTCATGCTCCACCAGCTTTTCTACAGTGTCTTCATTTAGATACATAACCATATGTGTAAAACAATTATTAACACATAAAACTTTTTCACTTAGCATAGTTGCAGGAGAGATTCGACAGTAGCTCGTCTGAGTTACAGCATGAGTTTGTTCATTATCTTTAAACCACTTTGCAGATAATGCACGTATGTTATCCATAAAATCGTAAAACTGCCACTCTTCCAATGCTAGATATTGATTTTCTTCATCTAGAGCCAAAGGGTTAACAAATTTCACAAGTATTGTGAACTCATTTCTTGCACTAACACCAGTCACTAATTTTACAGATCTTCTGATGTTGAAAGTTGTTTCCATCAGCATCCTTGTATCATCTTGATATTTGTTAAACAATAACTTTTTCCTATGATGTTCACGGAAATCAGGACCATCGTTTTCGTCACACATTGTTTCAGCACAACAATTCCAAGCAGCTTTCATAGCTAGAAATTTTAAACTAAACTTGCTATCGTAAACTCTGATGTTAAATAGGTTTTCCCTCTCCACTTTAATTGGTTGTATTCTTCTGGTTGGTTGACTGTTAAACTTTAAAAATCTTTTGCAATCACTAAACACCTTATAATATTTCGCACAACATTCCATGTTCTTTATATCACAGCTTTCTGTGTAAACTAAATATTTCTAATGGTTTCTACATCATAATAACTTTTATATTGATCTTGAGCTTCTCCAGGTAAATATTTAAAAAATGGTTTGCTTAAATGCGTACCTGGACGGTATCGAATGAGCGCTAGAGCGAAGAACTGTGTGGAGCAGTATCCAGCTAAATATATATCACATAATTCAACTATATGACCACTCTCATAGTCTTCACCTTCAGAATCGCGTTCATCTGTAAAAGCCTCGCTTTGTATTTCCAACACCAACTGTTTTAATTCACACACTTCATCGCCTATTCTATTTTTACGTCCATATCACTGCTTGTAGTTATACGCCATAGTTAACAAATAAATATTTGTTTGAAATTCTCAACCTTTTATACAAAAAAATTCTAGAGTTTTATCTATTTCATATGACTTTAAGGTCATTCAACGGAAATAAAACCACAAACAGGAAATATGAACTGCTCACAAGGTTATTTCAACAGCTGCGAGGAAAATATGTTGGGTAACAAGGTTAATTTCGGGAAATGCTAAATATAGTCATAGTTGGAAGCGATATCGCGGTTACCACTAGATGTATTGTTGCCAGCTCTACTTTCAACAGATTCTTTAAATCAAACCGATTCCAATAAGACTTAAGAATATAAATTTTTTCTTGTACACATGTACATATGTTAAATTTGGATTCTGCTTACCTAGACGAGTGATATGACACCAAACACGTAGGACTTTAATGCATAAATAACAAATTACTTGTACGTATGCGCTAGCCGCCCTGTTTAAATGGCGGTTCCTCGTTTGCATAATACAGGTTAGTTGGCTTTTGATTACGTCGTCTCAGGTTAGTTCGCTACTTGTTCGGGTTAAATACGAAGTCAGGTGGTGGAGGTGCTCGGGGGCCGTCGGGTCCACCACCTTGTGCTCGGGTCTGGTCGGGGATCGTCGGGTCTGGTCAGTTCCACCACCACCACCACCACCGGTGGTGTGTGGTGTGTGGTGGTTCCAGAATTCCCCATCTATACCTACTGATATTCCTCTATTAGTGAATTTTCTTAATGAAAATTTACCTATATATATATATATATATATATATATATATATATATATATATATATATATATATATATATATATATATATATATATATATATACATACATATATATATATATATATATATATATATATATATATATATATATATATATATATATATATATATACATAGGTTTTGATATAAATATAATCATTTAATTTTTAGTAAATTTAAATCATTTGGTGGAAGTATGAAATATGAATATTTTTTGACAGATTATTACTTACACACTAGAGCACCAATTACGCACCCAGCGAACTTACATTAAGAGAAAAACATCTTTTTAATATAAGAACGCTTCACCCTAGTGTATATCATTACCAGCTTGGCTAATATTTTCATTTTCGTAATTATCCTTCAATTTTCAAACAATTAACTACATCATATACCACACAATATAGCCCGTTCAGTTGCAACCTGATAAATCCCTACCTCTTAAACAGAAGAATCATTTGTTCAAATCGCAAGAAACTCTTTACTTCATTCAGAATCCGCAGCAAGTCACTGTCGAACCGAAGAAGATCTACAGGTCCGACGTATTCTGAACATAATCGATTGCTTACGAAAGCAGACACTGCTACAAAACCTTTTCTCTCAGGTACAACTAATTGACTTATCTCAAGTGTCACAGTCACAGCCTGTAATACCTGAGATGACAATTAACTAGCTTCTTGTAAGTGAATGCTCAAGAAATAACCGACTCCACGTCCTGATCCATTCCTCTTGTTATTTGCATAAGATCTGCAATGCATTGAAGGGAGATAATAAATATACGTGGCTGTTTTTCTTGAGAGATAGGGTTTGTACTATATAAGATGTAAGGTATTCAATGGGGCCGGCATAACTTATATTTAATTAGTAGTGGATTTTTTGGTAAATCAGAGGTCGTGAACGATGCATCACTTTCAAGACAGTAGGAATAATACAAACTAGATCAATTGAAAGCTGAAGCCACTTGACAACCATCTGTTGCTTTACTTAATAAATAATGACCTGTTCCTCCTACTATGTCGAAAAGCATAACTATTGGACAATTGATAGTCCCTTTATTAATCTTATTTTTAAAGGGGTAGACATTGATCCAATCCAATCCATAGCAGGTGGTAGTGGAATTTTCCTTTACGTAATAGTAAAGGATTTTTTCACGCCCGAGGACGTACCACCCCATACATCAAAGGGCCGGTGAAGTCCCAACGGACGTTTCCGGTTCTGGTGTATTTGTCGGTTTCCCTTATAAGCAAAAATGATGATGGCTCCTCCTTGTACAAAATATTCCGGAGGCAAAATACTCCTCCATTCGGATCTCCGGGATAGGGGTGTACAGGGGGCGCTAAGATCAAGATTTAACATATCATTTTCGAATATATGTGGCCTAAATTCTAACCTGAACTCCGGCTACCATTTCCTCCAGGCTAACAGGCCCCAACTCCTCTTCCTCGCCGAAACCCAAATCAGTGCCAAAACAGCCACTAATCACCTTAATTTCCCAGGGTATGAGCTCCTTACTTCCTTTAGATTGCATGGATGCGTGTGCGCATACGTCCGTAGCAATCTACCCTGCACCAGACTCCCCAATTTAGAAGCTGGAAGAAAAGACATACTATGGATAAAACTCTCTCTCTCAGGGCTGCAACTAAATTCATCTGTTGCATTTACCGGTCACCTTCTGACAACAACTTTGTCCAGCTCTTTGACTACCTTTCTGAAAAAAACCGACCATCTGATTTCCGAATATCCTTCCTCCGAGGTCACTATTCTTGGTGACTTCAATGTCCATAATAAGGAATGGCTAGGATCTTCAAAAACCGATCCACAAGGGAGAGCAGCGGAGGCCTTTGCAGTCAGCAATTCTTTATCCAATATGGTTCAGCAACCTACTTACTTTCTTCGTATCCCAACACACAGCTCAAATCCCGTGGATCGCCTTCTTACTACACAACCTGAATGCTATAAGATTTCAGTCACCGCCCCCCTTTGTCGCTCAGAACACGGCATGGTCACTGCTTCCTGCGCAATGCAACCCTAGGTCACACAGTCATCACACCCACGTATCGTTTGGCACTACAACTACGCACACTGGGGCGAAATGCGGGATTACTTTTCCTCATTTCCATGGGCGTCTGTCTGCTTCTCTCATCGTGACCCCTCTGATATCTCACAAAACGTCACCGAAATTATCCAAGCTGGCATGGAATTATTTATCCCACGTACACAGAAAACCTCTTCAGCCACTCAAAAGCCCCGGTTCTCTAAATCCTGTGACAAGGCCAGACTTGAAAAGGTCAAAGCTCACAAAACGCTTCTACACAATCCCAGCTAAGAAAATCGTCAAGCATTTAACGACGCAAGAAACCGCTATGTCAGCATTCTTTGTGAGGCAAAAAACTTGTTTAATAACCACATCAAAAACAAAGTCCTCTTAAGCTCCAACGGCGGCAAACCCTTCTGGACTCTTGCTAAATCTATTGGGAATATTTCTGCAAAAGCACGTTCCCATCTCTTGTCTCAGGGGATGAAATTGTTTCTACCGCCCTGGGCAAGACTGAACTTTTTGCTTCGTTGTTCGCCAGGAATTCTACTCTTAACCCACCTCCAAATGTTCAACCACCAACAGTCCCCAATAAAATGCGCATAAAATGACGGATATCATTTTCAAAACTAAAAAGGTACGAAAGATGCTCTCTTATCTTAATACCAGGAAAGCCTCTGGCCTTGACGAGATCCCAGCAATTGTTCTCAAAAAATGCGCACCAGAGCTTGCTCCAGTCCTGACTCGTCTGTTTCAGATATCTTATAATAAAGGCATATTCCCTAGTAACTGGAAAACTGCTCGAGTACTACCCATCCCCAAGAAAGGATCCAAAGCGCTTCCTAGCAACTACAGGCCTATTTCTCTCCTTTCAGTCGTCTCTAAAGTGATGGAAAAGTATATAAACACCGAATTACTAAAATTTCTTGAAAAACACAGTCTAATCCACGACAGGCAGTATGGATTCCATCAGCGCAGATCGACTGCCGACCTCCTTTCCTTTGTCACCCATTCTTGGAACAAGTCCATGTAACAACACGGTGAATCCCATATTGTTGCTCTAGACATATCAAAAGCATTCGACCAGGTCTGGCACGCAGCGC